>CM065592.1:301815640-302378723 GCA_033119425.1 Bufotes viridis
CACATGTGACCCCATTTTAGAAAGAAGACACCCCAAGGTATTCCGTGAGGGGTATGGCGAGTTCATGCAAAATTTTATTTTTTGTCACAAGTTAGTGGAATATGAGACTGTAAAAAAAACTTGTGCCAAATTTTTTTTTTCTGTGAACTCGCCATGCCCCGCACGGAATACCTTGGGGTGTCTTCTTTCCAAAATGGGGTCACATGTGGGGTAATTATACTGCCCTGGCATTTTAGGGGCCCTAAAGCGTGAGAAGAAAAATGCGTAAAAATGCCCTCCTAAAAGGTACTCATTGGAATTTGGGCCCCTTTGTGCATCTTGGCTGCAAAAAAGTGTCACACATGTGGTATCGCCGTACTCAGGAGAAGTAGGGCAATGTATTTTGGAGTGTATTTTCACATATACCCATGCTGGGTGAGAGAAATATCTCTGTAAATTGACAACTTTGAATAAAAAAAATGTAAAAAGTTGTCGTTTACAGCGATATTTCTCACACGCAGCATGGGTTTATGTAAAAATACACCCCAAAACACATTGCCCTACCTCTCCTGAGTATGGCGATACCACATGAGTGACACTTTTTTGCAGCCTGGGTGCGCAAAGGGGCCCTAAAACCAATGAGTACCTTTAGGATTTCACAGGGCATTTTACGCATTTAATTCTCACGCTTTAGGGCCCCTAAAATGCCAGGGCAGTATAAATACCCCACATGTGACCCCATTTTGGAAAGAAGACACCCCAAGGTATTCCGTGAGGGGCATGGCGAGTTCACAGAATTTTTATTTTTTGGCACAAATTAGCGGAAATTAATATATATTTTTTTAATTTTGTTTTTTACAAAGTCTCATATTATGCTAACTTGTGACAAAAAATAAAATTTTACATGAACTCACCATACCCCTCACGGAATACCTTGGGGTGTCTTCTTTCCAAAATGGGGTCACATGTGGGGTATTTATACTGTCCTGGCATTTTAGGGGCCCCTAAAGCGTGAGAAGAAGTCTGGAATTCAAATGCGTAAAAATGCCCTGTGAAATCCTAAAGGTACTCATTGGATTTAGGGCCCCTTTGCGCACCTAGGCTGCAAAAAAGTGGCACACATGTGGTATCGCCGTACTCAGGAGAAGTAGGGCAATGTGTTTTGGGGTGTGTTTTTATATATACCCATACTTTGTGTGAAAAATATTTTTATACAAAGTTGATAATTTACAGATAAATTCTCTCACCCAACATGGGTATATGTAAAAATACACCCCAAAACACATTGCCCTACTTCTCCTGAGTACGGCGATACCATATAAGTGACACTTTTTTGCAGCCTGGGTGCGCAAAGGGGCCCAAATTCCAACGAGTACCTTTAGGTTTTACATGGCGGCTCACAATTTAGCCCCGCCCAAAATGCCAGAACAGTAAACACACCCCACAATTGACCCCATTTCGGAAAGTAGACACCCCGAGGTATTCACTGAGGGGCATAGTGAGTCCGTCTGAGATTTTTTTTGCCAGAAGTTAGCAGAAATTGAAACTTTTTTATTTATTTTTTCTCAGAAAGTGTCATTTTCCGCTAACTTGTGAAAAAAAATGAAATGATACATGAACTCACCATGCCCCTCCGCGAATACTTTGGGGTGTCTTCTTTCTAAAATGGTGTCATTTGGGGGGTATTTATACTATCCTGTACTGTAACTCCCCCTCTACTCCACACAGGTCCCCTGTTTCTACAAAGAAAATATAAGAGAGTTAAAGAAACTGAATATAAAACACTGAATCCTAAATGTTTAATATCGGCTGACATTTTTATGAAAGTTAATATTTTTGGGGAATTTTTATGAAATAATTCTTATTGAAAAATTATTATATGTAAATGTTGTATATGTATTCTTAATTATGAGAAATGAATGCAGAATCTAATCACCCATGGACATGGTCTATATAAGATATGTAGTTCACTTTTTAAAAAAAGTATACATATCATAAAAACGTATTTTTTTGAGGTTATCAAGTTAGGGAGAGAAAAATCCTTTATTGGGAGTACACTTGGGACTGCAAAGGAAACATTGAAATGGAAAACGCATATGAAGAAAAAAAACGCAAGAAAAAAACGCATCAAAATCGCATGAATACTGTTAGGCTAGTATTTTTGCGATTTGTAAACATTTAAGTTGGGGCCATTGCGATCTATCAGTTCAACATCTGTTATATATGTATGGGTTCTGATAGTTGAGAGAGAAGCCACTATTGATTGTCCTAAAAAACGTATATGGATGACATGAAGTGAATCCAATAGAAATATGGAGTAGAACTTTTTTGAGAACACCATCTGACATGATTTTCCATAAATGCCGAAGAACTGCATAAAAATTGCAAGGTCGACTTCCTTACTGAATAAAAAATGATGGTACTCCAGGTCCATTAAGACCCAATCCGGAACTTGAACCTTTCCAAATTGGACTATAAAAGAGGCGGTGTTGATTAAACGGGGTATTGCCACTGAGGAAGGGGAAAGTGCTCCCCGAAACGCGTCTGGCTGGACGGAACATTACCCCGAATTTTGACATCGCAAAGATCCAGTGCACTGTGAAGAGGACTAACAGTTTTTTACCTGACAGTACGGGTAGGCAAAACCACAACCTACGAGAACTCACACGAGACCTCCGTACGAGACTTGGCTGCCGCGAGTATACCGAGCACACGTGGAACGCCGGGACGCCAGCGATTTTACACTGGGAATACAGGTATCTGGCATAAACTGTAATCTGATATAAAGAGCGGAGGTAAGCCCACTTGATGTGGGAAACACTATCGCTAATATACCAAAACAAACGGATTAATATTTATCTCTGATGGAGTAAGCGCGTATGCTGTCTATTGATCTACTCCAGGTGTGAGATATATGCGATTCAGTTGGCATCTAGATACTGGATGCATGACAACAGAGACTTTCACATTTTAGCCGGCACCATTTGACATCGGATGTATGAGATTAGAGACATTCAATTGATCTATAATCCAAGTAAGGATCGGTTTGGACTTTTGCTGTCGATCATTGTCCTACGTCAAAAGACTACCTGCCTACACATTTGCTGTGTCATCTCCAATGGAGATATGATATATATGCCACTGCATTGTCGTTGAACTATTGAAATATACCATGTGTTAGTATTTTGCCCCTACTGAGACACTCTCAAAACCTATGGTTTGTCTTCAATGGTGATATCTAGGGAGCATTTCATTTTATTTTAGTTTTTTATCCATTTATTTTTTATGTATTCATCGATGTATTAGCACTACATGGGATTATTAAAGTACCTTTTTTAGAATTACTTTCCAGTTGTCCAGTCCATATATGAGTGCCCGCCGCCAGTATTCAAATTGATCTTTTTTCCTCTGGAGGGGTGATCCAGAACGGCCAGGAGCACCTTTCCTGAGAAAAGTGAAAGTGAGCGTCTCCCTATTTTTTATTTCAAAAAAAGTAAAAATGTCAGCAACAATGAAATACCACCAAATGAAAGCTCTATTAGTGAGAAGAAAAGGAGGTAAAATTCATTTGAGTGGTAAGTTGTATGACGGAGCAATAAACGGTGAAACTAGTGTAGTGCGGAATTGTAAAAAGTGGCCTGGTCATTAAGGGTGTTTAAGCTAGGGGGGTTGAAGCAGTTAAATAAACATTTTTTTTCTTTTCCCTTATCCAGTATAACATTGGTCCCGTGCAACTTATACTCCCCACCTCCTGCAGCTCCAGAAACTGAGGTATCCAGGCAGAATACAGCATTAATATAAAAAAATATTGAAATATTTTGAAAGAAGACAAGGTATTAGGTGAATATATTCCAAGTACACCCAAATTTGTATACAAGAAATCTAGAAACGTGGCACCGACAAGTAAATGCACAAATATGCATATAAATAAGCAAGGAAAAACAAATCAATCAGTGAAAGTTTTTTTTTTTCGTGTGGAATATGTGCGGTATGTAAAAAACTAAAAATTACTAGAAAATCTGGAGAAACCATGCAAATAAAAAATTCAGATGGCACATTTATATATGATATAAGAGATCATATTACATACAATAGTCGGGGGTGATTTATTCATTGACTTGTCCATGTAAAAAGATTTATATAGGGAGCACAAAAAGAACTCTAACCAAAAGAAAGGGGAACACATTTATAATATTCAGACAAAATACGAGGGCCACCCATTATCCAGACATTATAAGGAAAAACATGGGGGGCCTGAGTGTAGGTACCTTTTTTAGTGGATTAAAAATAGTTAAAGGTGATAAAGGGGGGGGGGGGGACTATATAAAAAAAATGTCCAAAGCAGAAACACGCTGGATTTTTAATATGAACACATTAGCACTAATAGGGTTCAATTCTGAGATTTAATTGTTTGCATTTGAATGAAACACAGAGAACTTGGAGCACCACAGGACAACAGTGAATTGAGGGTTAAAAACAGGAAAAAGAGGGGGGGAAAGAAACCTATATAAGAAAGACCAGGAGAGCTAATTAACCTCCCTGACGAAGGATAGCGACTCTATCCGAAACACGTTGGAGCAATTTCGACACTCCTGGGCACCCGTAACTCAACTAGTGATGTCACCAAGCACTCCGGTAGAGCGTGAGTTTGCGAGTCTAATAGAAGAGTAGTGCCACCGGTCGGGGCATGCTCTTCCTTAATAGAGGTTATAGGATCTCCTACCCTACCCTGAATGCAAGTGAGAGCACTAAGGAGAGGTTCGGTACAGACAACAAAGTGGCAGCATTATTTAACAAGGTACATACACACTCGATCATATGCTTTAGGCCTCTCGCACATGAACGTATGGTTTTGGGGTCTGCAAAAAACGGATCCGCAAAAAAATGGATGACATCCGTGTGCATTCAGTTCTTTGTGGAACGGAACTTCTGGCCCCTAATAGAACAGTAGTATCCTTGTCCTTGATGCGGACAAGAATAGGACAAGTTCTATCTTTTAACAGAATGTTAAAACGGAAATACGGAAACGGAATGCACACGGGAACACTTCCTTTTTTTTGCGGACCATTGAAATGAATGGGTCCGTATACGGAACATAAAAAAATGGCCCGTACACTCGCAAAAAAAAAACGTTCGTGTACAAGAGGTCTTAATCTGCCTGGATACCTCAGTTTGTGGCACTGCAGGAGGTGTGAAACATAGGTTGCACGGGACCAAATGATTTTATACTTGATTGGTTTACATTGGCAGTAATAGCGGTATTGCTGGAGTACCACAGCGACAGATAAAGATATACAGTTATAGAGGATATAAGCGCCAGTGGAATGGAATTCAATAAGAGTATCTTTTCCCATATCCGTTCATTTCTAAGTCATTAAAAAAATAAAAAATTCACATATTTGGTATCGCAGCATCCATAATGACCTGATCTATAAAAGTATTATGGTACTAATCACGCGTGGTGAACGCTGTAAAAAAATAAATAAACTATGACAGAATTGCAGTTTCTTTCACCTCACCTCCCCAAAAAAAGTAATAAAAAGTGATCAAAAAGTCATAGCCCTCACACAGCTATATTGGTGGAAAAATAAAAATTTTATGAATGTTAGTAAATGGCGATGGAAAATATCATTTTTAATACAAAAGTGATCTTATGCTGAAAAAGTAGCAAAATATAAATAAACTATATAAATTTGGTATGGCTTCAACCGTATCAACCGACATAATAAAATTATCATATCATATATACCACATGAGGAAGCCCATAAATAATAAAAATAAAAAACACTGACAGAATTGAAATTTATGTAAACCTGACCTCACAAAAAAATGGTCTAAAAAGTGATAAAAAAGACATATGTACCCTAAAATGATACCAATAAAAACGACATCCCATCCTGTAAAACAAAAAGCCCTCACAAAGCTACATTGGTGAAAACATTGTTATGGATATGGTGATGTAAAATATAATTTATTTTTAGTACAAAATTGATTTTATGCTGAAAAAGTAGTAAAACATAAAAATATATACAGATGTAGCAGGGTTAGCACTCCTGCTGTTAACTCAAATTTCTTAACTCATTTTATTATCTTGAGAAAAAAGCCATTGAAAAGCAATTGAAGGTGTTTGCTTAGATTAGATAACCAAACGCAGAAATCTCAGAAAAAAGGAGTGCTAACCATGCTACATCTGTATATAAATTTGGTACTGACATAACCATATTAACCCACAGAATAAAATTATCATATCATATATGCCGCATGAGAAACCCACCTCACAACGGTATGAAAAAAATTAAAAAGTCATTTGTACTCCAGAAAAGGTAAAAAAAAAATAACTACAGCTTGCCCTGCAACAAACAAATCCTCATATAGCTCAGTCAACAACAACAAAAAAAAAAAGTTATGGCCCCCTAAAAACAATTTCAGCAAATTCCATGTTAGAAAATCCTGATGCCCCTCCTTCCCTTCTGAATGCTTCCATGCCCCCAAACAGCAGTTTACGATGACATATGGGGTGTTGTAGTCAAGGCAAAATGTATAAAAAATTGTGGTGTACCTATTGTGCCTTGTGAAAATGACAAATTTGGGGCTAAAGGAAATTAAAATGTAATTTTTCATTTTCAAAGCATTCACTTCACCACTTAATCAATTTCTTTAGGCCTCTTTCACACGAACATTTTTTTTTTTTTGCAAGTGTACGGGCCGTTTTTTGCATTCCGTATACGGTCCGTATACGGAACCATTCATTTCAATGGGTCTTCAAAAAAATATATAGAACTTGTCTTATTCTTGTCCTCATCACGGACAAGGATAGTACTTTTCTATTAAGGGCCAGATGTTCCGTTCCGCAAAAAACGGAATGCACATGAATGTCATCCATTTTTTGGGGATCCGTTTTTGCGGACCGCAAAACCATACAGTGGTGTAAAATAGGCCTAAGAAGTGAGTCTACACAATGGAGTTACTTTTTGAAGTTTTCTTTCTACCTCATGGTCTCTTCAAATATAACATGGCACCTGAAAACCATTTCAGCACAATCTGCCTCCAAAAACAATATTGCGCTCCTTTCCTTCTGCACCTTGCCTTGTGCCCAGGAAGAGATTTACAAACACATATGGGGTGTTTCTGTATACTGAAGAATCAGGGTAATAAACATTAAGGTTTGTTTTGCTATTAACCCTTGCTGTGCTAAAGGAAAAATTTATTTAAGTGGAAAATTTGCACACAAAAAATAAAATGAAATTTACAAAATAATGCCAATATAGAGTAGACATATGGGGAATGTTAATTAATAACTATTTTGTGAGGAATCATTTTTTGTCTTAAAATCAGAGAAATTCAAATTTAGAAAATTGCTAATTTTTCCAAATTTTCGATTTTTTTTTTTTTTAGACATAAAGATAAAACATTTCTCAAATTCATCACTAACATGAAGTACGATGTGTCACGAGAAAACAGTCTTAAAGTTGCTTGGATCAGGAAAAGTGTTTCAGCGTTATTACCAGATAAAGTGACACGTCGGATTTGAAAAATGGGGCTCTGGCATTTGGTCCAAACTGGCTTTATCTTGAAGGGGTTAAATAGTCTAGTGCTACGCTACAACCCACATTGGCCAGGGCTTTTTTCTATTGTGTGCAAGCACAGCCACCGCTGATGGATTGCAGGGGATCATAACCATGGAAACGAGCCGTCTATAATGTGATGGAAAAATTACATACATAGCTATGGGTAAACGCATGTTAGATAGCGTTAACAAACAGCATGTTTAACCCCTTCAACCACCGTAATGTAGCCATTTGTCACAGTGGCTGAGGGTTTGTATGGCGCTTGCTGCTAAGGTGACCCCACTCCATATGCAGCAGGTGCCAGCTGAATTATACAGCAGGCACCTGGCTGCAATGATGGGAAATGGCCATCACATCGAAACCCGTAATTTAGCCAAAATACGCAGTTCAAAGTACCAACGCGTTTCCCGTTATAATATTCAAGGTTCATCAGGGGACAATTGGTATCAAAAACTGGCAATAAGATGCCAGAAAAGTAATACACAAAATACCAAAATAAGAAAAAAAGAAAGAAACTGGAGCGCCCCAAACTGGCACTCGTCTGTGATGAGATATAGGAACTGTATGAGAGATAGGACTGTAATCAGCATATACTCTACATAAACAGTTTACTCAGTGCAGACATTTAAACATGGTCAAATAGGTAAAGACCACTTATGCAGTACTTATCTGATGGATCCAGTCAGCATCGCTCAATCACAGACCTGGGAGCTGTATCTGTTGGTCCCCTGGAGCCCCCCCAACTGTGCACTCATGGTGCACAGTTCCTATATCTCATCACAGACGAGTGCCAGTTTGGGGCGCTCCAGTTTATTTTTATTTTTCTTATTTTGGTATTTTGTTTATTACCTTTCTGGCATCCTTATTACCAGTTTTTGATACCAATTGTCCCCTGATGAACCTTGAATATTATAAAGGGAAACGCGTTGAGACTTTAAACTGCGTATTTTGTATCAGATAAATGTTAGGGCTACATAGGGACAGGTTAGCCAAGGCACGTGGACCATTAAGGTGTATCTCTGGGCTGAGCAGATTTTTCTAGAGTAAAAATAGGGACAGACATTAGGTATATAGACAAGTTGTCCCATCTGTGTTTTCCTATCTAGTGGCTTACTGTCCTGGTTATAATAGCTCTTTTTACGGATATATTAGTCCTGGTTGGTACTTGTTTATTGATGTACTCAATGAGTTTTGGATTAAAAGTTCAGTTTTAGGAAGTTGCCCTCAGTTATTGTGTTTTTGTCATAGCAACTGTCCATAAGATATTACTTTCAGTGATTCCCCTTTATATTTTGATGACTTAACCTCAGCCTTCACCCCCCAATGATCAGCTGTTTTAAGAGGAGATGGCGCTCCATATGTCCCCTGCTTCCTGGTCATTAGAGGCAGCGGCACTTGCATGGAATGCCACCTTCTCTTCAAACAGCCGATCAGCCAATTAACATTTTCCCAAGCATGAGCTAACGTTGGGTCCCTCAATTGGGATGTGCCAAAGTTATCTTGAGAACAGTTTATTTCTGGCATAGGTAACTCTTCCACAAACTCTTGAGGTCTCTCGGACTCCCCCACTAGCACAGAGAAGGGGAACTGGTCAGGCTGAACTGGGGCCAGTCTAACGGCTGAGACTTCAGAACCTGAATCCCCAATGTCAGGCAGGCTAGCCGGACTTTCACACCCCACACTTAGGTAAATTCGAGGTGGAAACTCGTCCATCCACAGGTCCCAGAACAAAGGAAAGTCCCGTCTTAGTATGACACTATGCATCAGGGATTTAGATACTCCAACCTCATGGGACGTCACACCAAACTGAGTCTCAATGGGGACCACCGCTGTACAATACCAGGTCTGAATGTAAAAGCGTAATGAGGCTCCCAGAATCCAGTAAGGTCTGGAACTCTTTCCACCCACTTTGACCCATGCCATGTGAGCCAGTGCAGATGTCAGACACGCTGGATGAGCGAAGAAGGATAGGCGCCGAGCTGCTCCACACTCCATAGGTTCTGGGACGACAGGACATTTGGCAGCCACATGCCCCTGGGCTTTGCACCTCCAGCACTGGACACCGGACCCTGGTAGGGTCTTTTTCAGCAGCCTAGTATCCATGTTGGTCTTCACCCACGTTTTCAAACCAGCATCAGCATTTAAGGTTGCGGCGCCTCTCCCCGCCACTGCGGGCAGACGCCGCTTTACAGGCAAGTTCTTGGGGTCAGACCCCCCTTCCAAAAAACCCTCTGCCACCAGGTAGCATCTCAACTAACTCATTGGCGGACTTTGAATCAACGTGAATGAACTATTTTCTTAACTGATACGGCAGCGCTGTCAGGAAGCGATCCATTGTGACCCTTTCGACAATCGAGGGTGCCGTGAGTATCTCAGGTTGCAACCATTTTCGTACCAGATAAATTAAGTCATGCATCTGTGACCTGGGAGACTTATGAGGTTGGTAATTCCAGCGGTGCACTCGTTGGGCCCGTACAGCAGGAGTGACACCCAAACGGCGGAGAATTTCTAGCTTTAGCTTCTCATAGTCCTGGGCATCCTCGGCAGACAAATCAAAATACGCTTTCTGAGAGTCACCCATTAGAAACGGAGAAAACAACCCCACCAACTGAGTCTTAGGCCATGCCTCTCGGTCTGCGCTACGTTAAAACGTATTCAGAAAAGCTGCCACGTCATCGTGTAGGGTCATTTTCTGAAGAAAATGGCTTGCTTTGACCAACCCACTATTGCTAGGTCGATTCTGATGTGTATTCGCCAGCTGCTACAGAACCTCTGTAAGAGTTTCTCTGTCTTTCCGAGCAGCTTCAGCTTGCATTTGCCTGTGTCCTGAGTACTCAGTGGACGTACAATTTCTTGCTGCGCCTCCTGCTGGGCAGTCAAAGCCTTTTCATATCTGGCATTAGTCTCTCGCTGGACTGCATTTGCATCTTGCTGGGTTGCACAGGCTTGTGCCAACCTCAACACCAGATCTTCCATCGTATTGGATGATAAGATGCACTGCAATTAAAGTTGCTAGGTGGATGGTATCTGGCAGGTATCTGTCTGCCTGCGTCCTCTACCAATTTGTGAACTGTTTTGCCCTCCTACGGGGATTGTTTTGTGCAGAAACAGGAATACTGACACCTTTGTAGCTTGTGCGTCAGACTGTTGCTAGTTTATTTTGTAAGTTGCTCAAAATACCAAACAAAACCAAAACAAACAATAGCCGTCTGGCTCCTGCCTATCTCACTCGGCAGCACTAGCTAAACTTATAACACAAAACACAAAGAACATTTTCAAGGGGAAAAACAGAGCAACTTACAGTTCAGTAGTTAGATAGGCTTGTAGCTTCTCAAACAGACTGCACACACTCCCAGAGAGAGCTCCTGTGTCAGGCCTGCTGACCTAATTAGTACATCTGTGTGAGCAGTCCCCCCAGGCAGGTAAAACCCGGACTAGCTCCGGGTGGCCAGTGAACCCACCCAACTCTTCCCTGACCGGCTCCAGGACCCTAAACTGGCTTTCTTTTTCCCAGGAAGCTTCTAGAAACAAAAAAAAAAAAAAACATCCTGGAGCCGTTTAACACATGAAGTGCTGAAAACTTGGTGCAATGTACACACCATCCAGCACCTTCTCTGCCAAACATTGTGACACCCTGTCACAGTGGCAAAAGAAAAATATATTTGCCGTTCAGCGGTGCAGTTATATGTTATTTAGCCTTTTGTGGCTGCCACCACCTCCACATGGTCATTTTGCCACTCTGTGGCCTCCTCCTCATGTTCCAGCCACCTCCAGACTCTGTCATTGGGCCACTCTGTGGTCTCCTCATGCTGCTTCCACCTAACAACTATGTCATAGGGCCACTCTGTGAACTTCTCATGCTGTTCCCACCCTCCCCACTTCACGACTGGGCCATTATTTTGCCTTTCAACCTGGCTGAAATTATCATTTATTTGACCCATCTTCTGATCCATCAGAAGGAAGGTAAAATGAGACGTACAACGGATCCTGTCTGAGTATCAGCTGTAAGGCATGTATGGTCCCATCAGAATTGGCTTGTGATTTGGTAGCCAAAAGCAGGAGTGGGTACAAAACACAGAAGACATGTAAATATTCCATTCACGTGTCATCTCTGTTTTGGATCCACTCTTTTTTTGGCATTAGCAATACTGATGAATTACTGACCAAATGCTGACCGAGTGACGGCGGATGCTCAACAGACAGGATCCGTTTTTCTTTGGGTTATTGTTCTGACAGATTAGAGGAAGGGCAAAATAATAAGTAACTAGAGTTGAGTTAACCCGAACTGTATAGTTCGGGTTCGTACTGAATTTTGGGGTGTTCGGGACCCGGACCGGGACATTTTCAAAAAAGTTTGGGTTCGGGTCTGTTGTTCGGCGATTTCTTCCCGCTTTCTAAAGGGATGCACAGCAGCCAATCAGATAGCATTTTACTTCTTGCCCTAAGAAGCCATCACAGCCATACCTACTAATGGCATGGCTGTGATTGGCCAAGTGCAGCATGTGACCCAGCCTCTATTTAAGCTGGAGTCACGTAGCGCCGCCTGTCACTCTGCTCTGATTAGTGTAGGGATAGGATGCAGCTGCTGTGAGGGCCAGATTAGGCAGGGAAGACTCAGCAAAACCACTTAATGAAGTGATCGATCTACATCTGTATCTGGCTGGCTAAGTTTAATACTGTCCTTTAAAGGATAGATTTTTTTCTGGGGTGAAATTCAATTGCCAAAATACCAATCCCCTAAATCTGGTGTTCCAGCTGTTGCTGGCCAAGTTTAATACTGTACGTCAAAAGGATAGATATTTTTCTGGGGTGAAATTCAATTGCCAAAATAACAATCCCCTAAATCTGGGGTTCCAGCTGTGGCCGGCCAAGTGTAATACTGTCCATTAAAGGACAGATTTTTTTGTGGGGTGAAATTCAATTGCCAGAATACCAATCCCCTAAATCTGGTTTTCCAGCTGGGGCTGGCTAAGTTAAATACTGCTAGTAAAAGGATAAAAAAATTTCTGGGGTGAAATTCAATTGCCAAAATACCATTCCCATAAATCTGGGGTTCCAGCTGTGGCTGTCCAAGTGTAATACTGTCCGTCAAAGGATAGATTTTTTCTGTGGTTAAATAGAATCCTTGAAATAGAAATCCTAAACATCTGTACTTTCCGATGTTCCTCTCCAAGTGTAATTCTATCCGCAACAGGGTATATTACATTCAGCATGTCAGCATCTAAATACAAGGCCTCTATATAAATCCTCTATATTTGCACACGCTACTGTGCATCTCCAAGTGTATTTCTGTCCGTAAAAGGGTATATTACACTGAAAGTCTAAATACAAGTGCTGAAAGCGTAATCCTCTATATTTGCACACGCTATTGTGCATCTCCAAGTGTATTTCTTTCCGTAAAAGGGTATATTACACTAAGTGTCTAAATACAAGGCCTGAAAAATGAATCCTCTATATTTGCACACGCTATTGTGCATCTCCAGGTGTATTTCTGTCCCTAAAAGGGTATATTACACTAAGTATCTAAATACATGGGCTGAAAGCGTAATCCTCTATATTTGCACATGTTATTGTGCATCTCCAAGTGTAATTCTGTCCGTAAAAGGATACCTTTCAGCCAGGGCCTAAATACTAGGCCTAAAATTGATATTCCCCTAAATCTGTGGTTTTCTTCTGTGCCTGTATTAGTGTAATACAGTACATAAATAGATAGCTAGATGGTGTTAGGTGCCTGTAAATAAAGGCCTTAATTTGAACTCTATACATTGGGCCAAATAAGTTTTTCCTTATACACTTCAGCCCCCTAGCTTAAACACTCTTAATGACCAGGCCACTTTTTACAATTCTGCACTACACTACTTTCACTGTTTATTGCTCAGTCATACAACTTACCACCCAAATGAATTTTACCTCCTTTTCTTCTCACTAATACAGCTTTCATTTGGTGGTATTTCATTGCTGCTGACATTTTAACTTTTTTTGCTATTAATCAAAAATGACCGAAATTTTTGCAAAAAAATGACATTTTTCACTTTCTGTGAAATAAGAAAGTTCCTGGACACCACTATTGTTGCTTTCTTGTATCTTTATTGTATAGCTTAGATTACAGTATGCGGTTTGCCAGTTGTAGGTAAATATTGTAACAACGTTTCGGCGGTAAACGCCTTCATCAGGACACTGGTCGTGCCGCACTGTGTGGAAATCCGTGTGGATAGCTGTTGTATGGAGCACTGTGGCTCTAGTGGCAAAGCTGTGTGGGATCGATATTTGAAATCTCCTAGCTGCCATGGCAGGGAACCTTTTCCTGTGACCCACACCTCGTAAGGGGAGCACCACCCAATCTATATAGAATTTTTCACTTTCTGTTGTAATTTTTTTTGAAAAAACTACATTTCTATATAAATTTTTCACAAAATTTATTGTTCTACATGTCTTTGAAAAAAAAAAAATCCAATAAGTGTATATTTATTGGTTTGGGTAAAAGTTATAGCGTTTACAAACTATGGTGCAAAAAAGTGAATTTCCGCATTTTGAAGCAGCTCTGACTTTCTGAGCACCTGTCATGTTTCTTCAGGTGCTAGAATGCCAGGAAAGTATAAATACCCCCCAAATGACACCATTTTAGAAAGAAAACACCCCAAAGTATTTGGGGAGGGGCATGGTGAGTTCATGTATGATTTCATTTTTTTTTCACAAGTTAGCGGAAAATGACACTTTCTTAGAAAAAAAATAAAAATAATAAACTTTCCATTTCTGCTAACTTCTGGCAAAAAAAATAAAAATATCCCATGGACTCACTATGCTCCTCAGTGTATACCTTAGGGTGTCTACTTTCCGAAATGGGGTCATTTGTGGGGTGTGTTTACTGTTCTGGCATTTTGGGCGGGGCTAAATTGTGAGCAGCCATGTAAAAGCTAAAGGTACTCGTTGGAATTTGGGCCCCTTTGCGCACACAGGCTGCAAAAAAGTGTCACTCATGTGGTATCGCCGTACTCAGGAGAAATTGGGCAATGTGTTTTGGCGTGTATTTTTACATATACCCATGTTGGGTGAGAGAAATATCTCTGTAAACTGACAACTTTGTATAAAAATGTTTTAAAAGTTGTCGTTTACAGAGATATTTCTCACACCTAGCATGGTTATATGTAAAAATACACCCAAAAACTCATTGCCCTACTTCTCCTGAGTACGGCAATACCACATGTGTGACACTTTTTTGCAGCCAAGATGCGCAAAGGGGCCCAAATTCCAATGAGTACCTTTAGGATTTCACAGGGCATTTTTACACATTTGGATTCCAGACTTCTTCTCAAGCTTTAGGGCCCCTAAAATGCCAGGACAGTATAAATACCCCACAAGTGACCCCCTTTTAGAAAGAAGACACCCCAAGGTATTCCGTGAGGGGTATGGTGAGTTCATGTAAAATTTTATTTTTTGTTACAAGTTAGTGAAATATGAGACTTTGTAAAAAAAACAAAACAAAAAAAAATATATATCAATTTCTGCCATGCCCCTCACGGAATACCTTGGGGTGTCTTCTTTCCAAAATGGGGTCACATGTGGGGTATTTATACTGCCCTGGCAATTTAGGGGCCCTAAAGCATGAGAATCCAAAAGGCCCGCGCGTCAAGGAGGAACAAACCGACCGCCGGCAGGACGCAATCCTGCGGTCGGCAAGAGGTTATTGTGTTGAACTTTAACAATGAGGAAAACATCTAATAAGGGACACGGACATGGTCGTGGGAGTGTTCATGGACCCTCTAGTGCTGGGAGAGGACGTGGCTGTTCTGCCACAGCTACACGTCCTAGTGAACTAACTACCTCAGGTCCAAGTAGCCGCCAGAATCGACAGCGATATTTGGTCGGGCCTAATGTCGTTCTAAGGATGTTAAGGCCTGAGCAAGTACAGGTGCTAGTCGATTGGCTGGCCGATAGTGGATACAGCAGGTTTACATTATCACCAATGTAGTCTTCTGCAGAAAGCACACAGGTGGCGCCTGAAAACCAAGCCCATCAGTCTGTCACATCACCCCCATGCATAACAGGGAACCTGTCTGAGCCTCAAGTTATGCAGCTCGCTTATGCTGTTTGAAGACTCTGCTGGCAGGGTTTCCCAAGGGCATCCACCTAGCCCTTCCCCAACGGTGGAAGACATAGAATGCACTGACGCACAACTACTTATGTTTCCTGATGAGGACATGGGAATACCACCTCAGCAGAGTCAGCACTTCGCTGATGATGACGAAACACAGGTGCCAACTGCTGCGTCTTTCTGCAGTGTGCAGACCGAACAGGAGGTCAGGGAGGAAGACTGTGTGGAAGACGATGCAGGGGACGATGAGGTCCTAGACCCCACATGGAATGAAGGTCGTTCCACTGACTTTCAGAGTTCAGAGGAAGGGGCAGTGGTGAGACCAAGCCAACAGCGTAGCAAAAGAGGGAGCAGGGTGCAAAAGCAGAATAGCCATCGCCAAGAGAGTTCGCCTGCTACTGGCCACCATCACCATGGACCGAGCACACCAAAGGCAGCTTCAAGGAGTTCCCTGGCATGGCACTTCTTCACACAATGTGCTCACGACAAGACCTGAGTAGTTTTCACGCTGTGCCATCAGAGCCTGAAGCGAGGCGTTAACGTTCTGATCCTTAGCACAACCTGCATGACCAGGCATCTACATGCGAGACATGGGCTGCAGTGGAGTAAGCACCTTTAAAACGAAGAAAGGGCTCAGGCCCCTTCTGCGCCCTCTTCTGCTGCTGCCTCAGCCTCTTCCTCCACCTCTGGAGGAACGTTGGAACCTGCCACCCAGCAAACAGAGGATGTGCCACCAACACCACCACCTCCGTCACCAAGCATCTCCACCATGTCACCCTGCAGCGTTCAGCTCTAGTGTTGAGCGAACAGTTGGAGCATAGTTCGGGTTCGTACCGAATTTTGGGGTGTCCGGGACACGGACCCGAACCCGGACATTTAAAAAAAAGTTTGGGTTCGTTGTTCGGCGATTACTTCCCACTTTCTGAAGGGCTGCACAGCAGCCAATCAGCTAGCGATTTACTTCTTGCCCTTAGAGCCCATCACAGCCATGCCTACTAATGGCATGGCTGTGATTGGCCAAGTGCAGCATGTGACCCAGCCTCTATTTAAACTGGAGTCACGTAGCGCCGCACGTCACACTGCTCTGATTAGTGTAGGGAGAGGACGCAGCTTCTGTGAGGGCGAGATTAGGCAGGGAAAAGTCAGCAACAGCACCTAATGAACGGATCGATCTACAGCTGTGAATGATTGAACTTCTGCTAGTTACTTGCTCACTGGTTTTTAGGCTGCACAGAGCGTTTTTCTGTCACTTATTTTCTGGGGTGATCAGCGGCCATTTTGTGACTTGTGGTGCACCAGAACAAGTTGCCACCAAGTCCATCAATCCATCAATACTAGTTTTTTTTTTTTTGCTATATCCTACATCAGGGGCTTGGCTGTGCTAATTGTCACCCCTAGAAACTCAGGATAGCAATTTCTATATTTTATTAAGGGGTTAAATACAATTGCCCAAATACCAATCCCCTAAATCTGGTGTTCCAGCTTTGGCTAGCCAAGTATAATACTGTCTGCTGTCTGGCAAAGGATAGATTATTTTCTATGGTGAAATTCAATTGCCAGAATAGCAATACCATAAATCAGTGGTTTCGGCTGTGGCTGGCAAACTATAATAGTGTCCGCCAAAACATATATTTTGTTCTGGGGTAAAATTCAATTGCCAAAATAGCAATACCCTGAATCTGGTGTCCCAGCTGTTGCAGGCCAAGTTTCATAGTGTCCGCAAAAACATATATTTTGTTCTGGGGTGAAATTTAATTGCCAAAATAGCAATTCCATAAATCAGTGGTTTCAGCTGTGGCTGGCCAAGATTGATAGTGTCCGCAAAACATATATTTTGTTCTGGTGTGAAATTCAAATGCCAAAATAGCAAAACCCTGAATCTGGTGTCCCAGCTGTTGCAGTCCAAGTTTCATAGTGTCCGCAAAAACATATATTTTGTTCTGGGGTGAAATTCAATTGCCAAAATAGCAATACCCTGAATCTGGTGTCCCAGCTGTTGCAGGCCAAGTTTCATAGTGTTCACAAAAACATATATTTTGTTCTGGGGTGAAATTCAATTGCCAAAATAGCAATACCATACATCAGTGGTTTCAGCTGTGGCTGGCCAAGATTCATAGTGTCCGCAAAACATATATTTTGTTCTGGTGTGAAATTCAAATGCCAAAAAGCAAAACCCTGAATCTGGTGTCCCAGCTGTTGCAGGCCAAGTTTCATAGTGTCCGCAAAAACATATATTTTGTTCTGGGGTGAAATTCAATTGCCAAAATAGCAATACCATAAATCAGTGGTTTCAGCTGTGGCTGGCCAAGATTCATAGTGTCCGCAAAAACAAATATTTTGTTGTGGGGTGAAATTCAATTGCCAAAATAGCAATACCCTGAATCTGGTGTCCCAGCTGATGCAGGCCAAGTTTCATAGTGTCCACAAAAACATATATTTTGTTCTGGGGTGAAATTCAATTGCCAAAATAGCAATACCATACATCAGTGGTTTCAGCTGTGGCTGTCCAAGATTCATAGTGTCCGCAAAAACATATATTTTGTTCTGGGGTGAAATTCAATTGCCAAAATAGTAATACCATAAATCAGTGGTTTCAGCTGTGGCTGGCCAAGATTCATAGTGTCCGCCAAAACATATATTTTGTTGTGGGGTGAAATTCAATTGCCAAAATAGCAATACCATAAATCAGTGGTTTCAGCTGTGGCTGGCCAAGATTCATAGTGTCCGCAAAAACATATATTTTGTTGTGGGGTGAAATTCAATTGCCAAAATAGCAATACCCTGAATTTGGTGTCCCAGCTGTTGCAGGCCAAGTTTCATAGTGTCCGCAAAAACATATATTTTGTTCTGGGGTGAAATTCAATTGCCAAAATAGCAATACCATAAATCAGTGGTTTCAGCTGTGGCTGGCCAAGATTCATAGTGTCCGCAAAAACATATATTTTGTTGTGGGGTGAAATTCAATTGCCAAAATAGCAATACCCTGAATCTGGTGTCCCAGCTGTTGCAGGCCAAGTTTCATAGTGTCCGCAAAAACATATATTTTGTTCTGGGGTGAAATTCAATTGCCAAAATATCAATACCCTGAATCTGGTGTCCCAGCTGTTGCAGGCCAAGTTAAATAGTGTCCACAAAAACATATATTTTGTTCTGGGGTGAAATTCAATTGCCAAAATAGCAATACCATAAATCAGTGGTTTCAGTTGTGGCTGGCCAAGATTCATAGTGTCCGCCAAAACATACATTTTGTTGTGGGGTGAAATTCAATTGCCAAAATAGCAATACCCTGAATCTGGTGTCCCAGCTGTTGCAGGCCAAGTTTCATAGTGTCCGCAAAAACATATATTTTGTTGAGGGGTCAAATTCAATTGCCAAAATAGCAATACCCTGAATCTGGTGTCCCAGCTTTTGCAGGCCAAGTTTCATAGTGTCCGCAAAAACATATATTTTGTTGTGGGGTGAAATTCAATTGCCAAAATAGCAATACCCTGAATCTGGTGTCTCAGCTGTTGCAGGCCAAGTTTCATAGTGTCCGCAAAAACATAAATTTTGTTGTGGAGTGAAATTCAATTGCCAAAATAGCAATACCCTGAATCTGGTGTTCCAGCTGTTGCAGTCCTAGTTTAAATCTGTCCGCAACAGGGTATATTTTGTTCTGGGGTGAAATTCAATTGCCAAAATAGCAATACCCTGAATCTGGTGTTCGAGCTGTTGCAGGCCAATTGTAAATCTGTCCATAAAAGGATACCTTTAATCCAGGGCCTAAATACTAGCCCTAAAAGAGATATTCCCCAAAATCAGTGGTTACTGCTATGCCTGGATTAGTGTAAGACGCTACATAAATAAATAGGCAGATAGTGTTAGGTGATTGTAAAAAAGGCCTGAATTTGAAATCAATATATTGGGCCAAATATTTTTTTCTTATTGTGGTGCTTGGTGAACGGTAACAATGAGGAAAACATCTAGTAAGGGACGCGGTCGTGGTGGTGTTAGTGTACCCTCTTGTGCTGGGAGAGGACGTGGCCATTCTGCCACAGCCACACGTCCTAGTGAACCAACTACCTCAGGTTCCAGTACCCGCCAGAATTTACAGCGATATTTGGTGGGGCCCAATGCCGTTCTAAGGATGGTAAGGCCTGAGAAGGTACAGGCGCTAGTCAATTGGGTGGCCGACAGTGGATCCAGCATGTTCACAACATTATCTCCCACCCAGTCTTCTGCAGAAAGCGCACAGGTGGCACCTGAAAACCAAGTCCATCAGTCTGTCACATCACCCCCATGCATATCAGGGGAACTGTCTGAGCCTCAAGTTATGCAGCAGTCTCTTATCCTGTTTGAAGACTCTGCTGGCAGGATTTCCCAAGGGAATCCACCTAGCCTTTCCCCAGTGGTGAAAGACTTAGAATGCACTGATGCACAACCACTCATGTTTCCTGATGATGAGGACATGGGAATACCACCTCATCGGAGTCCGCACGTCTCTGACGAAACACAGGTGCCAACTGCTGCGTCTTTCTGCAGTGTGCAGACCGAACAGGAAGTCAGGGAGGAAGACTGTGTGGAAGACGATGCAGGGGACAATGAGGTCCTAGACCCCACATAGAATGAAGGTCGTGCCACTGACTTTCATAGTTCAGAGGAAGAGGCAGTGGTGAGACCAAGCCAACAGCGTAGCAAAAGAGGGAGCAGGGTGCAAAAGCAGAATAGCCATCGCCAAGAGAGTTCGCCTGCTACTGGCCACCATCACCATGGACCGAGCACACCAAAGGCAGCTTCAAGGAGTTCCCTGGCATGGCACTTCTTCACACAATGTGCTCACGACAAGACCTGAGTAGTTTTCACGCTGTGCCATCAGAGCCTGAAGCGAGGCGTTAACGTTCTGATCCTTAGCACAACCTGCATGACCAGGCATCTACATGCGAGACATGGGCTGCAGTGGAGTAAGCACCTTTAAAGCGAAGAAAGGGCTCAGGCCCCTTCTGCACCCTCTTCTGCTGCTGCCTCAGCCTCTTCCTCCACCTCTGGAGGAACGTTGGAACCTGCCACCCAGCAAACAGAGGATGTGCCACCAACACCACCACCTCCGTCACCAAGCATCTCCACCATGTCACCCTGCAGCGTTCAGCTCTAGTGTTGAGCGAACAGTTGGAGCATAGTTCGGGTTCGTACCGAATTTTGGGGTGTCCGGGACACGGACCCGAACCCGGACATTTAAAAAAAGTTTGGGTTCGTTGTTCGGCGATCACTTCCCACTTTCTGAAGGGCTGCACAGCAGCCAATCAGCTAGCGTTTTACTTCTTGCCCTTAGAGGCCCATCACAGCCATGCCTACTAATGGCATGGCTGTGATTTGCCAAGTGCAGCATGTGACCCAGCCTCTATTTAAACTGGAGTCACGTAGCGCCGCACGTCACACTGCTCTGATTAGTGTAGGGAGAGGACGCAGCTTCTGTGAGGGCGAGATTAGGCAGGGAAAAGTCAGCAACAGCACCTAATGAACGGATCGATCTACAGCTGTGAATGATTGAACTTCTGCTAGTTACTTGCTCACTGGTTTTTAGGCTGCACAGAGCGTTTTTCTGTCACTTATTTTCTGGGGTGATCAGCGGCCATTTTGTGACTTGTGGTGCACCAGAACAAGTTGCCACCAAGTCCATCAATCCATCAATACTAGTTTTTTTTTTTTTGCTATATCCTACATCAGGGGCTTGGCTGTGCTAATTGTCACCCCTAGAAACTCAGGATAGCAATTTCTATATTTTATTAAGGGGTTAAATACAATTGCCCAAATACCAATCCCCTAAATCTGGTGTTCCAGCTTTGGCTAGCCAAGTATAATACTGTCTGCTGTCTGGCAAAGGATAGATTATTTTCTATGGTGAAATTCAATTGCCAGAATAGCAATACCATAAATCAGTGGTTTCGGCTGTGGCTGGCAAACTATAATAGTGTCCGCCAAAACATATATTTTGTTCTGGGGTAAAATTCAATTGCCAAAATAGCAATACCCTGAATCTGGTGTCCCAGCTGTTGCAGGCCAAGTTTCATAGTGTCCGCAAAAACATATATTTTGTTCTGGGGTGAAATTTAATTGCCAAAATAGCAATACCATAAATCAGTGGTTTCAGCTGTGGCTGGCCAAGATTCATAGTGTCCGCAAAACATATATTTTGTTCTGGTGTGAAATTCAAATGCCAAAATAGCAAAACCCTGAATCTGGTGTCCCAGCTGTTGCAGTCCAAGTTTCATAGTGTCCGCAAAAACATATATTTTGTTCTGGGGTGAAATTCAATTGCCAAAATAGCAATACCCTGAATCTGGTGTCCCAGCTGTTGCAGGCCAAGTTTCATAGTGTTCACAAAAACATATATTTTGTTCTGGGGTGAAATTCAATTGCCAAAATAGCAATACCATACATCAGTGGTTTCAGCTGTGGCTGGCCAAGATTCATAGTGTCCGCAAAACATATATTTTGTTCTGGTGTGAAATTCAAATGCCAAAAAGCAAAACCCTGAATCTGGTGTCCCAGCTGTTGCAGGCCAAGTTTCATAGTGTCCGCAAAAACATATATTTTGTTCTGGGGTGAAATTCAATTGCCAAAATAGCAATACCATAAATCAGTGGTTTCAGCTGTGGCTGGCCAAGATTCATAGTGTCCGCAAAAACAAATATTTTGTTGTGGGGTGAAATTCAATTGCCAAAATAGCAATACCCTGAATCTGGTGTCCCAGCTGATGCAGGCCAAGTTTCATAGTGTCCACAAAAACATATATTTTGTTCTGGGGTGAAATTCAATTGCCAAAATAGCAATACCATACATCAGTGGTTTCAGCTGTGGCTGTCCAAGATTCATAGTGTCCGCAAAACATATATTTTGTTCTGGGGTGAAATTCAATTGCCAAAATAGTAATACCATAAATCAGTGGTTTCAGCTGTGGCTGGCCAAGATTCATAGTGTCCGCCAAAACATATATTTTGTTGTGGGGTGAAATTCAATTGCCAAAATAGCAATACCATAAATCAGTGGTTTCAGCTGTGGCTGGCCAAGATTCATAGTGTCCGCAAAAACATATATTTTGTTGTGGGGTGAAATTCAATTGCCAAAATAGCAATACCCTGAATTTGGTGTCCCAGCTGTTGCAGGCCAAGTTTCATAGTGTCCGCAAAAACATATATTTTGTTCTGGGGTGAAATTCAATTGCCAAAATAGCAATACCATAAATCAGTGGTTTCAGCTGTGGCTGGCCAAGATTCATAGTGTCCGCAAAAACATATATTTTGTTGTGGGGTGAAATTCAATTGCCAAAATAGCAATACCCTGAATCTGGTGTCCCAGCTGTTGCAGGCCAAGTTTCATAGTGTCCGCAAAAACATATATTTTGTTCTGGGGTGAAATTCAATTGCCAAAATATCAATACCCTGAATCTGGTGTCCCAGCTGTTGCAGGCCAAGTTAAATAGTGTCCACAAAAACATATATTTTGTTCTGGGGTGAAATTCAATTGCCAAAATAGCAATACCATAAATCAGTGGTTTCAGTTGTGGCTGGCCAAGATTCATAGTGTCCGCCAAAACATACATTTTGTTGTGGGGTGAAATTCAATTGCCAAAATAGCAATACCCTGAATCTGGTGTCCCAGCTGTTGCAGGCCAAGTTTCATAGTGTCCGCAAAAACATATATTTTGTTGAGGGGTCAAATTCAATTGCCAAAATAGCAATACCCTGAATCTGGTGTCCCAGCTTTGCAGGCCAAGTTTCATAGTGTCCGCAAAAACATATATTTTGTTGTGGGGTGAAATTCAATTGCCAAAATAGCAATACCCTGAATCTGGTGTCCCAGCTGTTGCAGGCCAAGTTTCATAGTGTCCGCAAAAACATATATTTTGTTGAGGGGTCAAATTCAATTGCCAAAATAGCAATACCCTGAATCTGGTGTCCCAGCTTTTGCAGGCCAAGTTTCATAGTGTCCGCAAAAACATATATTTTGTTGTGGGGTGAAATTCAATTGCCAAAATAGCAATACCCTGAATCTGGTGTCTCAGCTGTTGCAGGCCAAGTTTCATAGTGTCCGCAAAAACATAAATTTTGTTGTGGAGTGAAATTCAATTGCCAAAATAGCAATACCCTGAATCTGGTGTTCCAGCTGTTGCAGTCCTAGTTTAAATCTGTCCGCAACAGGGTATATTTTGTTCTGGGATGAAATTCAATTGCCAAAATAGCAATACCCTGAATCTGGTGTTCGAGCTGTTGCAGGCCAATTGTAAATCTGTCCATAAAAGGATACCTTTAATCCAGGGCCTAAATACTAGCCCTAAAAGAGATATTCCCTAAATCAGTGGTTACTGCTATGCCTGGATTAGTGTAATACGCTACATAAATAAATAGGCAGATAGTGTTAGGTGATTGTAAAAAGGCCTGAATTTGAAATCAATATATTGGGCCAAATATTTTTTTCTTATTGTGGTGCTTGGTGAACGGTAACAATGAGGAAAACATCTAGTAAGGGACGCGGTCGTGGTGGTGTTAGTGTACCCTCTTGTGCTGGGAGAGGACGTGGCCATTCTGCCACAGCCACACGTCCTAGTGAACCAACTACCTCAGGTTCCAGTACCCGCCAGAATTTACAGCGATATTTGGTGGGGCCCAATGCCGTTCTAAGGATGGTAAGGCCTGAGAAGGTACAGGCGCTAGTCAATTGGGTGGCCGACAGTGGATCCAGCATGTTCACAACATTATCTCCCACCCAGTCTTCTGCAGAAAGCGCACAGGTGGCACCTGAAAACCAAGTCCATCAGTCTGTCACATCACCCCCATGCATATCAGGGGAACTGTCTGAGCCTCAAGTTATGCAGCAGTCTCTTATCCTGTTTGAAGACTCTGCTGGCAGGATTTCCCAAGGGAATCCACCTAGCCTTTCCCCAGTGGTGAAAGACTTAGAATGCACTGATGCACAACCACTCATGTTTCCTGATGATGAGGACATGGGAATACCACCTCATCGGAGTCCGCACGTCTCTGACGAAACACAGGTGCCAACTGCTGCGTCTTTCTGCAGTGTGCAGACCGAACAGGAAGTCAGGGAGGAAGACTGTGTGGAAGACGATGCAGGGGACAATGAGGTCCTAGACCCACATAGAATGAAGGTCGTGCCACTGACTTTCATAGTTCAGAGGAAGAGGCAGTGGTGAGACCAAGCCAACAGCGTAGCAAAAGAGGGAGCAGGGTGCAAAAGCAGAATAGCCATCGCCAAGAGAGTTTGCCTGCTACTGGCCACCATCACCATGGACCGAGCACACCAAAGGCAGCTTCAAGGAGTTCCCTGGCATGGCACTTCTTCACACAATGTGCTCACGACAAGACCTGAGTAGTTTTCACGCTGTGCCATCAGAGCCTGAAGCGAGGCGTTAACGTTCTGATCCTTAGCACAACCTGCATGACCAGGCATCTACATGCGAGACATGGGCTGCAGTGGAGTAAGCACCTTTAAAACGAAGAAAGGGCTCAGGCCCCTTCTGCGCCCTCTTCTGCTGCTGCCTCAGCCTCTTCCTCCACCTCTGGAGGAACGTTGGAACCTGCCACCCAGCAAACAGAGGATGTGCCACCAACACCACCACCTCCGTCACCAAGCATCTCCACCATGTCACCCTGCAGCGTTCAGCTCTAGTGTTGAGCGAACAGTTGGAGCATAGTTCGGGTTCGTACCGAATTTTGGGGTGTCCGGGACACGGACCCGAACCCAGACATTTAAAAAAAAGTTTGGGTTCGTTGTTCGGCGATTACTTCCCACTTTCTGAAGGGCTGCACAGCAGCCAATCAGCTAGCGTTTACTTCTGCCCTTAGAGCCCATCACAGCCATGCCTACTAATGGCATGGCTGTGATTGGCCAGTGCAGCATGTGACCCAGCCTCTATTTAAGCTGGAGTCACGTAGCGCCGCACGTCACACTGCTCTGATTAGTGTAGGGAGAGGACGCAGCTTCTGTGAGGGCGAGATTAGGCAGGGAAAAGTCAGCAACAGCACCTAATGAACGGATCGATCTACAGCTGTGAATGATTGAACTTCTGCTAGTTACTTGCTCACTGGTTTTTAGGCTGCACAGAGCGTTTTTCTGTCACTTATTTTCTGGGGTGATCAGCGGCCATTTTGTGACTTGTGGTGCACCAGAACAAGTTGCCACCAAGTCCATCAATCCATCAATACTAGTTTTTTTTTTTGCTATATCCTACATCAGGGGCTTGGCTGTGCTAATTGTCACCCCTAGAAACTCAGGATAGCAATTTCTATATTTTATTAAGGGGTTAAATACAATTGCCCAAATACCAATCCCCTAAATCTGGTGTTCCAGCTTTGGCTAGCCAAGTATAATACTGTCTGCTGTCTGGCAAAGGATAGATTATTTTCTATGGTGAAATTCAATTGCCAGAATAGCAATACCATAAATCAGTGGTTTCGGCTGTGGCTGGCAAACTATAATAGTGTCCGCCAAAACATATATTTTGTTCTGGGGTAAAATTCAATTGCCAAAATAGCAATACCCTGAATCTGGTGTCCCAGCTGTTGCAGGCCAAGTTTCATAGTGTCCGCAAAAACATATATTTTGTTCTGGGGTGAAATTTAATTGCCAAAATAGCAATACCATAAATCAGTGGTTTCAGCTGTGGCTGGCCAAGATTCATAGTGTCCGCATAACATATATTTTGTTCTGGTGTGAAATTCAAATGCCAAAATAGCAAAACCCTGAATCTGGTGTCCCAGCTGTTGCAGTCCAAGTTTCATAGTGTCCGCAAAAACATATATTTTGTTCTGGGGTGAAATTCAATTGCCAAAATAGCAAAACCCTGAATCTGGTGTCCCAGCTGTTGCAGGCCAAGTTTCATAGTGTTCACAAAAACATATATTTTGTTCTGGGGTGAAATTCAATTGCCAAAATAGCAATACCATACATCAGTGGTTTCAGCTGTGGCTGGCCAAGATTCATAGTGTCCGCAAAACATATATTTTGTTCTGGTGTGAAATTCAAATGCCAAAAAAGCAAAACCCTGAATCTGGTGTCCCAGCTGTTGCAGGCCAAGTTTCATAGTGTCCGCAAAAACATATATTTTGTTCTGGGGTGAAATTCAATTGCCAAAATAGCAATACCATACATCAGTGGTTTCAGCTGTGGCTGTCCAAGATTCATAGTGTCCGCAAAAACATATATTTTGTTCTGGGGTGAAATTCAATTGCCAAAATGGTAATACCATAAATCAGTGGTTTCAGCTGTGGCTGGCCAAGATTCATAGTGTCCGCCAAAACATATATTTTGTTGTGGGGTGAAATTCAATTGCCAAAATAGCAATACCATAAATCAGTGGTTTCAGCTGTGGCTGGCCAAGATTCATAGTGTCCGCAAAAACATATATTTTGTTGTGGGGTGAAATTCAATTGCCAAAATAGCAATACCCTGAATTTGGTGTCCCAGCTGTTGCAGGCCAAGTTTCATAGTGTCCGCAAAACATATATTTTGTTCTGGGGTGAAATTCAATTGCCAAAATAGCAATACCATAAATCAGTGGTTTCAGCTGTGGCTGGCCAAGATTCATAGTGTCCGCAAAAACATATATTTTGTTGTGGGGTGAAATTCAATTGCCAAAATAGCAATACCCTGAATCTGGTGTCCCAGCTGTTGCAGGCCAAGTTTCATAGTGTCCGCAAAAACATATATTTTGTTCTGGGGTGAAATTCAATTGCCAAAATATCAATACCCTGAATCTGGTGTCCCAGCTGTTGCAGGCCAAGTTAAATAGTGTCCACAAAAACATATATTTTGTTCTGGGGTGAAATTCAATTGCCAAAATAGCAATACCATAAATCAGTGGTTTCAGTTGTGGCTGGCCAAGATTCATAGTGTCCGCCAAAACATATATTTTGTTGTGGGGTGAAATTCAATTGCCAAAATAGCAATACCCTGAATCTGGTGTCCCAGCTGTTGCAGGCAAAGTTTCATAGTGTCCGCAAAAACATATATTTTGTTGAGGGGTCAAATTCAATTGCCAAAATAGCAATACCCTGAATCTGGTGTCCCAGCTTTTGCAGGCCAAGTTTCATAGTGTCCGCAAAAACATATATTTTGTTGTGGGGTGAAATTCAATTGCCAAAATAGCAATACCCTGAATCTGGTGTCTCAGCTGTTGCAGGCCAAGTTTCATAGTGTCCGCAAAAACATAAATTTTGTTGTGGAGTGAAATTCAATTGCCAAAATAGCAATACCCTGAATCTGGTGTTCCAGCTGTTGCAGTCCTAGTTTAAATCTGTCCGCAACAGGGTATATTTTGTTCTGGGGTGAAATTCAATTGCCAAAATAGCAATACCCTGAATCTGGTGTTCGAGCTGTTGCAGGCCAATTGTAAATCTGTCCATAAAAGGATACCTTTAATCCAGGGCCTAAATACTAGCCCTAAAAGAGATATTCCCTAAATCAGTGGTTACTGCTATGCCTGGATTAGTGTAATACGCTACATAAATAAATAGGCAGATAGTGTTAGGTGATTGTAAAAAGGCCTGAATTTGAAATCAATATATTGGGCCAAATATTTTTTTCTTATTGTGGTGCTTGGTGAACGGTAACAATGAGGAAAACATCTAGTAAGGGACGCGGTCGTGGTGGTGTTAGTGTACCCTCTTGTGCTGGGAGAGGACGTGGCCATTCTGCCACAGCCACACGTCCTAGTGAACCAACTACCTCAGGTTCCAGTACCCGCCAGAATTTACAGCGATATTTGGTGGGGCCCAATGCCGTTCTAAGGATGGTAAGGCCTGAGAAGGTACAGGCGCTAGTCAATTGGGTGGCCGACAGTGGATCCAGCATGTTCACAACATTATCTCCCACCCAGTCTTCTGCAGAAAGCGCACAGGTGGCACCTGAAAACCAAGTCCATCAGTCTGTCACATCACCCCCATGCATATCAGGGGAACTGTCTGAGCCTCAAGTTATGCAGCAGTCTCTTATCCTGTTTGAAGACTCTGCTGGCAGGATTTCCCAAGGGAATCCACCTAGCCTTTCCCCAGTGGTGAAAGACTTAGAATGCACTGATGCACAACCACTGATGTTTCCTGATGATGAGGACATGGGAATACCACCTCATCGGAGTCCGCACGTCTCTGACGAAACACAGGTGCCAACTGCTGCGTCTTTCTGCAGTGTGCAGACCGAACAGGAGGTCAGGGAGGAAGACTGTGTGGAAGACGATGCAGGGGACAATGAGGTCCTAGACCCCACATAGAATGAAGGTCGTGCCACTGACTTTCATAGTTCAGAGGAAGAGGCAGTGGTGAGACCAAGCCAACAGCGTAGCAAAAGAGAGAGCAGGGGGCAAAAGCAGAACAGCCGCCTCCAAGAGAGTTCGCCTGCTACTGGCCACCGCCACCAGGGATCCAGCAACCCAAAGGCAGCTTCAAGGAGTTCCCTGGCATGGCACTTCTTTAAACAATGTGCTGACGACAAGACCCGAGTGGTTTGCACGCTGTGCCATCAGAGCCTGAAGCGAGGCATTAACGTTCTGAACCTTAGCACAACCTGCATGACCAGGCATCTACATGCAAAGCATGAACTGCAGTGGAGTAAACACCTTAAAAGCAAGGAACTCACTCTGGCTCCCCCTGCTCCCTCTTCTGCTGCTGCCTCAGCCTCTTCCTCCGCCTTGGGAGGAATGTTGGCAGCTGCCGCCCACCAAACAGAGGATGTGCCACCGACAACACCAACTGCGTCACCAAGCATCTCCACCATGTCACATGGCAGCGTTCAGCATTCCATCTCACAAACCTTGGATAGAAAGCGTAAATTCCCACCTAGCCACCCTCGAGCCCTAGGCCTGAATGCCAGCATTTCTAAACTACTGGCCTTTTAAATGCTGTCATTCAGGCTGGTGGACACAGACAGCTTCAAACAGCTGATGTCGATGGCTGTCCCACAGTATGTTGTTCCCAGCCGCCACTACTTCTCCAAGACAGCCGTGCCTTCCCTGCACAACCAAGTATCCGATAAAATCAAGTGTGCACTGCGCAAAGCCATCTGTGGCAAGGTCCACCTAACCACAGATACGTGGACCAGTAAGCACGGCCAGGGACACTATATCTCCCTAACTGCACACTGGGTAAATGTAGTGGCGGCTGGGCCGCAGGCGGAGAGTTCCTTGGCGCACGTCCTTCCGCCGCCAAGGATCGTAGGGCATCATTCTTTGCCTCCTGTAGCCTCCTACTCGGCTTCCTCCTCCTCTGCTTCCACCAGCTCATCCAGTCAGCCACACACCTTCACCACCAACTTCAGCACAGCCCGGGGTAAACGTCAGCAGGCCATTCTGAAACTCATATGTTTGGGGGACAGGCCCCACACCGCGCAGGAGTTGTGGCGGGGTAATGAACAACAGACCGAAGAGTGCAGAGGACAGCTTGTCCTTACCTCTGGGGAGCCTGGCACACATGAGCGACTACATGCTGCAGTGCCTGCGCAACGACAGCAGAGTTGCCCACATTTTAACGTGTGCGGACTACTGGGTTGCCACCCTGCTGGATCCCCGGTACAAAGACAATGTGCCCACCTTACTTCTTGCACTGGAGCGTGATAGGAAGATGTGCGAGTACAAGTGCACGCTGGAAGAGGCGCTCCTGAGAGCATTCCCAAATGTCACAGGGGAACAGGTGGAAGCCCAAGGCGAAGGCAGAGGAGGAGCAAGAGGTCGCCAACGCAGCTGTGTCACGGCCAGCTCCTCTGAGGGCAGGGTTAGCATGGCATAAATGTGGAAAATTTTTGTCTCCACGCCACAGCTAACTGCACCACCACCTGATACGGAACGTGTTAGCAGGAGGCAGCATTTCACTAACATGGTTGAACAGTACGTCTGCACACCCCTCCACGTACTGACTTATGGTTCGGCCCCATTCAACTTCTGGGTCTCCAAATTGTCCACGTGGCCAGAGTTAGCATTTTATGCCTTAGAGGTGTTGGTCTGCCCGACGGCCAGCGTTTTGTCTGAACGTGTATTCAGCACGGCAAGGGGCGTCGTTACTGACAAACGCAGCCGCCTGTCCACAGCCAACGTGGACAAGCTGACGTTCATAAAAATGAACCAGGCATGGATCCCACAGGACCTGTGCCTCCCTTGTGCAGAATAGACATTTATAACTGCCTCCCCCTCAACCATGTATTCTTGTACTCCGGGGCACTTCTTTATTGAATCCTCATTTTTTTTAACTTTACCATGATCTTGCAGTGCAACCCAAAGTTGAATGAACCTCCCCTCTGTCTGGGTGGTGGGGCCGAAATAACTGAAAGTGGCCTTCTCCGGTGGTGGGTGATATGACGCATGATTACTTGCTGTGGGACCTCTCTCCTCTTTCTGTGTGCTAGGGCCGAAATAACTGAAAGTGGCCTTCTCTAGTGGTGGGAGACATGACGCATGATTCCTTGCTGTGGGACCTCTCTCCTCTGTCTGGGTACTGGGTCTGAAATAACTGAAAGTGGCCTTCTCCAGTGGTGGGTGATATGACGCATGATTACTTGCTGTGGGACCTCTCTCCTCTTTCTGTGTGCTGGGGCCGAAATAACTGAAAGTGGCCTTCTTCAGTGGTGGGTGATATGACGCATGATTCCTTGCTGTGGGACCGCTCTCCTCTGTCTAGGTGCTGGGGCCGAAATAACTGAAAGTGGCCTTCTTCAGTGGTGGGTGATATGACGCATGATTCCTTGCGGTGGGACCGCTCTCCTCTGTCTGGGTGCTGGGTCCGAAATAACTGAAAGTGGCCTTCTCCAGTGGTGGATGAAATGACGCATGATTCCTTGCTGTGGGACCGCTCTCCTCTGTCTGGGTGCTGGGCCGAAATAACTGAAAGTGGCCTTCTCCAGTGGTGTGTGATATGACGCATGATTCCTTGCTGTGGGACCTCTCTCCTCTGTCTGGGTGCTGGGGCCGAAATAACTGAAAGCGGCCTTCTCCAGTGGTGGGTGATATGACGAATGATTCCTTGCTGTGGGACCTCTCTCCTCTGTCTGGGTGCTGGGGCCGAAATAACTGAAAGTGGCCTTCATCAGTGGTGGGTGATATAACGCATGATTCCTTGCTGTGGGACCTCTCTCCTCTGTCTGGGTGCTAGGGCCGAAATAACTGAAAGTGGCCTTCTCCAGTGGTGGGTGATATGACGCATGATTCCTTGCTGTGGGACCTCTCTCCTCTGTCTGGGTGCTGGGGCCGAAATAACTGAAAGTGGCCTTCATCAGTGGTGGGTGATATAACGCATGATTCCTTGCTGTGGGACCTGTATCCTCGGTCTGGGTGCTGGGCCGAAATAACTGAAAGTGGCCTTCTCCAATGATGTTTGATATGACGCATGATTCCTTGATGTGGGACCTCTCTCCTCTGTCTGGGTGCTTGGGGGGGGGGGGGGTTTCTGGGGCCAAAATAACTGAAAGTGGCCTTCTCCAGTGGTGGGTGATATGACGCATGATTCCTTGCTGTGGAACCTGTATCCTCGGTCTGGGTGCTGGGCCGAAATAACTGAAAGTGGCCTTCTCCAGTGGTGTGTGATATGACGCATGATTCCTTGCTGTGGGACCTGTATCCTCGGTCTGGGTGCTGGGCCGAAATAACTGAAAGTGGCCTTCTCCAGTGATGTTTGATATGACGCATGATTCCTTGCTGTGGGACCTCTCTCCTCTGTCTGGGTGCTGGCGCCGAAATAACTGAAAGCGGCCTTCTCCAGTGGTGGGTGATATGACGAATGATTCCTTGCTGTGGGACCTCTCTCCTCTGTCTGGGTGCTGGGGCCGAAATAACTGAAAGTGGCCTTCATCAGTGGTGGGTGATATAACGCATGATTCCTTGCTGTGGGACCTCTCTCCTCTGTCTGGGTGCTGGGCCGAAATAACTGAAAGTGGCCTTCTCCAGTGGTGGGTGATATGACGCATGATTCCTTGCTGTGGGACCTGTATCCTCGGTCTGGGTGCTGGGCCGAAATAACTGAAAGTGGCCTTCTCCAGTGGTGGGTGATATGACGCATGATTCCTTGCTGTGGGACCTCTCTCTCTGTCTGGGTGCTGAGGGTGCTGGGTCCGAAATAACTGAAAGTGGCCTTCATCAGTGGTGGGTGATATGACGCATGATTCCTTGCTGTGGGACCTCTCTCCTCTGTCTGGGTGCTGGGGCCGAAATAACTGAAAGTGGCCTTCTCCAGTGGTGGGTGATATGACGCATGATTCCTTGCTGTGGTACCTCTCTCCTCTGTCTGGGTGCTGGGCCGAAATAACTGAAAGTGGCCTTCTCCAGTGGTGGGTGATATGATGCATGATTCCTTGCTGTGGGACCTCTCTCCTCTGTCTGGGTGCTGGGGTCGAAATAACTGAAAGCGGCCTTCTCCAGTGGTGGGTGATATGACGCATGATTCCTTGCTGTGGGACCTCTCTCCTCTGTCTGGGTGCTGGGGGCTCGGGAAATAACTGAAAGTGGCCTTCTCCAGTGGTGGGTGATATGACGCATGATTCCTTGCTGTGGGACCTCTCTCCGTCTGGTCTGGGGTGCTGGGGCCGAAATAACTGAAAGTGGCCTTCTCCAGTGGTGGGTGATATGACGCATGATTCCTTGCTGTGGGACCTCTCTCCTCTGTCTGGGTGCTGGGGCCGAAATAACTGAAAGTGGCCTTCTCCAGTGGTGGGTGATATGACGCATGATTCCTTGCTGTGGGACCTCTCCTCTGTCTGGGTGCTGGCGCGAAATAACTGAAAGTGGCCTTCTCCAGTGGTGGGTGATATGACGCATGATTCCTTGCTGAGGGACCTCTCTCCTCTGTCTGGGTACTGGGTCCGAAATAACTGAAAGTGGCCTTCATCAGTGGTGGGTGATATGACGCATGATTCCTTGCTGTGGGACCTCTCTCCTCTGTCTGGGTGCTGGGGCCGAAATAACTGAAAGTGGCCTTCTCCAGTGGTGGGTGATATGACGCATGATTCCTGCTGTGGGACCTGTCTCCTCTGTCTGGGTGCTGGGACCGAAATAACTGAAAGTGGCCTTCTCCAGTGGTGGGTGATATGACGCATGATTCCTTGCTGTGGGACCTCTCTCTGTCTGGTGCTGAGGGGTGCTGGGTCCGAAATAACTGAAAGTGGCCTTCTCCAGTGGTGGGTGATATGAGCGATGATTCCTTGCTGTGGGACCTCTCCTCTGTCTGGGTGCTGGGGCCTAAATAACTGAAAGTGGCCTTCTCCAGTGGTGGGTGATATGACGCATGATTCCATGCTGTGGTACCTGTATCCTCGGTCTGGGTGCTGGGCCGAAATAACTGAAAGTGGCCTTCTCCAGTGGTGGGTAATATGATGCATGATTCCTTGCTGTGGGAACTCTCTCCTCTGTCTTGTTGCTGGGGCCGAAATAAATGAAAGCGGCCTTCTCCAGTGGTGGGTGATATGACGCATGATTCCTTGCTGTGGGACCTCTCTCCTCTGTCTGGGTGCTGGGGCCGAAATAACTGAAAGCGGCCATCTTCAGTGGTGTGTGATATGACGCATGATTCATTGCTGTGGGACCTCTCTCCTCTGTCTGGGTGCTGAGGGGGTGCTGGGGCCGAAATAACTGAAAGTGGCCTTCTCCAGTGGTGGGTGATATGACGCATGATTCCTTGCTGTGGACCTCTCTCTCTGTCTGGGTGCTGGGGCCGAAATAACTGAAAGTGGCCTTCTCAGTGGTGGGTGATATGACGCATGATTCCTTGCTGTGGGACCTGTCTCCTCTGTCTGGGTGCTGGGCCGAAATAACTGAAAGTGGCCTTCTCCAGTGGTGGGTGATATGACGCATGATTCCTTGCTGTAGGACTCTCTCCTCTGTCTGGGTGCTGGGTCCGAAATAACTGAAAGTGGCCTTCTCCAGTGGTGGGTGATATGACGCATGATTCCATGCTGTGGGACCTCTCTCTCTGTCTGGGTGCTGGGGCCGAAATAACTGAAAGCGGCCTTCTCCAGTGGTGGGTGATATGACGCATGATTCCTTGCTGTGGGACCTCTCTCCTCTGTCTGGGTGCTGGGACCGAAATAACTGAAAGTGGCCTTCTTCAGTGGTGGGTGATATGACGCATGATTCCTTGCTGTGGGACCTCTCCTCTGTCTGGGTGCTGGGTCCGAAATAACTGAAAGTGGCCTTCTCCAGTGGTGGGTGATATGACGCATGATTCCTTGCTGTGGGACCTGTCTCCTCGGTCTGGGTGCTGGGGCCGAAATAACTGAAAGTGGCCTTCTCCAGTGGTGGGTGATATGACGCATGATTCCTTGCTGTGGGACCTCTCCTCTGTCTGGGTGCTGGGGCCGAAATAACTGAAAGTGGCCTTCTCCAGTGGTGGGTGATATGACGCATGATTCCTTGCTGTGGGACCTCTCTCCTCTGTCTGGGTGCTGGGGCCGAAATAACTGAAAGCGGCCTTCTCAGTGGTGGGTGATATGACGCATGATTCCTTGCTGTGGGACCTCTCTCCTCTGTCTGGGTGCTGGGGCCGAAATAACTGAAAGTGGCCTTCTCCAGTGGTGGGTGATATGACGCATGATTCCTTGCTGTGGGACCTGTCTCCTCTGTCTGGGTGCTGGGCCGAAATAACTGAAAGTGGCCTTCTCCAGTGGTGGGTGATATGACGCATGATTCCTTGCTGTGGGACCTCTCTCCTCTGTCTGGGTGCTGAGGTGCCGAAATAACTGAAAGTGGCCTTCTCCAGTGGTGGGTGATATGACGCATGATTCCTTGCTGTGGGACCTGTCTCCTCTGTCTGGGTGCTGGGTCCGAAATAACTGAAAGTGGCCTTCTCCAGTGGTGGGTGATATGACGCATGATTCCTTGCTGTGGGACCTGTCTCCTCTGTCTGGGTGCTGAGGTCAGAAATAACTGAAAGTGGCCTTCTCCAGTGGTGGGTGATATGACGCATGATTCCTTGCTGTGGGACCTGTATCCTCTGTCTGGGTGCTGGGGACGAAATAACTGAAAGTGGCCTTCTCCAGTGGTGGGTGATATGACGCATGATTCCTTGCTGTGGACCTCTCTCCTCTGTCTGGGTGCTGGGTCCGAAATAACTGAAAGTGGCCTTCTTCAGTGGTGGGTGATATGACGCATGATTCCTTGCTGTGGGACCGTCTCCTCTGTCTGGGTGCTGGGGCCGAAATAACTGAAAGTGGCCTTCTCCAGTGGTGGGTGATATGACGCATGATTCCTTGCTGTGGGACCTGCTCCTCTGTCTGGGTGCTGGGTCGAAATAACTGAAAGTGGCCTTCTCCAGTGGTGGGTGATATGACGCATGATTCCTTGCTGTGGGACCTCTCTCCTCTGTCTGGGTGCTGGGGCCGAAATAACTGAAAGTGGCCTTCTCCAGTGGTGGGTGATATGACGCATGATTCCTTGCTGTGGGACCTCTCTCCTCTGTCTGGGTGCTGGGCCGAAATAACTGAAAGTGGCCTTCTCAGTGGTGGGTGATATGACGCATGATTCCTTGCTGTGGGACCTCTCTCCTCTGTCTGGGTGCTGAGGCTGAAATAACTGAAAGTGGCCTTCTCCAGTGGTGGGTGATATGACGCATGATTCCTTGCTGTGGACCTGTATCCTCGGTCTGGGTGCTGGGCCGAAATAACTGAAAGTGGCCTTCTCCAGTGGTGGGTGATATGACGCATGATTCCTTGCTGTGGGACCTCTCTCCTCTGTCTGGGTGCTGGGGGTGCTGAAATAACTGAAAGTGGCCTTCTCCAGTGGTGGGTGATATGACGCATGATTCCATGCTGTGGGACCTCTCCTCTGTCTGGGTGCTGGGGCCGAAATAACTGAAAGTGGCCTTCTCCAGTGGTGGGTGATATGACGCATGATTCCTTGCTGTGGGACCTGCATCCTCGGTCTGGGTGCTGGGCCGAAATAACTGAAAGTGGCCTTCTACAGTGGTGGGTGATATGACGCATGATTCCTTTCTGTGTGACCTGTATCCTCAGTCTGGGTGCTAGGCCGATATAACTGAAAGTGGCCTTCGCCAGTGGTGGGTGATATGACGCATGATTCCTTGCTGTGGGACCTCTCTCCTCTGTCTGGGTGCTGGGTCCGAAATAACTGAAAGTGGCCTTCTCCAGTGGTGGGTGATATGACGCATGATTCCTTGCTGTGGGACCGCTCTCCTCTGTCTGGGTGCTGAGGCCGAAATAACTGAAAGCGGCCTTCTCCAGTGGTGGGTGATATGACGCATGATTCCTTGCTGTGGGACCTCTCTCCTCTGTCTGGGTGCTGGGGTCGAAATAACTGAAAGTGGCCTTCTCCAGTGGTGGGTGATATGACGCATGATTCCTTGCTGTGGGACCCTCTCCTCTGTCTGGGTGCTGAGGGCCGGAGAAATAACTGAAAGTGGCCTTCTCCAGTGGTGGGTGATATGACGCATGATTCCTTGCTGTGGGACCTCTCTCCTCTGTCTGGGTGCTAGGTCGAAATAACTGAAAGTGGCCTTCTCCAGTGGTGGGTGATATGACGCATGATTCCTTGCTGTGGGACCTGTCTCCTCTGTCTGGGTGCTGGGCCGAAATAACTGAAAGTGGCCTTCTCCAGTGGTGGGTGATATGACGCATGATTCCTTGCTGTGGACCTCTCTCCTCTGTGCTGGGTGCTAGGGCCGAAATAACTGAAAGTGGCCTTCTCCAGTGGTGGGTGATATGACGCATGATTCCTTGCTGTGGGACCTCTCTCCTCTGTCTGGGTGCTGGGGCCGAAATAACTGAAAGTGGCCTTCTCCAGTGGTGGGTGATATGACGCATGATTCCTTGCTGTGGGACCTGTATCCTCGGTCTGGGTGCTAGGTCGAAATAACTGAAAGTGGCCTTCTCCAGTGGTGGGTGATATGACGCATGATTCCTTGCTGTGGGACCTCTCCTCTGTCTGGGTGCTGGGTCCGAAATAACTGAAAGTGGCCTTCTCCAGTGGTGGGTGATATGACGCATGATTCCTTGCTGTGGACCTCTTCCTCGGTCTGGGTGCTGGAGTCGAAATAACTGAAAGTGGCCTTCTCCAGTGGTGGGTGATATGACGCATGATTCCTTGCTGTGGGACCTCTCTCCTCTGTCTGGGTGCTGGGCCAAATAACTGAAAGTGGCCTTCTCCAGTGGTGGGTGATATGACGCATGATTCCTTGCTGTGGGACCGCTCTCCTCTGTCTGGGTGCTGGGTCCGAAATAACTGAAAGTGGCCTTCTCCAGTGGTGGGTGATATGACGCATGATTCCTTGCTGAGGACCGCTCTCCTCTGTCTGGGTGCTGGGGCCGAAATAACTGAAAGTGGCCTTCTCCAGTGGTGGGTGATATGACGCATGATTCCTTGCTGTGGGACCTCTCCTCTGTCTGGGTGCTGGGGCCAGAAATAACTGAAAGTGGCCTTCTCCAGTGGTGGGTGATATGACGCATGATTCCTTGCTGTGGGACCTGCTCTCCTCTGTCTGGGTGCTGGGTCGAAATAACTGAAAGTGGCCTTCTCCAGTGGTGGGTGATATGACGCATGATTCCTTGCTGTGGGACTGTCATCCTCGGTCTGGGTGCTGGGCCGAAATAACTGAAAGTGGCCTTCTCCAGTGGTGTGTGATATGACGCATGATTCCTTGCTGTGGGACCTCTTCCTCTGTCTGGGTGCTGGGTCCGACAATAACTGAAAGTGGCCTTCTCCAGTGGTGGGTGATATGACGCATGATTCCTTGCTGTGGGACCTCTCTCCTCTGTCTGGGTGCTGGGGCCTAAATAACTGAAAGTGGCCTTCTCCAGTGGTGGGTGATATGACGCATGATTCCTTGCTGTGGGACCTCTCTCTCTGTCTGGGTGCTGGGGCCAGAAATAACTGAAAGTGGCCTTCTCAGTGGTGGGTGATATGACGCATGATTCCTTGCTGTGGACCTCTCCTCTGTCTGGGTGCTAGGGCCGAAATAACTGAAAGTGGCCTTCTCCAGTGGTGGGTGATATGACGCATGATTCCTTGCTGTGGGACCTCTCTCCTCTGTCTGGGTGCTGGGTCGAAATAACTGAAAGTGGCCTTCTCCAGTGGTGGGTGATATGACGCATGATTCCTTGCTGTGGGACCTCTCTCTGTCTGGGTGCTGGGGCCGAAATAACTGAAAGTGGCCTTCTCCAGTGGTGGGTGATATGACGCATGATTCCTTGCTGTGGACCTCTCTCCTCTGTCTGGGTGCTGAGGCCGAAATAACTGAAAGTGGCCTTCTCCAGTGGTGGGTGATATGACGCATGATTCTCTTGCTGTGGGACCTGTCTCCTCTGTCTGGGTGCTGGGCCGAAATAACTGAAAGTGGCCTTCTCCAGTGGTGGGTGATATGACGCATGATTCCTTGCTGTGAGACCTGTCTCCTCGGTCTGGGTGCTGGGTCCAAATAACTGAAAGTGGCCTTCTCCAGTGGTGGGTGATATGACGCATGATTCCTTGCTGTGGACCTCTCCTCTGTCTGCAGGGGCATGGGTCCGAAATAACTGAAAGTGGCCTTCTCCAGTGGTGGGTGATATGACGCATGATTCCTTGCTGTGGGACCTGTCTCCTCTGTCTGGGTGCTGGGGCCGAAATAACTGAAAGTGGCCTTCTCCAGTGGTGGGTGATATGACGCATGATTCCATGCTGTGGGACCCTCTCTCTGTCTGGGTGCTGGGTCCGAAATAACTGAAAGTGGCCTTCTCCAGTGGTGGGTGATATGACGCATGATTCCTTGCTGTGGGACCTCTCTCCTCTGTCTGGGTGCTAGGCCGAAATAACTGAAAGTGGCCTTCTCCAGTGGTGGGTGATATGACGCATGATTCCTTGCTGTGGGACCTCTCTCCTCGTCTGGGTGCTGGGTCCGAAATAACTGAAAGCGGCCTTCTTCAGTGGTGTGTGATATGACGATGATTCATTGCTGTGGACCTCTCTCCTCTGTCTGGGTGCTGAGGGGGGTTGCCGTAAATAACTGAAAGTGGCCTTCTCCAGTGGTGGGTGATATGACGCATGATTCCTTGCTGTGGGACCTCTCTCCTCTGTCTGGGTGCTGGGCCGAACTAACTGAAAGTGGCCTTCTAGTGGTGGGTGATATGACGCATGATTCCTTGCTGTGGACCTCTCTCCTCTGTCTGGGTGCTAGGCCGAATAACTGAAAGTGGCCTTCCAGTGGTGGGTGATATGACGATGATTCCTTGCTGAGGGACCTCTCCTCTGTCTGGGTACTGGGTCCGAAATAACTGAAAGTGGCCTTCTCCAGTGGTGGGTGATATGACGCATGATTCCTTGCTGTGGGACCTCTCCTCTGTCTGGGTGCTGGGGCCGAAATAACTGAAAGTGGCCTTCTCCAGTGGTGGGTGATATGACGCATGATTCCTTGCTGTGGGACCTCTCCTCTGTCTGGGTGCTGGGACCGAAATAACTGAAAGTGGCCTTCTTCAGTGGTGGGTGATATGACGCATGATTCCTTGCTGTGGGACCCCTCTCTCTGTCTGGGTGCTAGGTCCGAAATAACTGAAAGTGGCCTTCTCCAGTGGTGGGTGATATGACGCATGATTCCTTGCTGTGGACCTCTCTCTCTGTCTGGGTGCTGGGGCCTAAATAACTGAAAGTGGCCTTCTCCAGTGGTGGGTGATATGACGATGATTCCTTGCTGTGGACCTCTCCTCTGTCATGTGCTGGCGCCGAAATACACTGAAAGTGGCCTTCTCAGTAGTGTGGGTGATATGACGCATGATTCCATGTTGTGGGACCTCTCCCTCTGTCTGGGTGCTGGGGCCGAAATAACTGAAAGTGGCCATCTCCAGTGGTGGGTGATATGACGCATGATTCCTTGCTGTGGGACCTCTCTACTCTGTCTGGGCCTGCTGGGGTCCTAAAGTAACTGAAAGTGGCCTTCTCCAGTCGTAGGTGATATGACGCATGATTCCTTGCTGTGGGACCTCTCTCCTCTGTCTGGGTGCTGGGCCGAAATAACTGAAAGTGGCCTTCCAGTGGTGGGTGATATGACGCATGATTCCTTGCTGTGGACCTCTCTCCTCGTCTGGGTGCTAAGGCCAATAACTGAAAGTGGCCTTCTCCAGTGGTGGTGATATGACGATGATTCCTGCTGTGGACCTGTCTCCTCTGTCTGCGCTAGGCCGAAATAACTGAAAGTGGCCTTCCAGTGGTGGGTGATATGACGCATGATTCCTTGCTGTGGGACCTGTCATCCTCAGTCTGGGTGCTGGGCCGAATAACTGAAAGTGGCCTTCTCCAGTGGTGGGTGATATGACGATGATTCCTGCTGTGGGACCTCTCTCCTCTGTCTGGGTGCTGGGTCCGAAATAACTGAAAGTGGCCTTCTCCAGTGGTGGGTGATATGACGCATGATTCCTTGCTGTGGGACCTCTCCTCTGTCTGGGTGCTGGGTCCGAATAACTGAAAGTGGCCTTCTCCAGTGGTGGGTGATATGACGTGATGATTCCTTGCTGTGGGACCTCTCTCTGTCTGGGTGCTGGGTCCGAAATAACTGAAAGTGGCCTTCTCCAGTGGTGGTGATATAGACGCATGATTCCTTGCTGTTGGGACCTCTCCTCTGTCTGGGTGCTAGGTCCAAATAACTGAAAGTGGCCTTTCTCCAGTGGTGGGTGATATGACGCATGATTCCTTGCTGTGGACCTCTCCCTCTGTCTGGGTGCTGGAGCCGAAATAACTGAAAGTGGCCTTCATCCAGTGGTGGGTGATATGACGCATGATTCCTTGCTGTGGGACCTCTCTCCTCTGTCTGGGTGCTGGGGCCTAAATAACTGAAAGTGGCCTTCTCCAGTAGTGGGTGATATGACGCGATGATTCTCTTGCTGTGGGACCTCTCTCCTCTGTCTGGGTGCTGGGGCCGAAATAACTGAAAGTGGCCTTCTCCAGTGGTGGGTGATAATGACGATGATTCCTTGCTGTGGGACCTCTCTCCTCTGTCTGGGTGCTAGGGCAATGAAATAACCTGAAAGTGGCCTTCTCCAGTGGTGGCGTGATATGACGCATGATTCCCTGCCATGGGACCTCTCTCTCGTCTGGTGCTGGGGTGCTGGGGCCGAAATAACTGAAAGTGGCCTTCTCCAGTGGTGGGTGATATGACGCATGATTCCTTCTGCTGTGGGACCTGCATCCTCTGTCTGGGTGCTGGGGCCGATATAACTGAAAGTGGCCTTCTCCAGTGGTGGGTGATATGACGCATGATTCCTTGCTGTGGGACCCTCTCCTCTGTCTGGGTGCTAGGTCCGAAATAACTGAAAGTGGCCTTCTCCAGTGGTGGGTGATATGACGCATGATTCCTTGGCTGTAGGGACCTCTCTCCTGTCTGGGTGCAAGATCCGAAATAACTGAAAGTGGCCTCTCCAGTGGTGTGTGATATGACGCATGATTCCTTGCTGTGGGACCTCTCTCTCTGTCTGGGTGCTGGAGCCAGTAAATAACTGAAAGTGGCCTTCTCCAGTGGTGGGTGATATGACGCATGATTCCTTGCTGGGGACCTGTCTCTCTGTCTTGAGTGCTGGGGCCGAATAACTGAAAGCGGCCTTCTCCAGTGGTGGGTGATATGACGCATGATTCCTGCTGTGGGACCTGTCTCTCTGTCTGGGTGCTGGGCCGAAATAACTGAAAGTGGCCTTCTCCAGTGGTGGGTGATATGACGCATGATTCCTTGCTGTGGGACCTCTCTCGTTCAAGTGCTGAGGCCAGAAATAACTGAAAGTGGCCTTCCAGTGCAGGTGATATGACGATGATTCCTGTGCTGTGGGACCTCTCCCCTGTCTGCAAGCAGCCTCTAAATAACGTGAAAGTGGCCTTCTCCAGTGGTGGTGATATGACGCATGATTCCTTGCTGTGGGACCCTCCTGTCTCGGTCTGGAGGTGGGCCAAAATAACTGAAAGTGGCCTTCCAGTGGTGGGTGGAACATGACGATGATTCCTTGCTGTGGACCTCTCTCTCTGTCTGAGGTGCTAGGGCCGAAATAACTGAAAGTGGCCCTCCAGGTGGGTGATATGATGCATGATCTCCTTGCTGTGTGGACCTCTCCTCTCGTCTGGGTGCTAGGTCGAAATAACTGAAAGGGCCTTTCTCCAGGTGGGTGATATGACGATGATTCCTTGCTGGTGGGACCTGTCTCCTCGGTCTGGTGCTGGGCCCGAAATAACTGAAAGTGGCCTTCTCCAGTGGTGGGTGATATGACGCAGATTCTTGCTGTGGGACCGCTCTCCTCTTGTCTGGGTGTCTGAGGCCGAAACTAACTGAGTGTGGCCTTCTCAGTGGTAGAGTGATATGAGCGCATGATTCCCTGCCTGGGACCTCTCTCCCTCTGTCTGGGCTGGGGCCGAAACCAACTGGTCGGCCTTCTGCTCAGTGGTAGGTATGGCGCATGATCTTGCTGTGGGACCTCTCTCCTCTGTCTGGGTGCTGGGGTCGAAATAACTGGAAAGTGGCCTTCTCAGTGGTGGGTGATATGGACGCATGATTCCTTGCTGTGGACACTCATTCTCTGTCTGGGTGCCGGGTCGAAATAACTGAAAGTGGCCTTCTCCAGTGGTGGGTGATATGACGCATGATTCCTTGCTGTGGACCTCTTCCTCTGTCTGGGAGCTCGGGCGAAATAACTGAAAGTGGCCTTCTCCAGTGGTGGGTGATAATACGCATGATTCCTTGCTGTGGGACCTCTATCCTCTGTCTGGATGCTGGGCGCGAAATAACTGAAAGTGGCCTTCTCAGTGGTGGGTTGATATGACGCATGATCCTTGCTGTGGACCTCTCTCACTCTGTCTGGGTGCTGGGGTCGAAATAACAACTGAAAGTGGCTTCTCCAGTGGTGGTGATATGACGCATGATCTCCTTGCTGTGGGACCTCTCTCCTCTGTCTGGGTGCTGGGGCCAGAAATAACTGAAAGTGGCCTTCTCAGTGGTGGGTGATATGACGATGATTCCTTGCTGTTGGACCTCTCTCCTCGGTCTGGGTGCTGGGCGAATAACTGAAAGTGGCCTTCTCCAGTGGTGGGTGATATGGCGATGATTCGCTGCTGTGGGACCTCTCTCCTCTGTCTGGGTGCTGGGGCCAAATAACTGAAAGTGGCCTTCTCCAGTGGTGGGTGATATGGCGCATGATTCCCTTGCTGTGGGACCGTATCTCTCTGTCTGGGTGCTGTGGCCGAAATAACTGAAAGTGGCCTTCTCCAGTGGTGGGTGATATGACGCATGATTCCTTGCTGTGGGACCTCTATCCTCTGTCTGAGGTGCTGGGTCCGTAAATAACTGAAAGTGGCCTTCTCCAGTGGTGTGGTGATATGACGCATGATTCCTTGCTGTGGGACCTCTCCTCTGTCTGGGTGCTGGGGCCGAAATAACTGGAAAGTGGCCTTCTCCAGTGGTGGGTGATAGACGCATGATTCCTTGCTGTGGGACCTCTCTCTCAGTCTGGGTGCTGGGTCAAAATAACTGAAAGTGGCCTTCTCAGTGGTGGGTGATATGACGCATGATTCCTTGCTGTGGACCTCTCTCCTCTGTCTAGGTGCTGGGATTGACTAACTGAAAGTGGCCTTCTCAGTGGTGGGTGATATGACGCATGATTCCTTGCTGTGGACCGTCTCCTCTGTCTGGGTGCTGGGTCGAAATAACTGAAAGTGGCCTTCTCAGTGGTGGGTGATATGACGCATGATTCCTTGCTAGTGGACCTCTCTCTGTCTGGGTGCTGTAGTCGAAATAACTGAAAGTGGCCTTCTCCAGTGGTGTGGTGATATGACGCATGATTCCTTGCTGTGGGACCTGCTATCCTCGGTCTGGGTGCTGGGGCCGAAAATAACTGAAAGTGGCCTTCTCCAGTGGTGGGTGATATGACGCATGATTCCTTGCTGTGGGACCTGTATCCTCGGTCTGGAGTGCTGGGCCGAGTAACTGAAAGTGGCCTTCTCCAGTGGTGGGTGATATGCACGCATGATTCCTTGCTGTGCGGACCTGTATCCTCAGTCTGGGTGCTAGGCCGATAACTGAAAGTGGCCTTCTCCAGTGGTGGGTGATATGACGCATGATTCCTTGTGTGTGACCTCTCCTCTGTCTGGGTGCTGGGTCCGAATGAACTGAAAGTGGCCTTCTCAGTGGTGGGTGATAATGACGCATGATTCCTTGCTGTTGGGACCTCTCTCCTCTGTCTGGTGTGCTGGGTCAGAAATAACTGAAAGTGGCCTTCTCAGTGGTGGGTGATATGACGCATGATTCCCTTGCTGTGGGACCCTCTCCTCTGTCTGGGTGCTGAGGTCGAAATAACTGAAAGTGGCCTTCTCCAGTGGTGGGTGATATGACGATGATTCCTTGCTGTAGGACCTGCTCTCCTCTGTCTGGGTGCTAGGGCCGGAATTAACTGAAAGTGGCCTTCTCCAGTGGTGGGTGATATGACGCATGATTCCTTGCTGTGGGACCTCTCTCCTCTGTCTGGGTGCTGGGCCGAATAACTGAAAGTGGCTTCTCCAGTGGTGTGGTGATATGACGCATGATTCCTTGCTGTAGGACCTCTCTCCTCTGTCTGGGTGCTAAGTCGAAATAACTGAAAGTGGCCTTCATCAGTGGTGGGTGATATAACGCATGATTCCTTGCTGTGGGACCTCTATCCTCTGTCTGGGTGCTGGGGCCAGAAATAACTGAAAGTGGCCTTCTCCAGTGGTGGGTGATATGACGCATGATTCCTTGCTGTGGGACCGCTCTCCTCTGTCTGGGTGCTGGGTCCGAAATAACTGAAAGTGGCCTTCTCAGTAGTGGGTGAAATGACGCATGATTCATTGCTGTTGGACCGCCTCCTCTGTCTGGGTGCTAGGGCCGAAATAACTGACAGTGGCCTTCTCCAGTGGTGTGTGATATGACGCATGATTCGCTTGCTGTGGGACCCTCTACTCTGTCTGGGTCCTGGGGGGGGTCCTGGGGCAGAAATAACTGAAAGTGGCCTTCTCAGTGGTAGGTGATATAACGCATGATTCCATGCTGTGGGACCTCTCTCCTCTGTCTGGGTGCTGGGGCCGAAATAACTGAAAGCTGGCCTTCTCCAGTGGTGGGTGATATGACGCATGATTCCTTGCTGTAGGACCGTCTCCTCTGTCTGGGTGCTGGGCCGAAATAACTGAAAGTGGCCTTCTCAGTAGTGGGTGATATGACGCATGATTCCTTGCTGTGGGACCTCTCTCCTCTCTGTCTGGGTGCTGGGCCGAAATAACTGAAAGTGGCCTTCTCCAGTGGTGGGTGATATGACGCATGATTCCTTGCTGTGGGACCTCTCATCCTCTGTCTGGGTGCTGGGTCCAAAATAACTGAAAGTGGCCTTCTCAGTGGTGGGTGATATGACGCATGATTCCTTGCTGTGGGACCTCTCTCCTCTGTCTTGGTGCTGGGGCCGAAATAACTGAAAGTGGCCTTCTCCAGTGGTGGGTGATATGACGCATGATTCCTTGCTGTGGGACCTGTCTCCTCTGTCTGGGTGCTGGGTCGAAATAACTGAAAGTGGCCTTCTCAGTGGTGGGTGATATGACGCATGATTCCTTTGCTGTGGGACCTGTATCCTAAGTCTGGGTGCTGGGCCAAATAACTGAAAGTGGCCTTCGCCAGTGGTGGGTGATATGACGCATGATTCCTTGCTGTGGGACCTCTCTCCTCTGTCTGGGTGCTGGGGCCGAAATAACTGAAAGTGGCCTTCTCAGTGGTGGGTGATATGACGCATGATTCCTTTGCTGTGGGACCTCTCTCCTCTGTCTGGGTGCTGGGCCGAAATAACTGAAAGTGGCCTTCTCCAGTGGTGGGTGATATGACGCATGATTCCTTGCTGTGGGACCGCTCTCCTCTGTCTGGGTGCTGGGGCCGAAATAACTGAAAGTGGCCTTCTCCAGTGGTAGGTGATATGACGCATGATTCCTTGCTGTGGGAACTCTCTCCTCTGTCTGGGTGCTGGGTCCGAAATAACTGAAAGTGGCCTTCTCCAGTAGTGGGTGATATGACGCATGATTCCTTGCTGTGGGACCTCTCTCCTCTGTCTGGGTGCTGGGTCCGAAATACCTGAAAGTGGCCTTCTCCAGTGGTGGGTGATATGACGCATGATTCCTTGCTGTGGGACCTGTATTCTCAGTCTGGGTGCTGGTCCGAAATAGCTGAAAGTGGCCTTCTCCAGTGGTGTGTGATATGACGCATGATTCCTTGCTGTGGGACCTCTTTACTCTGTCTGGGTCCTGGGAGGTTCCTGGGGCCGAAATAACTGAAAGTGGCATTCTCCAGTGGTAGGTGATATGACGCATGATTCCATGCTGTGGGACCTCTCTCTCTGTCATGGTGCTGGGGCCGAAATAACTGAAAGCGGCCTTCTCCAGTGGTGGGTTATATGACGCATGCTTACTTGCTGTGGGACCTCTCTCCTCTGTCTGGGTGCTGGGGCCGAAATAACTGAAAGCGGCCTTCTCCAGTGGTTGGTGATATGACGCATGATTCCTTGCTGTGGGACCTCTCTCCTTTGTCTGGGTGCTGGGCCGAAATAACTGAAAGTGGCCTTCTCCAGTGGTGGGTGATATGACGCATGATTCCTTTCTGTGGGACCTGTATCCTCAGTCTGGGTGCTGGGCCGATTTAACTGAAAGTGGCCTTCGCCAGTGGTGGGTGATATGACGCATGATTCCTTGCTGTGGGACCTCTCTCCTCTGTCTGGATGTTGGGGCCGAAATAACTGAAAGTAGCCTTCTCCAGTGGTGGGTGATATGACGCATGATTCCTTGCTGTGGGACCTCTCTCCTCTGTCTGGGTGCTGGGTCCGAAAAACTGAAAGTGGCCTTCTCCAGTGGTGGGTGATATGACGCATGATTCCTTGCTGTGGGACCTCTCTACTCTGTCTGGGTGCTGGGTCCGAAATACCTGAAAGTGGCCTTCTCCAGTGGTGGGTGATATAACGCATGATTCTTTGCTGTTGGACCTCTCTCCTCTGTCTGGGTGCTGGGGCCGAAATAACTGAAAGTGGCCTTCTCCAGTGGTGGGTGATATGACGCATGATTCCTTGCTGTGGGACCTCTCTCCTCTGTCTGGGTGCTGGGGCCGAAATAACTGAAAGTGGCCTTCATCAGTGGTGGGTGATATAACGCATGATTCCTTGCTGTGGGACCTCTCTCCTCTGTCTGGGTGCTGTGGCCGAAATAACTGAAAGTGGCCTTCTCCAGTCGTGGGTGATATGACGCATGATTCCTTGCTGTGGGAACTGTATCCTCGGTCTGGGTGCTGGGCCGAAATAACTGAAAGTGGCCTTCTCCAGTGGTGTGTGATATGACGCATGATTCCTTGCTGTGGGACCCTCTCCTCTGTCTGGGTGCTGGGGGTGTGCTGGGCCGAAATAACTGAAAGTGGCCTTCTCCAGTGGTGGGTGATATGACGCATGATTCCTTGCTGTGGGACCTGTATCCTCAGTCTGGGTGCTGGGCCGAAATAACTGAAAGTGGCCTTCTCCAGTGGTGGGTGATATGATGCATGATTCCTTTCTGTGTGACCTGTATCCTCAGTCTGGGTGCTGGGCCGATTTAACTGAAAGTGGCCTTCTCCAGTGGTGGGTGATATGACGCATGATTCCTTGCTGTGGGACCTCTCTCCTCTGTCTGGGTGCTGGGTCGAAATACCTGAAAGTGGCCTTCTCCAGTGGTGGGTGATATGACACATGATTCCTTGCTGAGGGACTCTCTCCTCTGTCTGGGTGCTGGGTCAGAAATAACTGAAAGTGGCCTTCTCCAGTAGTGGGTGAAATGACGCATGATTCCTTGCTGTGGGACCTCTCTCCTCTGTCTGGGTGCTGGGGCCGAAATAACTGAAAGTGGCCTTCTCCAGTCGTGGGTGATATGACGCATGATTCCTTGCTGTGGGAACTGTATCCTCGGTCTGGGTGCTGGGCCGAAATAACTGAAAGTGGCCTTCTCCAGTGGTGGGTGATATGATGCATGATTCCTTTCTGTGTGACCTGTATCCTCAGTCTGGGTGCTGGGCCGATTTAACTGAAAGTGGCCTTCGCCAGTGGTGGGTGATATGACGCATGATTCCTTGCTGTGGGACCTCTCTCCTCTGTCTGGGTGCTGGGGCCGAAATAACTGAAAGTGGCCTTCATCAGTGGTGGGTGATATAACGCATGATTCCTTGCTGTGGGACCTCTATCCTCTGTCTGGGTGCTGGGGCCGAAATAACTGAAAGTGGCCTTCTCCAGTCGTGGGTGATGTGACGCATGATTCCTTGCTGTGGGAACTGTGTCCTCGGTCTGGGTGCTGGGCGAAATAACTGAAAGTGGCCTTCTCCAGTGGTGTGTGATATGACGCATGATTCCTTGCTGTGGGACCTCTCTCCTCTGTCTGGGTGCTGGGGGGGTGCTGGGGCAGAAATAACTGAAAGTGGCCTTCTCCAGTGGTGGGTGATATGACGCATGATTCCTTGCTGTGGGACCTGTATCCTCGGTCTGGGTGCTGGGCCGAAATAACTGAAAGTGGCCTTCTCCAGTGGTGGGTGATATGACGCATGATTCCTTGCTGTGGGACCGCTCTCCTCTGTCTGGGTGCTGGGTCCGAAATAAATGAAAGTGGCCTTCTCCAGTAGTGGGTGAAATGACGCATGATTCATTGCTGTTGGACCGCTCTCCTCTGTCTGGGTGCTAGGGCCGAAATAACTGAAAGTGGCCTTCTCCAGTGGTGTGTGATATGACGCATGATTCCTTGCTGTGGGACCTCTCTACTCTGTCTGGGTCCTGGGGGGCCTGGGGCCGAAATAACTGAAAGTGGCCTTCTCCAGTGGTAGGTGATATGACGCATGATTCCATGCTGTGGACCTCTCTCTCTGTCTTGGTGCTGGGGCCGAAATAACTGAAAGCTGCCTTCTCCAGTGGTGGGTGATATGACGCATGATTCCTTGCTGTGGTACCTGTATCCTCGGTCTGGGTGCTGAGCCGAAATAACTGAAAGTGGCCTTCTCCAGTGGTGGGTGATATGATGCATGATTCCTTTCTGTGTGACCTGTATCCTCAGTCTGGGTGCTGGGCCGATTTAACTGAAAGTGGCCTTCACCAGTGGTGGGTGATATGACGCATGATTCCTTGCTGTGGGACCTCTCTCCTCTGTCTGGGTGCTGGGTCCGTAATAACTGAAAGTGGCCTTCTCCAGTGGTGGGTGATATGACGCATGATTCCTTGCTGTGGGACCGCTCTCCTCTGTCTTGGTGCTGGGGTCGAAATAACTGAAAGTGGCCTTCTCCAGTGGTGGGTGATATGACGCATGATTCCTTGCTGTGGGACCTCTCTCCTTTGTCTGGGTGCTGGGCCGAAATAACTGAAAGTGGCCTTCTCCAGTGGTGGGTGATATGACGCATGATTCATTGCTGTTGGACCTGTATCCTCAGTCTGGGTGCTGGGCCGATTTAACTGAAAGTGGCCTTCGCCAGTGGTGGGTGATATGGCGCATGATTCCTTGCTGTGGGACCTCTCTACTCTGTCTGGGTCCTGGGGGGGGCCTGGGGCCGAAATAACTGAAAGTGGCCTTCTCAGTGGTAGGTGATATGGCGCATGATTCCATGCTGTGGGACCTCTCTCCTCTGTCTTGGTGCTGGGGCCAGAAATAACTGAAAGCTGCCTTCTCCAGTGGTGGGTGATATGACGCATGATTCCTTTCTGTGGTACCTGTATCCTCGGTCTGGGTGCTGGGCCGAAATAACTGAAAGTGGCCTTCTCCAGTGGTGGGTGATATGATGCATGATTCCTTTCTGTGTGACCTGTATCCTCAGTCTGGGTGCTGGGCCGATTTAACTGAAAGTGGCCTTCACCAGTGGTGGGTGATATGACGCATGATTCCTTGCTGTGGGACCTCTCTCCTCTGTCTGGGTGCTGGGTCCGTAATAACTGAAAGTGGCCTTCTCCAGTGGTGGGTGATATGACGCATGATTCCTTGCTGTGGGACCGCTCTCCTCTGTCTTGGTGCTGGGGTCGAAATAACTGAAAGTGGCCTTCTCCAGTGGTGGGTGATATGACGCATGATTCCTTGCTGTGGGACCTCTCTCCTTTGTCTGGGTGCTGGGCCGAAATAACTGAAAGTGGCCTTCTCAGTGGTGGGTGATATGACGCATGATTCCTTTCTGTGGGACCTGTATCCTCAGTCTGGGTGCTGGGCCGATTTAACTGAAAGTGGCCTTCGCCAGTGGTGGGTGATATGGCGCATGATTCCTTGCTGTGGAACCGCTCTCCTCTGTCTGGGTGCTGGGGCCGAAATAACTGAAAGTGGCCTTCTCCAGTGGTGGGTGATATGACGCATGATTCCTTGCTGTGGGAACTCTCTCCTCTGTCTGGGTGCTGGGTCCGAAATAACTGAAAGTGGCCTTCTCCAGTGGTGGGTGATATGACGCATGATTCCTTGCTGTGGGACCTCTCTCCTCTGTCTGGGTGCTGGGTCCGAAATAACTGAAAGTGGCCTTCTCCAGTAGTGGGTGAAATGGCGCATGATTCCTTGCTGTGGGACCGCTCTCCTCTGTCTGGGTGCTGGGGCCGAAATAACTGAAAGTGGCCTTCTCAGAGGTGGGTGATATGACGCATGATTCCTTGCTGTGGGACCTGTATTCTCAGTCTGGGTGCTGGTCCGAAATAGCTGAAAGTGGCCTTCTCCAGTGGTGTGTGATATGACGCATGATTCCTTGCTGTGGGACCTCTTTACTCTGTCTGGGTCCTGGGGGTTCCTGGGGCCGAAATAACTGAAAGTGGCCTTCTCCAGTGGTAGGTGATATGACGCATGATTCCATGCTGTGGGACCTCTCTCCTCTGTCATGGTGCTGAGGCCAGAAATAACTGAAAGCGGCCTTCTCCAGTGGTGGGTTATATGACGCATGCTTACTTGCTGTGGGACCTCTCTCCTCTGTCTGGGTGATGGGGCCAGAAATAACTGAAAGCGGCCTTCTCCAGTGGTTGGTGATATGGCGCATGATTCCCTTGCTGTGGGACCTCTCTCCTTTGTCTGGGTGCTGGGCCGAAATAACTGAAAGTGGCCTTCTCCAGTGGTGGGTGATATGACGCATGATTCCTTTCTGTGGGACCTGTATCCTCAGTCTGGGTGCTGGGCCGATTTAACTGAAAGTGGCCTTCGCCAGTGGTGGGTGATATGACGCATGATTCCTTGCTGTGGGACCTCTCTCCTCTGTCTGGATGTTGGGGCCGAAATAACTGAAAGTAGCCTTCTCCAGTGGTGGGTGATATGGCGCATGATTCCTTGCTGTGGGACCTCTCTCCTCTGTCTGGGTCAGCTGTTTCGAAATAACTGAAAGTGGCCTTCTCCAGTGGTGGGTGATATGACGCATGATTCCTTGCTGTGGGACCTCTCTACTCTGTCTGGGTGCTGGGTCGAAATACCTGAAAGTGGCCTTCTCCAGTGGTGGGTGATATGACGCATGATTCCTTGCTGTGGGACCTCTCTCCTCTGTCTGGGTGCTGGGTCAGAAATAACTGAAAGTGGCCTTCTCCAGTGGTGGGTGATATGACGCATGATTCCTTGCTGTGGGACCTCTCTACTCTGTCTGGGTGGTTCCTGGGGCCGAAATAACTGAAAGTGGCCTTCTCCAGTGGTGGGTGATATGACGCATGATTCCTTGCTGTGGGACCTCTCTCCTCTGTCTGGGTGCTGGGGCCGAAATAACTGAAAGTGGCCTTCTCCAGTGGTGTGTGATATGACGCATGATTCCTTGCTGTGGGACCTCTCTCTCTGTCTGGGTGCTGAGGGTCGAGATAAATAACTGAAAGTGGCCTTCTCCAGTGGTGGGTGATATGACGCATGATTCCTTGCTGTGGGACCTGTATCCTCGGTCTGGGTGCTGGGCGAAATAACTGAAAGTGGCCTTCTCCAGTGGTGGGTGATATGATGCATGATTCCTTGCTGTGGGACCTCTCTCCTCTGTCTGGGTGCTGGGTCCGAAATAACTGTAAGTGGCCTTCTCCAGTAGTAGGTGAAATTACGCATGATTCCTTGCTGTTGGACCGCTCTCCTCTATCTGGGTGCTGGGGCCGAAATAACTGAAAGTGGCCATCTCCAGAGGTGGGTGATATGACTCATGATTCCTTGCTGTGGGACCTGTATTCTCGGTCTGGGTGCTGGGCCGAAATAACTGAAAGTGGCCTTCTCCAGTGGTGTGTGATATGACGCATGATTCCTTGCTGTGGGACCTCTCTACTCTGTCTGGGTCCTGGTGGGGGTCCTGGAGTGCGAAATAACTGAAAGTGGCCTTCTCCAGTGGTAGGTGATATGACGCATGATTCCATGCTGTGGGACCTCTCTCTCTGTCTTGGTGCTGGGGCAGAAATAACTGAAAGCTGCCTTCTCCAGTGGTGGGTGATATGACGCATGATTCCTTGCTGTGGGACCGCTCTCATCTGTCTGGGTGCTGGGGCAGAAATAACTGAAAGTGGCCTTCTCCAGTGGTGGGTTATATGACGCATGCTTACTTGCTGTGGGACCTCTCTCCTCAGTCTGGGTGCTGGGCCAGAAATAACTGAAAGTGGCCTTCTCCAGTGGTTGGAGACATGACGAATGATTCCTTGCTGTGGGACCTCTCTCCTCTGTCTGTGTGCTGGGGCCGAAATAACTGAAAGTGGCCTTCTCCAGTGGTGGGTGATATGACGCATGATTCCTTGCTGTGGGACCTCTCTCTCTGTCTGGGTGCTGGGTCCGAAATACCTGAAAGTGGCCTTCTCCAGTGGTGGGTGATATGACACATGATTCCTTGCTGAGGGACTCTCTCCTCTGTCTGGGTGCTGGGTCCGAAATAACTGAAAGTGGCCTTCTCCAGTAGTGGGTGAAATGACGCATGATTCCTTGCTGTGGGACCTCTCTCCTCTGTCTGGGTGCTGGGGCCGAAATAACTGAAAGTGGCCTTCTCCAGAGGTGGGTGATATGACGCATGATTCCTTGCTGTGGGACCTGTATCCTCGGTCTGGGTGCTGTGCCGAAATAACTGAAAGTGGCCTTCTCAGTGGTGGGTGATATGATGCATGATTCCTTGCTGTGGGACCTCTCTCCTCTGTCTGGGTGCTGGGTCCGAAATAACTGTAAGTGGCCTTCTCCAGTAGTAGGTGAAATGACGCATGATTCCTTGCTGTTGGACAGCTCTCCTCTGTCTGGGTGCTGGGGCCGAAATAACTGAAAGTGGCCATCTCCAGAGGTGGGTGATATGACTCATGATTCCTTGCTGTGGGACCTGTATTCTCGGTCTGGGTGCTGGGCCGAAATAACTGAAAGTGGCCTTCTCCAGTGGTGTGTGATATGACGCATGATTCCTTGCTGTGGGACCTCTCTACTCTGTCTGGGTCCTGGTGGGGGTCCTGGGGACGAAATAACTGAAAGTGGCCTTCTCCAGTGGTAGGTGATATGACGCATGATTCCATGCTGTGGGACCTCTCTCCTCTGTCTTGGTGCTGGGGCCGAAATAACTGAAAGCTGCCTTCTCCAGTGGTGGGTGATATGACGCATGATTCCTTGCTGTGGGACCGCTCTCATCTGTCTGGGTGCTGGGGCCGAAATAACTGAAAGTGGCCTTCTCCAGTGGTGGGTTATATGACGCATGCTTACTTGCTGTGGGACCTCTCTCCTCTGTCTGGGTGCTGGGCCGAAATAACTGAAAGTGGCCTTCTCCAGTGGTTGGAGACATGACGAATGATTCCTTGCTGTGGGACCTCTCTCCTCTGTCTGTGTGCTTGGGCCGAAATAACTGAAAGTGGCCTTCTCCAGTGGTGGGTGATATGACGCATGATTCCTTGCTGTGGGACCTCTCTCTCTGTCTGGGTGCTGGGTCCGAAATACCTGAAAGTGGCCTTCTCCAGTGGTGGGTGATATGACACATGATTCCTTGCTGAGGGACCTCTCTCCTCTGTCTGGGTGCTGGGTCAGAAATAACTGAAAGTGGCCTTCTCCAGTAGTGGGTGAAATGACGCATGATTCCTTGCTGTGGGACCTCTCTCCTCTGTCTGGGTGCTGGGGCCGAAATAACTGAAAGTGGCCTTCTCCAGAGGTGGGTGATATGACGCATGATTCCTTGCTGTGGGACCTGTATTCTCGGTCTGGGTGCTGGTCCGAAATAACTTAAAGTGGCCTTCTCCAGTGGTGTGTGATATGACGCATGATTCCTTGCTGTGGGACCTCTCTACTCTGTCTGGGTCCTGGGGGGGTTCCTGGGGCTGAAATAACTGAAAGTGGCCTTCTCCAGTGGTAGGTGATATGACGCATGATTCCATGCTGTGGGACCTCTCTCCTCTGTCTGGGTGCTGGGGCCGAAATAACTGAAAGCGGCCTTCTCCAGTGGTGGGTGATATGACGCATGATTCCTTGCTGTGGGACCTCTCTCCTCTGTCTGGGTGCTGGGGCCGAAATAACTGAAAGTGGCCTTCTTCAGTGGTGGGTGATATAACGCTTGATTCCTTGCTGTGGGACCTCTCTCCTCTGTCTGGGTGCTGGGGCCGAAATAACTGAAAGTGGCCTTCTCCAGTGGTGGGTGATATGACGCATGATTCCTTGCTGTGGGACCTGTATCCTCGGTCTGGGTGCTGGGCCGAAATAACTGAAAGTGGCCTTCTCCAGTGGTGTGTGATATGACGCATGATTCCTTGCTGTGGGACCTCTCTCCTCTGTCTGGGTGCTGGGGGGTGTGTGCTGGGGCCGAAATAACTGAAAGTGGCCTTCTCAGAGGTGGGTGATATGACGCATGATTCCTTGCTGTGGGACCTGTATCCTCGGTCTTGGTGCTGGGCCGAAATAACTGAAAGTGGCCTTCTCCAGTGGTGGGTGATATGACGCATGATTCCTTGCTGTGTGACCTCTCTCCTCTGTCTGGGTGCTGGGTCCAAAATAACTGTAAGTGGCCTTCTCCAGTAGTGGGTGAAATGACGCATGATACCTTGCTGTTGGACCGCTCTCCTCTGTCTGGGTGCTGGGGCGAAATAACTGAAAGTGGCCTTCTCCAGAGGTGGGTGATATGACGCATGATTCCTTGCTGTGGGACCTGTATTCTCGGTCTGGGTGCTGGGCCGAAATAACTGAAAGTGGCCTTCTCCAGTGATGTGTGATATGACGCATGATTCCTTGCTGTGGGACCTCTCTACTCTGTCTGGGTCCTGGTGGGGGGTCCTGGGGACGAAATAACTGAAAGTGGCCTTCTCCAGTGGTAGGTGATATGACGCATGATTCCATGCTGTGGGACCTCTCTCCTCTGTCTTGGTGCTGGGGCCGAAATAACTGAAAGCTGCCTTCTCCAGTGGTGGGTGATATGACGCATGATTCCTTGCTGTGGGACCGCTCTCATCTGTCTGGGTGCTGGGGCCGAAATAACTGAAAGTGGCCTTCTCCAGTGGTGGGTTATATGACGCATGCTTACTTGCTGTGGGACCTCTCTCCTCTGTCTGGGTGCTGGGCCGAAATAACTGAAAGTGGCCTTCTCCAGTGGTTGGAGACATGACGAATGATTCCTTGCTGTCGGACCTCTCTCCTCTGTCTGTGTGCTGGGGCCGAAATAACTGAAAGTGGCCTTCTCCAGTGGTGGGTGATATGACACATGATTCCTTGCTGTGGGACCTCTCTCCTCTGTCTGGGTGCTGGGTCCGAAATACCTGAAAGTGGCCTTCTCCAGTGGTGGGTGATATGACACATGATTCCTTGCTGAGGGACCTCTCTCCTCTGTCTGGGTGCTGGGTCCGAAATAACTGAAAGTGGCCTTCTCCAGTAGTGGGTGAAATGACGCATGATTCCTTGCTGTGGGACCTCTCTCCTCTGTCTGGGTGCTAGGGCCGAAATAACTGACAGTGGCCTTCTCCAGAGGTGGGTGATATGACGCATGATTCCTTGCTGTGGGACCTGTATTCTCGGTCTGGGTGCTGGTCCGAAATAACTGAAAGTGGCCTTCTTCAGTGGTGGTTGATATGACGCATGATTCCTTGCTGTGGGACCTCTCTACTCTGTCTGGGTCCTGGGGGGTTCCTGGGGCTGAAATAACTGAAAGTGGCCTTCTCCAGTGGTAGGTGATATGACGCATGATTCCATGCTGTGGGACCTCTCTCCTCTGTCATGGTGCTGGGGCCGAAATAACTGAAAGCGGCCTTCTCCAGTGGTGGGTTATATGACGCATGCTTACTTGCTGTGGGACCTCTCTCCTCTGTCTGGGTGCTGGGGCCGAAATAACTGAAAGCGGCCTTCTCCAGTGGTGGGTGATATGACGCATGATTCCTTGCTGTTGGACCTCTCTCCTCTGTCTGGGTGCTGGGGCCGAAATAACTGAAAGTGGCCTTCTTCAGTGGTGGGTGATATAACGCTTGATTCCTTGGTGTGGGACCTCTCTCCTCTGTCTGGGTGCTGGGGCCGAAATAACTGAAAGTGGCCTTCTCCAGTGGTGGGTGATATGACGCATGATTCCTTGCTGTGGGACCTGTATCCTCGGTCTGGGTGCTGGGCCGAAATAACTGAAAGTGGCCTTCTCCAGTGGTGTGTGATATGACGCATGATTCCTTGCTGTGGGACCTCTCTCTCTGTCTGGGTGCTGGGGGGTGTGCTGGGGCCGAAATAACTGAAAGTGGCCTTCTCCAGTGGTGGGTGATATGACGCATGATTCCTTGCTGTGGGACCTGTATCCTCGGTCTTGGTGCTGGGCCGAAATAACTGAAAGTGGCCTTCTCCAGTGGTGGGTGATATGACGCATGATTCCTTGCTGTGTGACCTCTCTCCTCTGTCTGGGTGCTGGGTCCGAAATAACTGTAAGTGGCTTTCTCCAGTAGTGGGTGAAATGACGCATGATTCCTTGCTGTTGGACCGCTCTCCTCTGTCTGGGTGCTGGGGCCGAAATAACTGAAAGTGGCCTTCTCCAGAGGTGGGTGATATGATGCATGATTCCTTGCTGTGGGACCTGTATTCTCGGATGCTGGACTGAAATAACTGAAGTGGCCTTCCAGTGGTGTGTGATATGACGCATGATTCCTGCTGTGGGACCTCTCTCTGTCTGGTCCTGGTGGGGGGCCTAGAAAATAACTGAAAGTGGCCTTCTCCAGTGGTGTAGGTGATATGACGCATGATTCCATGCTGTGGGACCTCTCTCCTCTGTCTGGGTGCTGGGGCCGAAATAACTGAAAGTGGCCTTCTCCAGTGGTGGGTGACATGACGCATGATTCCTTGCTGTGGGACCTCTCTCCTCTGTCTGTGTGCTGGGGCCGAAATAACTGAAAGTGGCCTTTTACAGTGGTGGGTGATATGACGCATGATTCCTTGCTGTGGGACCTGTACCCTCGGTCTGGGTGCTGGGCCGAAATAACTGAAAGTGGCCTTCTCCAGTGGTGGGTGATATGACGCATGATTCCTTGCTGTGGGACCTCTCTCCTCTGTCTGGGTGCTGGGGCCGAAATAACTGAAAGTGGCCTTCTCCAGTGGTGGGTGATATGAGCATGATTCCTTGCTGTGGGACCGCTCTCCTCTGTCTGGGTGCTCGGGCTGAAATAACTGAAAGTGGCCTTCTCCAGTGGTGGGTGATATGACGCATGATTCCTTGCTGTGGTACCTGTATCCTCGGTCTGGGTGCTGGGCCGAAATAACTGAAAGTGGCCTTCTCCAGTGGTGGGTGATATGATGCATGATTCCTTGCTGTGGGACCTCTCTCCTCTTTCTGGGTGCTGGGTCCGAAATAACTGAAAGTGGCCTTCTCCAGTGGTGGGTGATATGACGCATGATTCCTTTCTGTGGGACCTGTATCCTCAGTCTGGGTGCTGGGCCGATTTAACTGAAAGTGGCCTTCGCCAGTGGTGGGTGATATGACGCATGATTCCTTGCTGTGGGACCTCTTTACTCTGCCTGGGTCCTGGGGGTTCCTGGGGCCGAAATAACTGAAAGTGGCCTTCTCCAGTGGTAGGTGATATTACACATGATTCCATGCTGTGGGACCTCTCTCCTCTGTCATGGTGCTGGGGCCGAAATAACTGAAAGCGGCCTTCTCCAGTGGTGGGTTATATGACGCATGCTTACTTGCTGTGGGACCTCTCTCCTCTGTCTGGGTGCTGGGGCCAAAATAACTGAAAGCGGCCTTCTCCAGTGGTGGGTGATATGACGCATGATTCCTTGCTGTGGGACCTCACTCCTTTGTCTGAGTGCTGGGCCGAAATAACTGAAAGTGGCCTTCTCCAGTGGTGGGTGATATGACGCATGATTCCTTTCTGTGGGACCTGTATCCTCAGTCTGGGTGCTGGGCCGATTTAACTGAAAGTGGCCTTCGCCAGTGGTGGGTGATATGACGCATGATTCCTTGCTGTGGGACCTCTCTCCTCTGTCTGGGTGCTGGGGCGAAATAACTGAAAGTTGCCGTCTCCAGTGGTGGGTGATATGACGCATGATTCCTTGCTGTGGGACCTCTCTCCTCTGTCTGGGTGCTGGGGCCAAAATAACTGAAAGTGGCCTTCTCCAGTGTTGGGTGATATGACGCATGATTCCTTCCTGTGGGACCTCTCTCCAATTGATATTGGTTAAAGTTTATTTATTTTATTTTATTTTAATTCTTTTCCTATCCACATTTGTTTGCAGGGGATTTACCTACATTTTGCTGCCTTTGGCAGCCCTCTAGCCCGTTTCTGGACTATTTTACAGCCTTTTTAGTGCCTAAAAGTTCGGGTCCCCATTGACTTCAATGGGGTTCGGGTTCAAGATAAAGTTCGGGTCGAGTTCGGATCCCGAACCTGAATATTTTCGGGAAGTTCGGCTGAACTTCCCGAACCCGAACTTCCAGATGTTCGCTCATCTCTAGTGTCTACTTTGTTTGTTTCACTTTTACATAATAAAGCATTTTTGAAAAAAAATCATGTTTGTGTCTCCATTTTCTGAAACACAATAAAAAACAGGACAATGCAACAGCACTTTTCAGACACAAATAAAGTACAATAATGCCATAATCATAGAAAACATTTAGGTGCTTGTGCTATGCTTATTTTGCAAATTAGAGATACTTGGCAAATACATTTTGTACAAAATTATTTGGGCCCGTTTACCAAACGTCAAGGTGTCCTCTATCAAACGGGAACCTAACACTAAATACTACCTGTAGTGCGCCATAATGGCCACCATAAAATTCAGGGAGTGCAGGTTCCACATGCATGCTGGGTCCACTCTACTTTTTACCATTTTTGGAGACATAAGGGCCTCCGTTAAATCCAGGGATTCATGTGCCAACATGCATGCTGAGCCCACTCTTCACTTCTCCTGGTGTTTAATGGCTTCCGATGAATACAATTAGAGCAGGCTACAGCTTTATAGCAACGTGCACCTGCACATCGGGATGTGCTGCAGTTGTACTAGAGCTGGAGATGTGGCTGACTCCAGTTGGTCTTGCATCCCTGACTAGCCTGTTTTATGGTGGCCATTATGGCGCACTACAGGTAGTATTTAGTGTTAGGTTCCCATTTGATAGAGATTGACTTGATGTTTAGCAAACGGGTCCAAATAATTTTGTAGAAAATGTATATGCCAAGTATCTCTAATTTGCAAAATAAGCGTAGCGTAAGCACCGAAATGTTTCCTATGATTATTGTACTTTATTTGTGTCTGCAGAGTGCTGTTGCATTGTCCTGTTTTTCATTGTTTTTCTAGCCATAGCAACGTGCACCTGCACATTGGGATGTGCTGACTGACCCCCTTTTTCCATTTTCTGAAAGCCATATTTTTTTATTCTTTGGGTGATTGTCTTAGGGTACTTTCACACTTGCGTTGCTGGATTCCGGCAGGCAGTTCCGTAGATTCCTTACCGATCTGGTATTTATCTTTTCACATTTTTAAGACAGGATCTGTCAAAGCGGTACTTTTAATGCCGGATCCGGCACTAATACATTTCAATGGAAATTATTGCCGGATCCGGCATTCCGGCAAGTGTTCCGGTATTTTGGACAGAGAAAATACCGTAGCATGCTTTTTCTGGAGCGTGCCCTGCTAAGAATGCTGGATCAGGCCGTAGATGAGCATGAAGAGGAAGAGTTGTGGTCACCATCACCACCAGAAGCATCCTTGTCATCGTCGATTGCCGGTCCTGCGGGAACGCAGAGAGAGGAGTCTGAAGAAGAGGAGTCAGAGGAGGAAGGTGGCTTTGAGGAGATGGAAGACCAACCACAACAGGCATCCCAGGGGGCTTGTTGTTACCTTTCGGGGACCCTTGGTGTTGTACGTGGCTGGGTGGAGGAAGAGACCTTCAATGATGTCAGTGAGGACAAGGAACTGCACATGGCTAGTTTGGTATCCAACCTTGTGCAAATTGGGAGTTTGCGGTTGTGCAAATGGACTGTTTGCGGTTGTTTGCGGTGCGTTAAAGGGAGTTTGGTCTGTCAGAGTTTGGTCTGTCACTGTGAAGCGGGCGTAACCCTTACACTACCTGATCGATACAACACCATACCTGATCGTATACACACACTGGATGTTTTAAAGCACGTTATTCCAAACAATTTAGGAATGTTACGTGATTTATGCCCTTTATGGATTAAAACCTGACTCTGCGTAAACTACGTAATTTTCCATGGGAGTTTTGCCATGGATCCCCCTCCGGCATGCCACAGTCTAGGTGTTAGTCCCCTTGAAAAAACTTTTCCATCACTATTGTGGCCAGAAAGAGTCCCTGTGGGTTTTAAAATTCGCCTGCCTATTGACGTCTATGGGAGTTCGCCCGGTTCGCCTGTTCGCGAACATTCGCGGAGGTTCGCAAATGGAAAATTTTATGTTCTCGACATCTCTATCCATCTGAAGGATCGGCCAGTATCTTTGCAGAATTGCTCTCACATTATTATTTGCCACATCGAAAATGGAGACCAATCTCGTCAGCTAATTCGCATTGTCTGCAGTCCTTTTGGGGACAGCAGTGTATCTCTTTCAGTCTTAGAATCTCCCTGGGGTATCCCCTATCCCCTATTGTCGTAGTCAGCCTGTCCGCCTGTTTCGATATCGTGACATCCAGAAAATAAATTTTCTGTGTCTGAATCTCGAACGTGAATTTGAGCCCCAAATTGTTGATGTTCAGTTCGTCCACAAATCTTTGAAACTTGCTCTGTGTACCGTCCCAAACCACAAAGACGTCGTCTATATATCTAGTCCAAAAGCAACCCTCTCGTTCCAACAAGTGTCATGACCCAGGAACACGATATTGTCCTCCCACCAGCCCAGGAAGAGGTTGGCATACGACGGGGCACCGGAGCACCCCATTGCCGTCCCCCTAAACTGGACAGGAAAAATTATGCGTTAAGATAAATTCCAGTAGGGTCATGACAAAGGAATTGTGCAGATTGAAGAAGGTGCCTCTTGTGGACAGGAAACAGGCTACCGTTTCCAGACCCCTGTCGTTGGGGATACTGCTGTAAAGAGACTCTACGTCAATACTTGCCAACAAAGATGAAGGGTTAATGACCAGAGTCTCAATATTTCTGAGGAAATCCATCATGTCCCTGGTATATGAAGCCAGGGACACAACGAAACTTCTCAAAATGTGATCTATATACAGGCCACAGTTTTTTCAGGGAATTAATGCCTGACACAATTGGGCGACATTTCAAAGGACTTGACCCCTTGTGGACCTTAGGTAATCCGTAAAAGGTCACAATCTGTGGTTTGGAGGGTAGCATAAACTCATATTCGGACATGTTAATGACTTTATTCGCAAGTCCTTTATCTAAAATGGATTGTAAATTCACCGAAAACGAATCAGACGGGTCCCTAGTCATGATTTGGTAACTCTGATCATCTCTCAGTAGGGCCAAACACATTTTGGAGTACTGATAATGGTCCATAACAACTAAATTTCCGCCCCTATCGGCCGGTTTTATTATTATGGCGTTGTAGGTTTCCAGCCTCTTAAGGGCTTCAAATTCACGTTCAGACATATTTCTTTTACAGAAGGGATGGGTCGGTTTGAGGGCCTGGAGTTCTTTTGTTACCAGTTGTTGGAAAATATCTATGTGGTCGTGATTTCCTGGTGGAGGGGGCGCATTTGGTGCTCTTGCGACTCAAATTGGTAAAAGGTCCTTCTCCCGTTTTTTTGGTGCCTTCTTCCCACAGTTCCATAAGGAGTTTCAAGTCCCCAATCTCACTTTCCTTGATACCTAGTTTAATGTATGATTCTTTGTCTGTCACTTGAAGAATTTCGTCCACCTCAGCTTCCTACAAAACAGGTCAAGTTCCTTAACCCATGTGAAGACCTTAAACTCAGTTGTAGGGACGAAGGAAAGGCCTCTTTTAGTACATCAATTTCCACAGGAGTTAAAAGACGTGACGAGAGGTTGATTATTTGCATATCCTCATTCCTCCCTAGGGTACTGGAGTATTTGTCGGTATTCTCGTGGATACATAGGAAGACACCGATAAGTAGGTTCCAGAAACTGCACCTCTTTGTGTGTAGTTCGGGCTCCTTCCCCATCTTTTCCTCTTCCTCTCTGTTTCTTATATGTATTTTGACCTCTTCCCCGACTGTCGTTCCCCTTTAGAGCTATTGCCCTTTGAGTCTGATAAATCAACGTCGGAAGAAGAGATCTCAGAGACTGCTTAGAGAAATACGCTCTGTTCTCTCGGAAATCATCCAGTTCCCTAAGGAACTGTCTATGCTTTCGTTCTTTGAGTAGATTTTGGAATCTCTCAACAGAGGTTTGTGATGTTTCCTGTTTTCTTAAATCCGGTCACTTTCAAACTTCAGAGCCATTTCTTTCAACTCACTCGTTCTCGCTGAGGTTTTATCAAAGAGGACCTTCTCCTCGAGGAGAATTTTCATTAATTTAAGTGAACTTAGGGTCAACTCCTCTTCCCATCGTTTTTTTAAAGTGGCAGAGGAAAAACAACACGTTCAGCTGGAGCAATGGATATCCTAAGGCCTTTAGGGATTATTTTCTGTTGTTGGTAATTCTCTAGGGATCTAATCTCCCACCAGGACTTTGTTTTCTTTATAGCCGTTATAGAGCTTCTTAAAGGCTACCTTACAAGTAATGGACGATGATAATCCAGGATTTCATTCTCCGAGAAAATTTCTTGCGCCTCTTTGAAAATGGCCTCAGTAAAAACGTTCCTATTAAAAAAAAACGCCATATTCCAAATAAATACCTAATTCCAACATAAATTTTATCAATAGTAAAATAGTAACAGATATTTGGGACTCCTTTACATACACTTAGCAAATTCCACAAAAATTATAGAATCCTCTATATAACTTAGCTTTTATTAAATATAATTTAAAAAGGACAGAAATGTCCCTGATTACAAACTCTGACCTCTTCCTGAGCTGGTAGATGGACAATATTGTGTTCCTGGGTCATGACACTTGGTGGAACGAGAGGATTGCTTTTTAAACTAGATATATAGACAACGTCTTTGTGATTTGGGACGGTACACAGAGCGAGTTTCAAAGATTTGTGGACGAACTGAACATGAAAAATTTTGGGCTCAAATTAACGTTTGAGACTCAGACATAGAAAATTAATTTTCTGGATGTCATGGTATCGAAACAGGCGGCCAGGCTGACTACGACAATTTATAGAAAACTGACAGCATTGAACTCCAGCCATCACCCCTTCTCTCAAAGAAAGAGTATCCCCAGAAGCCAGTATCTAAGAGTACGCAGAAACCACCACCAGTGATTTCCACATTGAAGCCAAAAAATTGTACCATCACTTTTCGGATAGGGGATACCCCAGGGAGATTCTAAGACAGGCATTTAAACAGGCCCAAGATTCTGAAAGAGATACACTGCTGTCCCCAAAAGGACTGCAGACGATGCGAATCAGCTGACGAGATTGGTCTCCATTTTCGATGTGGCAAATAATGATGTGAGAGCAGTTCTGCAAAATATTGGCCCATCCTTCAGATGGATTCAAATGTTGCACCAAGCATAACCTCCTATCCAAGTATAACATACCGGAAGGGCAAGAGCCTAAAAGACCGTTTGGTGCATAGCCACTATACATCTATTCGGCACCCGGCACCTGGCTAGAAAGAAGCCCTGTGGGTATGTTTAGATGTGGGAGATGTTCTGTGTGTCCCTTTATAAATGTATCAAAGATGATAGTCTGTTCAGCCACAAATAGAATGTTCGCTATGCGTGACTTTGTTAACTGTAGAAGCAAGGGCATGATTTATATAGGCCAATGCCCCTGCCCAAGGGACTATGTGGGCAAGACTCCTGTTGCTGATCATATTAACAAGCAACATGATGGTGCTCAAGCTTTAAAATTCTCTGTCCTGGAAGTTATCCCCCTCCCCTAGGGGAGGAGATTGGGATAAGAAAATCCTGCAAAAGGAGGCAGAGTGGATCTATGGGTGTAGGTCCCAGAGACCACAGGGCCTCAATGAAAGGCTGACTTTTATGTGTTTTATATAGACATTTGTCCATCTTACAAGATAAAGTGTATTTCTTACCGAGTCATTAGGCCTCTTCCTTTGCCTCTATGTAAGTTTAGTACCTATGTGTTCCCCAACCGGTCATGGATGCACAAAGGCATCCTAATGTGGTATCGAGACGGATGACACTTATAGGATCATCCTTTCTGTGTATTGCTGGAATGGATCTAATTATCTTTTGATCCATTACCTCAGCCTTCTTCACACTGGTCCTCTTCTATATGTAGCGTGAAGGGGCTTTTGTATGCTATTACAAATAAATCTTTCTTGTTGCCCCTATGTGGGCTTGGCTTTAACTGTAATTTAAGTCCAAGATGTCTATCATTTTTGGAGTTTTGGCATTTCGGCACTGTCCCTTTAAATCACAATCAGTGAACAGTTCCCATAGTTACCAACCAAGCCTTTTTCTATGTTAGGGGACGGCACTTGGACAAATTTGGGGCTCCCGAGCATGATCGGAAGTGACCTGAGCGTGTCACAGACCGGAGGTGATAGCATGGAATGCGGTTCATAGGCCGGCCCATGCTAATCTCGATAGCGCATGTCAGGAAATGACATATGCGCTGTAGGAGCCGGAATTTGAGCGGCATGCGTTCCACAGACTGGAAACTCCGTTTAAAAGTCCCATCTTAGATATCTGCCTCACTGCTGTTTTGCAGCATCCAGGCAGGAGGCAGTGCGATATGGATGGGAGTAATTAGCAGTAAGTCTTGTCCTCAAGGTTATTTGCCTCTTTATCTGGCACATATGTGAGTCTATGGAGGAATATAAGTGGTTGATTATGTTTACTTCTACTATAGGTATCTCCTGATGCATCCCCGAGGAGATCACTGTACCACATTAACCATCCGTCCTGAAAATGTACCTTACCCTATGTATGAAGACATCAAAGTAGGTTTTTCTTAGGGTACTTTAACATTTGCAGCATAGCTATCCGGCAGCACGGCAGTGCACGGCCGGAGATCGCCGGACTAAAAGTAATGCAGGCCCAACTTTTAGTCCGGCGATCTCTGCCGTGCTGCGCCAGTAGCTCCGCCACCCCCCTTATAGTCAAGGGGGACTGAGCGGCAGCACGGCATGGCGGATCAGGCAGGCTGTTCACCCACTGAAACAGCCTGCCGGACAGCTATGCCGCAAATGTGAAAGTACCCTTATCTGACAAATAACGTGTCTCCTGTTTGGTTTATTTGGTACTTTTAGGTATCGTCCCCTGAGGAACCCTAGTGGGTGAAACATGTCGGGGAAGGATAATTTAAAGAAATATTTTCCTTTTTGTTTATTACATCATTATTAGAGGGCCATATTAGGGACAAAGAGGGGAGGTTCGATGACAGGGAAACCCCACCACAAGGGGTTATCCCTGGGCAGAGGATAGATAGGGCCGAGGTAGGGAAAGTTTCCCAATCAACCCTTAAACCCAACCAATATAGGTAGCTACCTCTAGTTGCCATCACCCCTAGTCCAGACGAGCCCGCATAGTTATCTGTATATCTAATCATCAGAACTAATTTTGTTGCTTTTTTTTTACTATATAGGTTTAGAGTACCATGTGAATAAGTCAGAGTTTGTAATCGGGGACTTTTTCTGTCCTTTTTAAATGATATTTAATAAAAGTTAAGTTATATAGAGGATCCTATTATTTTATGTGGAATTTGCTAAGTTTATGTAAAGCAATCCCAAATATCTGTTACTATTGATAAAATTTATGTTATAATAGTAGCCACTAGTGTTTATCACGAATATTGGAATTGAGAATTTTTATCGCGAATATTGGCACTTAGAGAATTCGCGAATATTTAGAATATGGTAATATATATTCGTAATTTTGAATATTTAATATTTTCTTACAGTACACATGATCCCTCCCTGCTTCTAGCTTGTGGCCCAATGAGAAGGCTGCAATATCTTTGATTTTAGGAGTAGAGTTGAATGCGAATTTTCGTAATGCGAATTTTTAATGCAAAATTTTCGTAATGCGAAATTTTAAATTGCCGATTTCTGCAATCAAGAAAATAATGACGAGATAACCAATTTTCGAATTCGCAAATATATGGCGAATATTCGCCCAAATATTCGAAAAATATCACAAGTTCGAATATTGCCCCTGCCGCTCATCAATAGTAGCCACCAGATGTTTCGCCAGACGAGTAGTGGATAGCCAGCACCGGTTAACCAGGGCTTGATTAACGAAATTTCAGGAGTCCAGGAAGGCAGGTACAGATATACAGTTTTTTTCTGAGAACAAGACTTTAGGAACAAGAAGCTTGGGAGAATTGTCTCTTTCGCCTAGGGTCACTTCTCCCATAGAGCCTAGGCGCAGAGGTTTTCCCCTTCAAGGGACAGGTATGAATAACGTGACCTTTTCCGCCACAGTAGAAGCACAAGTTTTCTGCTCGCCGCCATTTACGATCCAGGTCAGTGAGCTTCAGGCCTTCCACCTGCATAGGCTCTTCAGGCGGAATCGCAGAAGGAGTCAGACCAGGCCTCTGGTAGACAGGTGCGAGTCTAGGTGTCCACTTCACCCTTGCGGCTTGAGGGAAGCTTTCTCGAAATCGCATGTCAATACGTGTGGCCAATGAGACCAAAGCGTCCAAAGAGATGGGAAGGTCCCTTCCAGCAAGTTCATCTTTAATTTGGTCACTAAGACCCTCCCAGAATGCAGCTTGTTGGGCTTCATCATTGAAGCGAGCTGTCACTGGATGAAGGATGGACAGCAGCAGAGTCGGATGAAGCAGAGCTGAGTTGGTGATTAAGCAGAACTGGAGCTGTTAGAACAGCAGAACTGAATAGCTCAGGTGCAGCGGGTGTGACGAGCAGCACAGCAGACAGAGACGAGGGCGACAATCCAAATTGTACTTTTGAGAGCAGCGAGGTACAGGAGGATCAGACAGAGATGAGGTCAGGATTCAGGCAATGGTCGGAAACAGGAAACATCTCAGGAACAACAAGCAGGAACCTTTGCTGTAGAAACTACAATATTGCTCAGCCATCACAGGAAGGGGAATGCACCCTTATATAGGTGGTGCCTGGCAAGGATTAGAGAGGAGGCGGAGTCGAGGGCATGTATGGGTTCTTAAAGAAACATGCCCCTACACGGTGCAACTGGAGCTGTCGCCACCTGCAACAGTAAAGGAAAGCGGATACCAAGCCTGCAGCGGAGAGGAGGAGCCTTGCATGCAGTACGGCTGAAGTACATAGCATGATGCGCTGCACGCTGGTGGCTGCCAACTGCCATTGTTACAACAGAGTGGTGAGGTGGCAGCAGCATAAAGAGACCACTGAATGGTGAGGTGGCAGCAGCATGAGGAGACCAAAGAGTGGCCCAGTGAGATAATGGCGAGCTAGCACCAGCATGAGGAGACCACAGAGTGTTGAGGTGCCAGAAGCATGAGGAGACCACAAAGTGGTGAGGTGGCAGCAGCATGAGGAGACCACAGAGTGTTGAGGTGGCAGCAGCATGAGGAGATCACAGATTTGCCCAGTGACCGTGTTGAGTTAGCAGCAGCATGAGAAGGCCACAGAGTGGTAAGGTGGCCGCAGTATGAGGAGACCACAAAGTGGTGATGTGGCAGCAGCATGAGGAGACCACAGAGTGGCCCATTGACATAGTAGTGAGCTGGATGAGACCACAAAGTGGTAAGGTGGCCGCAGTATGAGGAGACCACAAAGTGGTGATGTGGCAGCAGCATGAGGAGACCACAGAGTGGCCCATTGACATAGTAGTGAGCTGGCAACAGCATGAGAAGACAACAAAGTGGGCCAGTGACAGAGTAGTGAGGTTGCAGCAGCATAAGGAGACCACAGCGTGGTGAGGTGGCAAGCAGCATGAGGAGACTACAGAGTAGCCCAATGACAGTGTTGCGTTGGCATCAGCATGAGGAAACCACAGAGTTTCTCCGTGACATAGTGGTGAGGTGGCAGCAGCATGAGGAGACTATAGAGTGGTGAGGTGGCAGCAGCATGAGGAGACCACAGAGTAGCCCAGTGACATAATGGTGAGGTGGGGGCAATATCAGTACCAGCACATAACTTCCTGTGTTTTATGTGTCGTTTCATGTGATCTCGGCAACCGATCCTAACCCTCCGGCACATATATAAGTGGCTAAGCCCCCTTCCAAGATGCCTCAGTGTCAAGGTCATTGCGTCCTGCTAAGGTTCCTGATATCCGTTTGTGTTCCTGTGTTCCTAACACATACTTGTATTCCTGGACTCTACTTGTTTGATCCCTGCCTGCTTGCCTTAACTCTCCTGTTGCCAAACCGTAATGCCTGTGCCACCTGCCCTGACCTATTGCCTGTCTGACTTCGCCTCTGCCTCATCCTTCTGTCCTGTCGTGGATTCTGGAACCAGTGTCTGATCCACTTTGAGTTGCATGGGCAGAAATTTCACACTGAGCGGTCCAAGGTTGCCTTTATTGTGTCCCTGCTGTCTGATAAGCCCTTGCTTGGGCAAATTCTGTTTGGGAACATGGAAGTCCAGAGACCACTAAACCGGGATGGGTTCTTCTTTGTGCAGAAAAAGATGGATGCTTACGCCCTGTATCGACTATCGAGGGCTGAATAAGGTCACAGTCAAGAATCAATACCCTCTAACGCTAATCTCCAAACTCTTTGACAGGATCCGGGAAGCTAAGATCTTCACAAAATTCGACCAGCACAGAGCATACAACATTATCCGCTTTTGAAAGGGTGATTAGTGGAAGACTGCTTTCAACACTTGTGATTAGTGATGAGCAGCAGGGGCAATATTTCGTTCGAAAATTCGCATTAAAAAAATTGCATAAAATTTGCATAGACTGATATTAAAAAAATATAAAAATATTCGTGATTATGAATATATTTTGAGATATTCAAAATATTTGCAAATTCCTGAAGTGTCGATATTCGCGATTAAAATTCGCAATTCGAATGTTCGTGATCAAGACTATTTGTGATGGACACTATGAGTATCTTGTTCGGTCTGTTCAATGCTCCTGCGGTATTCCAGGAGTTGGTAAACGATATCTGCCAGGACCTGCTCTATGTCTGTGTGATAGTGTACCTGGACGATATACTGATCTATTCTCAGATTTGACCACTCACCGGAAGCATGTATATGACACAGGGGCTTCGTGCTATACAGAGCTTCCTTGGATTTGCTAATTTCTATCCTCAGTTCATCTCGAATTTTTCATCTCTTACATCTCCAGTCTCCACTCTTACTAAGAAAGAGGTGAATGCCGGAGTCTGGACTCCTGAGGCTGAGGCCGCCGTTGTCCAATTAAAGAGGTCCTTTGCTTCTGCACTTGTTAGAAGTGGATGCCTTCCTCGTAGGAGCCGATCCTGTTTTACTAAAAAAAGGTTCCAAGGGCAAGATGTTTACATGTGGATTTTTTCCAAGCTCTTATTCTCTCCTGAGAGGAATGACTGTGGCATTTAGAGTAGATAATGTACAAAATGTAGATAAATCCCCTGCAAACAAATGTGGATAGGGAAATTAATTAAAATAAAATAAATAAAAATTAACCAATATCAATTGGAGAGAGGTCCCATAGCAGAGAATCAGGCTTAATGTCACCCACCAATGGAAAAGGCCACTTTCAGTTATTTAGGCCCCAGCACCCATACAGAGGAGAGGGGTGGCATAGCAGAGAATCAGGCTTCATGTCACCCACCAATGGAAAGGCCACTTTTACTTATTCAGGCCCCAGCACCCAGACAGAGGAGAGAGGTCCCATAGAAGAGAATCAGGCTTAATGTCACCCACCAATGGAAAAGGGCAATTTTAGTTATTTAGGCCCAGCACCCAGACAGAGAGAGGTCCCATAGCAGAGAATCAGGCTTCATGTCACCCACCAATGGAGAAGGCCATTTTTACTTGTTTAGGCCCCAGCACTCAGACAGAGGAGATAGGTCCCATTTCAGAGAATCAGGCTTCATGTCACCCACCAATGGAACAGGCCACTTTCAGATATTTAATCCCGGCACCAAGACAGAGGAGAGAGGTCGCATAGCAGAGAATCAGGCTTCATGTCACCCACCAATGGAACAGGCCACTGTCAGATATTTAGGCCCCAGCACCCAGACATAGGAGAGAGGTCACATAGCAGAGAATCAGGCTTCATGTCACCCACCAATGGAACAGGCCACTTTCAGATATTTAGGCCCCGGCACCAAGACAGAGGAGAGAGGTCACATAGCAGAGAATCGGGCTTCATGGCACCCACCATTGGAACAGGCCACTTTACGATATTTAGGCCCCTGGCACCCAGACGGAGGAGAGGTTCATTCAACTTTTGGTTGCCCCGCAATATAATGGTAAAATTAAAAAAGAGGATTAAATGAAGAAGTGCCCTGGAGTCCAAGAATATATGGTTAGTGGGAGGTAGTTATAAATGTCTAATCTGCACAAGGGATGGATGCGTACTGTGGGATCCATGCCTGGTTCATTTTTATGAACATCAATTATGGCAAGAGAAGCAAAATTGGGAGAGGCGCTCATAGGGTAGTAAGTATTGATATTTAGGTTTTTAGCAAAGTAGATGAAGAATGCTCACCTTTTTGGTGTTGTGCGTGTGTGGGCACAACATCCGCAAGGGCAGGCACTCAAGTGAGGAGAGGGGGGTTGGGGGTCTGTGCTGCCGGTACCCATTCAATCCTTTTGGATGGGGTTGCCAAACCTCCAGAGGACTGTTTGGGACGTGATCAATGGTTTGTGTGCAGGCACACGGTGTGGGTACCTTTTTGGCTCGCCACACACAGCAGCACGCACAATATGGAGCACCCAGCCACCTGGCCACTCTTGCTGTTGGCGTCTCCAAGACTTGAAAAAGGAGTTATAAACTCCGAAACGCGTTGTCTACTGAAAATAATAAATAGCATCTTATACTAAAGTCTCTGAATTGAGGTCGTCTTTGTGCGCCAAAAGGTACCCACACCGTGTGCCTGCACACAAACCATTAATCACATTTTTGTGAACGTCAGCTTGTCCACATTGGCTGTGGACAGGCGGCTGTGTTTGTCTGTAATGACGACCCCTGCCGTGCTGAATACACGTTCAGACAAAACGCTGGCCGCCGGGCAGGCCAGCACCTCCATGAGTGGCCACGTGTGGCCACGTGGACAATTTGGAGACCCAGAAGTTGAATGGGGCCAAACCATCAGTCAGTACGTGGAGGGGTGTGCACACGTACTGTTCCACCATGTTAGTGAAATGCTGCCTCCTGCTAACATGTTCTGTATCAGGTGGTGGTGCAGTTAGCTGTGGCGTGGTGACAAAACTTTTCCACATCTCTGCCATGCTAACACTGCCCTTAGAGGAGCTGGCAGTGACACAGCTGGGTTGGCGACCTCTTGCTCCTCCTCTGCCTTCGCCTTGGGCTTCCACTTGTTCACCTGTGACATTTGGGAATGCTCTCAGTAGCACGTTTACCAACATGCGCTTGTACTGCGCATCTTCCTATCACGCTCCAGTGCAGGATGTAAGGTGGGCACATTGTCTTTGTACCGGGGATCCAGCAGGGTGGCAACCCAGTAGTCCGCACTCGTTAAAATGTGGGCAACTCTGCTGTCATTGCGCAGGCACTGCAGCATGTAGTCGCTCATGTGTGCCAGGCTGCCCAGAGGTAAGGACAAGCTGTCCTCTGTGGGAGGCGTATCGTCATCGTCCTCCGTTTCCCCCAGCCACACACCAGTGATGGGCCCTTACTAGATGTTTTCTTCATTGTTACCGTTCCCCACAAAAAGAAAAAAATTATTTGGCCCAATGTATTGAATTCAAATTCATGCCTTTTTTTTTACAGGCACCTAATACTATCTGGCTATCTATTTATGTACCGTATTACACTAATCCAGACACAGCAGTAACCACAGATTTAGAAGAATATCAATTGTAGGCCTAGTATTTAGGCCCTGGATGAAAGGTATCTTTTTACGGACAGGGTTACACTTGGAGATGCACAGTAGCGTGTGAAAAATATATAGGATTATGCTTTCAGCACTTGTATTTTAACACTTTGTGTAATATACCCTTTAACGGAAAGAAATACACATAGAGATGCAAAACAGTATGTGCAAATGTAGAGGATTATCCTGTATTTTAACAATAACTGTAATATACCCTTTAACGAAAAGAAATACACTTGAAGATGCATGCTGAGTGTAATATACCCTTTTACGGACAGATTTACACTTGGCCTGCAACAGCTGGAACACCATATTTTGGGTATTGCTATTTTGGCAATTGAATTTCACCCCAGAAAATAATATATCGTTTGACGGACACTAAAAAACTTGTCCTGTCAAAGCTGGAACACCAGATTCACGGTATTGCTATTTTTGCAACTGAATTTCACCCCAGATAATAATATATCCTTTGACGGACACTAAAAACTTGTCCTGTCAAAGCTGGAACACCAGATTCACGGTATTGCTATTTTGGCAATTAAATTTCACCTCAGAACAAAATATATCCTTTGACGGATACTGTTAAACTACTTGTCCAGCCACAGCTAGAACACCAGATTTACTGTATTTCTATATTTGCAACTGAATTTCACCCCAGAAAATAATTTATCCTTTGACGGACACTATGAAACTTGTCCAGTCACAGCTGGAACACCAAATTTATGCTATTGCTATTTTGGTAATTGAATTTCAACCCAGAACAAAAGCTATACTTTTACTAACACTATGGAACTTGTCCAGCCATAGCTGAAACCACTGATTTAGGGTATTGCTATCTTTTCAATTGAATTTCACCCCAGAACAAAAGCTATCCTTTGATGGACACGATAAAACTTGTCCTGCCACAGCAGAAACCACTGATTTAGGGTATTGCTATTTTGGAAATTGAATTTCACCACAGAAAAAAATATATATTCTTTGCTAGACAGTATTACACTTGGCTAGCCACAGCTGGAACACCAGATTTAGGGATTGTTTTTTTTTAAGTGAATTTCACTTCTCAATAAAATATAGAAAATTCTATCCTGACGCTCTGGGCAGCCTTAAAACAGTGAGCAATTAACTAGCAGAAGTTGAATGATTCACAGCTGTAGATCAATCACTTCATTAAGTGCTTTTGCTGAGTTAATCCCTGCCTAATCTCGCCCTAACAGCAGCTGCATCCTATCGCTACACTAATCAGAGCAGAGTGACGTGCGGCACGACGTGACTCCAGCTTAAATAGAGGCTGGGTCACATGCTGCACTTGGCCAATCACAGCCATGCCAATAGCATGCATGGCTGTGATGGCCTCTTGGGGCAAGTAGTATGACGCTTGTTGATTGGCTGCTTTGCAGGCTTTCAAAATGCAACATAGAAATCGCCAAACAACGAACCTGAACCCAAACTTTACGTAAATGTTCGGGTTCGGGTCCATGTCACAAACACCCTTAAATTCGGTACAAACCCGAACTATACACTTCAGGTTCGCTCATCCCTTGTGGCATTATCTATTGGAGGTGGCCCAGCATCCAGTGATAATCTTCACCGACCACAAGAACCTTATATATCTGCAGACGGCCCAGCGCCTAAACCCTCGTCAAGCCTGATGGGCACTCTTCTTCACCCGCTTTGATTTTGATCTTCACTTTCGCCCGGCCGAGAAGAACATCAAAGCGGATGCTCTGTCTCGGTCATTTGACTTCTCCAGCCACCAGGAGGATCCCCAGTACATTGTATATCTTGCTCGCTTGATCACAGTGGCTCCTTTCCTGGTAAAATACATCCCTCCGGGAAGACATTCTTGCCATCTGTCAAGAGAAAACGTATTCTAGCTTGCAGTACTCCAAACTGGCTGGTCACCCGGGGATCCGCAAGACCACAGAACTTTTGTCTCGCCACTACTGGTGGCCCACACTGTCTAAGGATGTGCATGATGTAGTAAGGTGCAGGGTGCCGTCGTGGATGGCAGGTACGTATCACCGAGGTTCATAGCCTCGGTGAGGTAAGAGTCATTTTTGTTGATGTCAGCAGCAGGTAGTGCTACTGACATAGTTGCTAAATAGCATGGCTGCAAAGCCGATCCAGGCCGGCTCTTACCGGGAGCAGCTAAAGTGTAGGGTGGGTGGCTGCTCCCCACGATCCAGTCCTGATTTTGGGCTGGGTTTAAAACACAGCCAGCACCAGCAGCTGAGGGTGTGATTGACCTGGAGCTGCTGTTAGGCTGTGGAATCATTTGAGTTTGGGAGTTCTCTGGGCTGGAAGCAAGAGCCCAACAAGGAGGAGTGCAGACGGCCTGGAAACCTGACGTCGACTGTCTTGCGGCTGGACTGACAGCCAGGTGCGAACCTGCACCTAAAACCTCCCAGGTGACTGAAACCTGTACGGGACTGTTTTGTTTTTGCCTCATTACTTCTGATGTGTGTGAATTAACACCAAGAGACTGTTTGTCGTTTATTTTGTGCAAGTGTGAATAAAACACTGTTTATTGCACTTTCTGGACTCCCTGTTTTGCCTCTGTACTCTGTACTGCACCCGCACCGCTATCTACCAGAGCGACTCCCCACATTTGGTGTCGGATGCGGGCATGCGCAGTGAGGCTGGCGTGAACGCCGAAGTTTGTTTGTTTTGCTGGGCACGAATGCATGGAATATATTAAACCAGCAAAGTTGCAAGCAGGAATTTCTGGCAACATGGAGGCTGCTGTGAAGGCTCTCATAGAGGCTAACGTGCAGCAGCGGGAGACCAACCAGCTACTGTTACAGCACGTGATGGCGTTACAAGCTGCAGGAGCGTCCCACCACGACCATGATGCCCGGAAAGCGGTCCGTGCGGCGATCCCAAAAATGACCCCCTCGGACGACGTTGAGACATATCTGGCGGTCTTTGAGAAGGTGGCCGTGAGGGAAAAGTTACCCCGTGACCAGTGGGCCGAGGTGGTCGCTCCGTTCCTGGCATCCGGACCCCAGCAAGTTTTTTTGACTTAGCAGATGACCAGGCTGCTGATTACCCCACGGTGAAGGGGGAGATCCTGGCCAGACTGGGGGTAAACGTGTTGGTCCGGGATCAGCGGGTCCACCAGTGGGACTTTAAAACGGCTGAACCCGCCAGGCCGCAGTACTATGAGTTGCTGCACAGGTTGCAAAAGTGGCTGCAGCCTGATGTTCTAAGTCCGACTGCTATGCTGGACCATCTGCTGGCCGACATGTTCTGGAGGGCCCTGCCTTACCCCCTTCAGCACTGGATCGGCCAGGTATCCCCCACTAATGCCCTTGAAATGGTTGATCTGGTGGAGCGCTATGAGGCCACAAAAACTTGCAAGGAGGTGTTGTTGGGAGGGGCCGGTCAAACCTCGGAGGTCTCCCATCCAGTCCCGACGTCTGATACCTGAGAGACCTGTTCGGGTGTGCCCCTGTGGACCCGGCCCCGACTGTCTGCTGGCGGTGTCAGGAGCCTGGCCACGTAAGGGCCGACTGTCCACACCGGGAGAACCCATGGAGACTAATTATGGGTACCGGGCTTCCATGTATGCCCGGAGACTGTGTGCAACCGGCACCCCGAGACAATAGACAATCGTCACCTGTGCCAGGTGCAAGTGGGTGATAATCTGGCAGTGGCGCTACTGGACTCAGGGAGCCTAGTAACCCTGGTAAGTGCTGCCCTGGTACAGCCCACCCAGTATACGGGCCGGAAAGTTGGTGTGGTGTGCATACACGGAAACTTAAAGGACTATCCCACTGCTGTAATGTCTCTGTCCACGGCCATGGACTTGTGAAGTGGCGATCTCCACAAAGCTACCTTATGAACTAATAATTGGGAGAGACTTCCCTGGTTTTCCGTCACTATGGCCTGAGATGAAAGTGACTAATAGCCCTGAGACAGGGGTAACCCTAGCAGAGTGGCCTGGTTCCAGTGGGAGGCCAGAGCCCTGGGAGCCCGAGTCCGAAGGGCCTGCGGTAGGGGTAACCACCACTTCTGTGATAGAGGGGAGACACCCCCACTGAGTGTAATGGTGGGAGACATGGAGGAATTGCCACCAGGACCTGAGTTGGCAGACCTCCACGTCTCCGGAGACAATTTTGGGACCGCCTAACACCGGGACCAAACCCTAACCAGGGCCTGGGAGAATGTGGTGGAAATTGATGGTAAACCCCAGAAGCCAGGGGCTGAGTTAATATTTCCCGCTTTGTTGTTCACCAAGAAATGTTATATCGGGTGAACCAAATCCGGGTGAATCTGTTGAACAGTTGGTGGTGCCCACAGCGTATCGCAAGCTTGTCATGGAGCTTGCCCACCAACATGTTCTTGGGGGACACTTGGGGTGGCAGAAAACCCAAGACCACATACTGCAGCGGTTTTATTGGCATGGTGTGTTTAAGGAGGTAGAAGAATATTGTAAATCTTGTCCAACCTGTCAGGTAAATAGCCCCCAGCCACATTTCCGTAGTCCCCTTGTACCTCTTCCAATCATTGAGGTCCCGTTTGAGCGTATCGCTATGGATCTAATCGGGCCTGTACCAAAGTTCGCCAGGGGCCACCAACACATTCTGGTAGTTCTCGACTATGCCACTCGGTATCCGGAGGCGGTGCCTCTGCGACATACCTCAGCTAAGCTCATTGCCAAAGAGTTAATGGAAATGTTTTCCCGTGTGGGCCTGCCAAAAGAGGTTCTGACAGACCAAGGGACCACTTTTATGTCCAAAGTTATGAGGGAACTGTGTAATTATTGCATATAAAGCAACTGAGGACGTCCGTTTACCATCCGCAAACGGAAGGTCTTGTCGAAAGGTTTAACCAAACTCTAAAAAATATGTTAAAAAGGGTGGTGTCTAGAGATGGGAAGGACTGGGACCTGCTTCTGTCCTATCTCATGTTCGCCGTGCGAGAGGTGCCCCAGGCCTCTGCTGGGTTCTCGCCCTTCGAACTGCTTTATGGCAGACACCCTCGGGGCCTGTTGGATATCGCCAAGGAAGCGTGGGAACAACAGCCTGTCCCCCACAAAAGTGTCATTGAGTATGTCACCCAGATGCAGGACCGGATGGAAAGGGTGTTGCCGCTGGTCCGGGAGCATATGGAGGCAGCGCAACAAGCCCAGAGTAGGGTGTATAATCGTCAGGCTCGGGTACGGGACTTCAATCCGGGAGATCGGGTTTTGGTTCTGGTACCCACCCTTGACAGCAAGTTCCTAGCTAGGTGGCAGGGCCCCTATAAGGTGATCGAGAAGGTAGGGAAGTAAATTACAAGGTACACCAGCCAGGATGGCGCAAGCCGGAGCAGGTGTACCACGTGAATTTACTAAAGCCGTGGAAGGATAGGAACACGGCCGACGACAACAGCCCCGGCCAGGGCTTCTAGGTGAAAAGGGTCCAGCCCCACAGTTCGAGGCCTGTGAAGCCGTAACCACGGTAAAATTGCAGATAGCCTGTCTTCCAAACAAGTTCAGGAAGTCAGGAGTTCATCAGTCGGAACACGGATGTGTTCTCGGACCTCCCTGGCCGCACGTCTCTCATCCAACATGACATCGCCACTGAGCCTCAGGCCAAGATCCGGTTAAAACCATACCGGGTACCTGAGGCTCGGCGACGGGCCATCGCGGAGGAAGTGCAATTAATGTTGAAGCTCGATGTCATTGAGGAGTCGAAAAGTGAGTGGGCCAGTCCCATAGTCCTAATACCTAAGCCGGATGGGACGTTGCGGTTCTGCAACGATTTTCGCAAGTTAAATGAAGTGTCCAAGTTTGATGCGTATCCCATGCCCCGGGTAGACGAGCTTGTTGAGAATTTAGGACAAGCCCGCTATTTTTCTGTGCTGGACCTCACTAAAGGGTACTGGCAGGTACCCTTAATGGAGTCGGCCAAGGAAAAACGCTTTGTTAACCCGCAGGGCCTGTATCACTACAAGGTGTTACCCTTTGGCCTGCATGGCGCCCCGCCACCTTCCAAAGGTTAATGGACATAGTGCTGCGACCACATCGTCGGTACGCCTCGGCCTACTTAGATGATGTAATCATCCACAGCACCGACTGGGAAAGCCATTTGCCCAAAGTGCAGGCGGTAGTGGATGCCCTGAGGAAAGCTGGACTAACCGCCAATCCAAAGAAGTGTGCGATTGGGTTGGAAGAGACCAAATATCTGGGATATGTCATTGGGCGGGAGTCATCAAGCCTCAGGTAAATAAGGTAGAGGCAATACGGAGTTGGCCCCGACCGGTCACCACCAGGCAGGTAAAGTCGTTCCTGGGAATTGTGGGGTATTACATGAGGTTTGTGCCCCACTTTGCCACTATCGCTTCGCCATTGACAGAATTATTAAAGGGGCGTAAGACAGGGACGGTCCGCTGGAATGAGCAGGCGGAAAAGGCTTTCTCCGCCTTGAAATCGGCCCTGTGTGGGTCCACGGTTTTGGTGACACCCGATTTCAGGAAAGAGTTCGTAGTCCAGACCGACGCCTCTGAGGTTGGCCTTGGTGCGGTACTATCGCAGGAAGTCAACGGGGAGGAGCATCCCGTTGTCTTCCTCAGCCGCAAGCTCACCCCAGCCGAGACCAGGTACAGTATAGTGAAGAGAGAGTGCCTGGCCATCAAGTGGGCACTCGAGGCCCTCCGTTATTACCTCTTGGGCAGAAGCTTCCGCCTGGTGACCGACCACTCCCCACTCAAGTGGATGAGCCAGGCCAAAGAGAGGAATGCCCGGGTCACGAGGTGGTTTCTGTCGCTACAGAATTATAAATTCACGGTGGAGCACAGAGCGGGCCGGTTGTTGAGAAATGCAGACGCCCTCTCCCGGGTACACTGTTTTTCGTGTGTCCACCCTCAGGGTTGAACAAAGGGGGGTATGTGGTAAGGTGCAGGGTGCCGTCGTGGATGGCAGGTACGTGTCACCGAGGTTCATAGCCTCGGTGAGGTAAGAGTCATTTTTGTTGATGTCAGCAGCAGGTAGTGCGTGGTGGGTGATATGACGCATGATTCCTTGCTGTGGGACCTCTCCTCTGTCTGGGTGCTGGGCCGAAATAACTGAAAGTGGCCTTCTCCAGTGGTGGGTGATATGACGCATGATTCCTTGCTGTGGACCTCTCCTCTGTCTGGGTGCTGGGCCGAAATAACTGAAAGTGGCCTCTCCAGTGGTGGGTGATATGACGATGATTCCTTGCTGTGGGACCTTCTCCTCTGTCTGGGTGCTGGGACCAAATAACTGAAAGTGGCCTTCTCCAGTGGTGGGTGATATGACGCATGATTCCTTGCTGTGGGACCTTCTCCTCTGTCTGGGTGCTGGGCTTAAATAACTGAAAGCGGCCTTCTCCAGTGGTGGGTGATATGACGCATGATTCCTTGCTGTGGGACCTCTCTCTCTGTCTGGGTGCTGGGACCTAAATAACTGAAAGTGGCCTTCTCCAGTGGTGGGTGATATGACGTATGATTCCTTGCTGTGGGACCTCTCTTCTGTCTGGGTGCTGGGGCCGAAATAACTGAAAGTGGCCTTCCAGTGGTGGGTGATATGACGCATGATTCCTTGCTGTGGGACCTCTCTCTCTGTCTGGGTGCTGGGCCAGAAATAACTGAAAGTGGCCTTCTCAGTGGTGGGTGATATGACAGCATGATTCCTTGCTGTGAGACCTCTCCTCTGTCTGGGTGCTGGGGCCGAAATAACTGAAAGTGGCCTTCTCCAGTGGTGGGTGATATGATGCATGATTCCTTGCTGTGGACCTCTCTCCTCTGTCTGGGTGCTGGGGCCTAAATAACTGAGAGTGGCCTTCTCCAGTGGTGGGTGATATGACGCATGATTCCTTGCTGTGGGACCTATCTCCTCGGTCTGGGTGCTGAGCTGAAATAACTGAAAGTGGCCTTCTCAGTGGTGGGTGATATGACACATGATTCCTTGCTGTGGGACCTCTCTCCCTCTGTCTGGGTGCTGGGCCATAATAACTGAAGTGGCCTTCTCCAGTGGTGGGTGATATGACGCATGATTCCTTGCTGTGGGACCTCTCTCCTCTGTCTGGGTGCTGGCGAAATAACTGGAAAGTGGCCTTCTCCAGTGGTGGGTGATATGACGCATGATTCCTTGCTGTGGGACCTCTCTCCTCGGTCTGGGTGCTGGGTCCGAAATAACTGAAAGTGGCCTTCTCCAGTGGTGGGTGATAATGACGCATGATTCCCTGCTGTGGACCCTCCTCTGATCTGGGTGCTGGGCCGAAAATAACTGAAAGTGGCCTTCTCCAGTGGTGGGTGATATGACGCATGATTCCTTGCTGTGGGACCTCTCTCCTCTGTCTGGGTGCTGGGCTGAAATAACTGAAAGTGGCCTTCTCCAGTGGTGGGTGATATGACGCATGATTCCTTGCTGTAGGACCTCTCTCCTCTGTCTGGGTGCTGGGCTGAAATAACTGAAAGTGGCCTTCTCCAGTGGTGGGTGATATGACGCATGATTCCTTGCTGTGGGACCTCTGTCCTCTGTCTCGGGTGCTGGGGCCGAAATAACTGAAAGTGGCCTTCTCAGTGGTGGGTGATATGACGCATGATTCCCTTGCTGTGGGACCTCTCTCCTCTGTCTGGGTGCTGGGCCAGAAATAACTGAAGTGGCCTTCTCGAGTGGTGGGTGATATGACGCATGATTCCTTGCTGTGGGACCTCTCTCTGTCTGGGTGCTGGGCTGGAAATAACTGAAAGTAGGCCTTCTCCAGTGGTGGGTGATATGACGTATGATTCCTTGCTGTGGGACCTCTCTCCTCTGTCTGGGTGCTGGGGCCGAGAATAACTGAAAGTGGCCTTCTCAGTGGTGGGTGATATGGCGCATGATTCCCTTGCTGTGGGACCTCTCTCCTCTGTCTGGGTGCTGGGCCGAAATAACTGAAAGTGGCCTTCTCAGTGGTGGGTGATATGGCGCATGATTCCCTTGCTGTTGGGACCTGTATCCTCTGGTCTGGGTGCTGGGCCCGAAATAACTGAAAGTGGCCTTCTCCAGTGGTGGGTGATATGACGCATGATTCCCTTGCTGTGGGACCGCTCTCACCTCTGTCTGAGGTGCTGGGGCAGAAATAACTGAAAGTGGCCTTCTCAGGTGGTGAGTTGATATGACTCATGATTCCTTGCTGTGGACCTCGTCTCCTCTGTCTGGGTGCTGGAGCGAAATAACTGAAGAGTGGCCTTCTCCAGTGGTGGGTGATATGACGCATGATTCCTTGCTGTGGGACCTCTCTCCTCTGTCTGGGTGCTGAGGTCGAAATAACTGAAAGTGGCCTCTCCAGTAGTTGGGTGATATGACGCATGATTCCTTGCTGTGGGACCTCTCCCTCTGTCTGGGTGCTGGGGTCGAAATAACTGAAAGTGGCCTTCTCCAGTGGTAGGTGATGGAGCGCATGATTCCTTGCTGTGGAACCTCTCCCCTCGGTCTGGGTGCTGGGTCGAAATAACTGAAAGTGGCCTTCTCCAGTAGTGGTGATATGACGCATGATTCCTGCTGTGGACCTCGTCACTCGTGTCCTGGGATTGCCAGGTCCGAAACTAACTGAAAGGTGGCCTTCTCAGTGGTGGGTGATAGGACGCATGATTCCCTGCCTGTGGACCTCTTTCCTCTGTCTGGTGCTGGGTCCGGGAAATAACTGAAAGTGGCCTTCTCCAGTGGTGGTATATGACGCATGATCCCTTGCTGTGGGACCTCTCTCCTCTGTCTGGGTACTGGGGCGAGAAATAACTGAAAGCGGCATTCTCCAGTGGTGGGTGATATGACGCATGATTCCATGCTGCAGGACCTCTCTCCTCTGTCATGGGTGCTGGGGCCGAATAACTGAAAGCGGCCTTCTCCAGTGGTGGGTGATATGGCGCATGTTCCTTGCTGTGGGACCTCTCTCCTCTGTCTGGGTGCTGGGCCAATAAATAACTGAAAGCGGCCTCTCCAGTGGTGGGTGATATGCGCATGATTCCTTGCTGTGGGACCTCTCTCCTCTGTCTGGGTGCTGGGCGAAATAACTGAAAGTGGCCTTCTCCAGTGGTGGGTGATATGACGCATGATTCCTTGCTCTGTGGGACCTGTATCCTCTGTCTGGGTGCTTGGGCCGATTATAACTGAAAGTGGCCTTCGCCAGTGGTGGGTGATATGACGCATGATTCCTTGCTGTGGGGACCTCTCTCTCTGTCTGGATGCTGGAGTGCCAGAAATAACTGAAAGTGGCCTTCTCCAGTGGTGGGTGATATGACGCATGATTCCTTGCTGTTGGGACCTCTCCTCTGTCTGGGTGCTGGGTCCGAAATAACTGGAAAGTGGCCTTCTCCAGTGGTGGGTGATATGGCGCATGATTCCTTGCTGTGGGACCCTCTCTCACTCTGTCTGGGTGCTGGGGCCGAAATAACTGAAAGTAGCCTTCTCCAGTGGTGGGTGATATACACGCATGATTCTTTGCTGTTGGGACCTCTCTCCTCTGTCTGGGTGCTGGGACGAAATAACTGAAAGTGGCCTTCATCCAGTGGTGGGTGATATGACGCATGATTCCTTGCTGTGGGACCTCTCTCCTCTGTCTGGGTGCTGGGTCGAATAACTGAAAGTGGCCTTCATCAGTGGTGGGTGATATGGCATGATTCCTTGCTGTAGGAACTCTCTCCTCTGTCTGGGTGCTGTGGCCGAAATAACTGAAAGTGGCCTTCTCAGTGGTGGGTGATATGACGCATGATTCCTTGCTGTGGGACCTGTATCCGTCGGGTCTGGGGTGTGCTGGGCCGAAATAACTGAAAGTGGCCTTCTCCAGTGGTGTGGTGATATGCGCGCATGATTCCTTGCTGTGGGACCTGTATCCTCAGTCTGGGTTGCTGGGCCCGGAAATAACTGAAAGTGGCCTTCTCCAGTGGTGGGTGATATGATGCATGATTCCTTGCTGTGGGACCTGTATCCTCAGTCTGGGTGCTGGGCCGAGTAACTGAAAGTGGCCTTCTCCAGTGGTGGGTGATATGACGCATGATTCCTTGCTGTGGGACCTGCATCCTCTGTCTGGGTGCTGGGTCCGAAATAACTGAAAGTGGCCTTCTCCAGTGGTGGGTGATAATGACGCATGATTCCTTGCTGTGGGACCTCTCTCCTCTGTCTGGGTGCTGGGTCGAAATAACTGAAAGTGGCCTTCTCCAGTGGTGGGTGATATGACGCATGATTCCTTGCTGTGGGACCTCTCTCCTCTGTCTGGGTGCTGGGTCGAAATAACTGAAAGTGGCCTTCTCCAGTGGTAGGGTGATATGATGCATGATTCCTTGCTGTGGGACCTCTCTCCTCTGTCTGGGTGCTGGGGTCGAGATAGCACTGAAAGTGGCCTTCTCCAGTGGTGGGTGATATGATGCATGATTCCTTGCTGTGGGACCTGTATCCTCTGTCTGGGTGCTGGGCCGATATAACTGAAAGTGGCCTTCGCCAGTGGTGGGTGATATGACGCATGATTCCTTGCTGTGGGACCTCTCTCCTCTGTCTGGGTGCTGGGGCCGAAATAACTGAAAGTGGCCTTCATCAAGTGGTGGGTGATATAACGCATGATTCCTTGCTGTGGGACCTCTATCCTCTGTCTGGGTGCTGGGGCCGAAATAACTGAAAGTGGCCTTCTCAGTGGTGGGTGATATGACGCATGATTCCTTGCTGTGGGACCGCTCTCCTCTGTCTGGGTGCTGGGTCCGAAATAACTGAAAGTGGCCTTCTCCAGTAGTGGGTGAAATGACGCATGATTCATTGCTGTTGGACCGCTCTCCTCTGTCTGGGTGCTAGGGCCGAAATAACTGATAGTGGCCATCTCCAGTGGTGTGTGATATGACGCATGATTCCTTGCTGTGGGACCTCTCTACTCTGTCAGGGGCCTGGGGGGGTCCTGGGGCGAAATAACTGAAAGTGGCCTTCATCAGTGGTGGGTGATATAACGCATGATTCCTTGCTGTGGGACCTCTATCCTCTGTCTGGGTGCTGGGGCCGAAATAACTGAAAGTGGCCTTCTCCAGTGGTGGGTGATATGACGCATGATTCCTTGCTGTGGGACCGCTCTCCTCTGTCTGGGTGCTGGGTCCGAAATAACTGAAAGTGGCCTTCTCCAGTAGTGGGTGAAATGACGCATGATTCATTGCTGTTGGACCGCTCTCCTCTGTCTGGGTGCTAGGGCTGAAATAACTGATAGTGGCCTTCTCCAGTGGTGTGTGATATGACGCATGATTCCTTGCTGTGGGACCTCTCACTCTGTCTGGGTCCTGGGGGAGGGGTCCTGGGGCCGAAATAACTGAAAGTGGCCTTCTCCAGTGGTAGGTGATATGACGCATGATTCCATGCTGTGGGACCTCTCTCCTCTGCCTTGGTGCTGGGGCCGAAATAACTGAAAGCTGCCTTCTCCAGTGGTGGGTGATATGACGCATGATTCCTTGCTGTGGTACCTGTATCCTCGGTCTGGGTGCTGGGCCGAAATAACTGAAAGTGGCCTTCTCCAGTGGTGGGTGATATGATGCATGATTCCTTTCTGTGTGACCTGTATCCTCAGTCTGGGTGCTGGGCCGATTGAACTGAAAGTGGCCTTCGCCAGTGGTGGGTGATATGACGCATGATTCCTTGCTGTGGGACCTCTCTCCTCTGTCTGGGTGCTGGGTCCGTAATAACTGAAAGTGGCCTTCTCCAGTGGTGGGTGATATGACGCATGATTCCTTGCTGTGGGACCTCTCTCCTTTGTCTGGGTGCTGGGCCGAGAAATAACTGAAAGTGGCCTTCTCCAGTGGTGGGTGATATGACGCATGATTCCTTTCTGTGGGACCTGTATCCTAAGTCTGGGTGCTGGGCCGATTTAACTGAAAGTGGCCTTCGCCAGTGGTGGGTGATATGGCGCATGATTCCTTGCTGTGGGACCGCTCTCCTCTGTCTGGGTGCTGGGGCCGAAATAACTGAAAGTGGCCTTCTCCAGTGGTAGGTGATATGACGCATGATTCCTTGCTGTGGGAACTCTCTCCTCTGTCTGGGTGCTGGGTCCGAAATAACTGAAAGTGGCCTTCTCCAGTAGTGGGTGATATGACGCATGATTCCTTGCTGTGGGACCTCTCTCCTCTGTCTGGGTGCTGGGTCAGAAATACCTGAAAGTGGCCTTCTCCAGTGGTGGGTGATATGACGCATGATTCCTTGCTGTGGGACCTGTATTCTCAGTCTGGGTGCTGGTCCGAAATAGCTGAAAGTGGCCTTCTCCAGTGGTGTGTGATATGACGCATGATTCCTTGCTGTGGGACCTCTTTACTCTGTCTGGGTCCTGGGGGGTTCCTGGGGCCGAAATAACTGAAAGTGGCATTCTCCAGTGGTAGGTGATATGACGCATGATTCCATGCTGTGGGACCTCTCTCCTCTGTCATGGTGCTGGGGCCGAAATAACTGAAAGCGGCCTTCTCCAGTGGTGGGTTATATGACGCATGCTTACTTGCTGTGGGACCTCTCTCCTCTGTCTGGGTGCTGGGGCCGAAATAACTGAAAGCGGCCTTCTCCAGTGGTTGGTGATATGACGCATGATTCCTTGCTGTGGGACCTCTCTCCTTTGTCTGGGTGCTGGGCCGAAATAACTGAAAGTGGCCTTCTCCAGTGGTGGGTGATATGACGCATGATTCCTTTCTGTGGGACCTGTATCCTCAGTCTGGGTGCTGGGCCGATTTAACTGAAAGTGGCCTTCGCCAGTGGTGGGTGATATGACGCATGATTCCTTGCTGTGGGACCTCTCTCCTCTGTCTGGATGTTGGGGCCGAAATAACTGAAAGTAGCCTTCTCCAGTGGTGGGTGATATGACGCATGATTCCTTGCTGTGGGACCTCTCTCCTCTGTCTGGGTGCTGGGTCCGAAAAAACTGAAAGTGGCCTTCTCCAGTGGTGGGTGATATGACGCATGATTCCTTGCTGTGGGACCTCTCTACTCTGTCTGGGTGCTGGGTCCGAAATACCTGAAAGTGGCCTTCTCCAGTGGTGGGTGATATAACGCATGATTCTTTGCTGTTGGACCTCTCTCCTCTGTCTGGGTGCTGGGGCCGAAATAACTGAAAGTGGCCTTCTCCAGTGGTGGGTGATATGACGCATGATTCCTTGCTGTGGGACCTCTCTCCTCTGTCTGGGTGCTGGGGCCGAAATAACTGAAAGTGGCCTTCATCAGTGGTGGGTGATATAACGCATGATTCCTTGCTGTGGGACCTCTCTCCTCTGTCTGGGTGCTGTGGCGAAATAACTGAAAGTGGCCTTCTCCAGTCGTGGGTGATATGACGCATGATTCCTTGCTGTGGGAACTGTATCCTCGGTCTGGGTGCTGGGCCGAAATAACTGAAAGTGGCCTTCTCCAGTGGTGTGTGATATGACGCATGATTCCTTGCTGTGGGACCCTCTCCTCTGTCTGGGTGCTGGGGGTGTGCTGGGGCCGAAATAACTGAAAGTGGCCTTCTCCAGTGGTGGGTGATATGACGCATGATTCCTTGCTGTGGGACCTGTATCCTCGGTCTGGGTGCTGGGCCGAAATAACTGAAAGTGGCCTTCTCCAGTGGTGGGTGATATGATGCATGATTCCTTTCTGTGTGACCTGTATCCTCAGTCTGGGTGCTGGGCCGATTTAACTGAAAGTGGCCTTCTCCAGTGGTGGGTGATATGACGCATGATTCCTTGCTGTGGGACCTCTCTCCTCTGTCTGGGTGCTGGGTCGAAATACCTGAAAGTGGCCTTCTCCAGTGGTGGGTGATATGACACATGATTCCTTGCTGAGGGACTCTCTCCTCTGTCTGGGTGCTGGGTCCGAAATAACTGAAAGTGGCCTTCTCCAGTAGTGGGTGAAATGACGCATGATTCCTTGCTGTGGGACCTCTCTCCTCTGTCTGGGTGCTGGGGCCGAAATAACTGAAAGTGGCCTTCTCCAGTCGTGGGTGATATGACGCATGATTCCTTGCTGTGGGAACTGTATCCTCGGTCTGGGTGCTGGGCCGAAATAACTGAAAGTGGCCTTCTCCAGTGGTGGGTGATATGATGCATGATTCCTTTCTGTGTGACCTGTATCCTCAGTCTGGGTGCTGGGCCGATTTAACTGAAAGTGGCCTTCGCCAGTGGTGGGTGATATGACGCATGATTCCTTGCTGTGGGACCTCTCTCCTCTGTCTGGGTGCTGGGGCCGAAATAACTGAAAGTGGCCTTCATCAGTGGTGGGTGATATAACGCATGATTCCTTGCTGTGGGACCTCTATCCTCTGTCTGGGTGCTGGGGCCGAAATAACTGAAAGTGGCCTTCTCCAGTCGTGGGTGATGTGACGCATGATTCCTTGCTGTGGGAACTGTGTCCTCGGTCTGGGTGCTGGGCCGAAATAACTGAAAGTGGCCTTCTCCAGTGGTGTGTGATATGACGCATGATTCCTTGCTGTGGGACCTCTCTCCTCTGTCTGGGTGCTGGGGGGGTGCTGGGGCCGAAATAACTGAAAGTGGCCTTCTCCAGTGGTGGGTGATATGACGCATGATTCCTTGCTGTGGGACCTGTATCCTCGGTCTGGGTGCTGGGCCGAAATAACTGAAAGTGGCCTTCTCCAGTGGTGGGTGATATGACGCATGATTCCTTGCTGTGGGACCGCTCTCCTCTGTCTGGGTGCTGGGTCCGAAATAAATGAAAGTGGCCTTCTCCAGTAGTGGGTGAAATGACGCATGATTCATTGCTGTTGGACCGCTCTCCTCTGTCTGGGTGCTAGAGGCCGAAATAACTGAAAGTGGCCTTCTCCAGTGGTGTGTGATATGGCGCATGATTCCTTGCTGTGGGACCTCTCTACTCTGTCTGGGTCCTGGGGAGGCCTGGGGCCGAAATAACTGAAAGTGGCCTTCTCCAGTGGTAGGTGATATGACGCATGATTCCATGCTGTGGGACCTCTCTCTCTGTCTTGGTGCTGGGGCCGAAATAACTGAAAGCTGCCTTCTCCAGTGGTGGGTGATATGACGCATGATTCCTTGCTGTGGTACCTGTATCCTCGGTCTGGGTGCTGGGCCGAAATAACTGAAAGTGGCCTTCTCCAGTGGTGGGTGATATGATGCATGATTCCTTTCTGTGTGACCTGTATCCTCAGTCTGGGTGCTGGGCCGATTTAACTGAAAGTGGCCTTCACCAGTGGTGGGTGATATGGCGCATGATTCCTTGCTGTGGGACCTCTCTCCTCTGTCTGGGTGCTGGGTCCGTAATAACTGAAAGTGGCCTTCTCCAGTGGTGGGTGATATGACGCATGATTCCTTGCTGTGGGACCGCTCTCCTCTGTCTTGGTGCTGGGGTCGAAATAACTGAAAGTGGCCTTCTCCAGTGGTGGGTGATATGACGCATGATTCCTTGCTGTGGGACCTCTCTCCTTTGTCTGGGTGCTGGGCCGAAATAACTGAAAGTGGCCTTCTCCAGTGGTGGGTGATATGGCGCATGATTCATTGCTGTTGGACCTGTATCCTCAGTCTGGGTGCTGGGCCGATTTAACTGAAAGTGGCCTTCGCCAGTGGTGGGTGATATGGCGCATGATTCCTTGCTGTGGGACCTCTCTACTCTGTCTGGGTCCTGGGGGGGCCTGGGGCCGAAATAACTGAAAGTGGCCTTCTCCAGTGGTAGGTGATATGGCGCATGATTCCATGCTGTGGGACCTCTCTCCTCTGTCTTGGTGCTGGGGCCAGAAATAACTGAAAGCTGCCTTCTCCAGTGGTGGGTGATATGACGCATGATTCCTTTCTGTGGTACCTGTATCCTCGGTCTGGGTGCTGGGCAGAAATAACTGAAAGTGGCCTTCTCCAGTGGTGGGTGATATGATGCATGATTCCTTTCTGTGTGACCTGTATCCTCAGTCTGGGTGCTGGGCCGATTTAACTGAAAGTGGCCTTCACCAGTGGTGGGTGATATGACGCATGATTCCTTGCTGTGGGACCTCTCTCCTCTGTCTGGGTGCTGGGTCCGTAATAACTGAAAGTGGCCTTCTCCAGTGGTGGGTGATATGGCAGCATGATTCCTTGCTGTGGGACCGCTCTCCTCTGTCTTGGTGCTGGGGTCGAAATAACTGAAAGTGGCCTTCTCCAGTGGTGGGTGATATGACGCATGATTCCTTGCTGTGGGACCTCTCTCCTTTGTCTGGGTGCTGGGCCGAAATAACTGAAAGTGGCCTTCTCAGTGGTGGGTGATATGACGCATGATTCCTTTCTGTGGGACCTGTATCCTCAGTCTGGGTGCTGGGCCGATTTAACTGAAAGTGGCCTTCGCCAGTGGTGGGTGATATGACGCATGATTCCTTGCTGTGGAACCGCTCTCCTCTGTCTGGGTGCTGGGGCCGAAATAACTGAAAGTGGCCTTCTCCAGTGGTGGGTGATATGACGCATGATTCCTTGCTGTGGGAACTCTCTCCTCTGTCTGGGTGCTGGGTCCGAAATAACTGAAAGTGGCCTTCTCCAGTGGTGGGTGATATGACGCATGATTCCTTGCTGTGGGACCTCTCTCCTCTGTCTGGGTGCTGGGTCCGAAATAACTGAAAGTGGCCTTCTCCAGTAGTGGGTGAAATGACGCATGATTCCTTGCTGTGGGACCGCTCTCCTCTGTCTGGGTGCTGGGGCCGAAATAACTGAAAGTGGCCTTCTCAGAGGTGGGTGATATGACGCATGATTCCTTGCTGTGGGACCTGTATTCTCAGTCTGGGTGCTGGTCCGAAATAGCTGAAAGTGGCCTTCTCCAGTGGTGTGTGATATGACGCATGATTCCTTGCTGTGGGACCTCTTTACTCTGTCTGGGTCCTGGGGGTTCCTGGGGCCGAAATAACTGAAAGTGGCCTTCTCCAGTGGTAGGTGATATGACGCATGATTCCATGCTGTGGGACCTCTCTCCTCTGTCATGGTGCTGGGGCCGAAATAACTGAAAGCGGCCTTCTCCAGTGGTGGGTTATATGACGCATGCTTACTTGCTGTGGGACCTCTCTCCTCTGTCTGGGTGATGGGGCCAGAAATAACTGAAAGCGGCCTTCTCCAGTGGTTGGTGATATGACGCATGATTCCTTGCTGTGGGACCTCTCTCCTTTGTCTGGGTGCTGGGCCGAAATAACTGAAAGTGGCCTTCTCCAGTGGTGGGTGATATGACGCATGATTCCTTTCTGTGGGACCTGTATCCTCAGTCTGGGTGCTGGGCCGATTTAACTGAAAGTGGCCTTCGCCAGTGGTGGGTGATATGACGCATGATTCCTTGCTGTGGGACCTCTCTCCTCTGTCTGGATGTTGGGGCCGAAATAACTGAAAGTAGCCTTCTCCAGTGGTGGGTGATATGGCGCATGATTCCTTGCTGTGGGACCTCTCTCCTCTGTCTGGGTGCTGTTTCGAAATAACTGAAAGTGGCCTTCTCCAGTGGTGGGTGATATGACGCATGATTCCTTGCTGTGGGACCTCTCTACTCTGTCTGGGTGCTGGGTCCGAAATACCTGAAAGTGGCCTTCTCCAGTGGTGGGTGATATGACGCATGATTCCTTGCTGTGGGACCTCTCTCCTCTGTCTGGGTGCTGGGTCCGAAATAACTGAAAGTGGCCTTCTCCAGTAGTGGGTGAAATGACGCATGATTCCTTGCTGTGGGACCTCTCTACTCTGTCTGGGTCCAGGGGGTTCCTGGGGCCGAAATAACTGAAAGTGGCCTTCTCCAGTGGTGGGTGATATGACGCATGATTCCATGCTGTGGGACCTCTCTCCTCTGTCATGGTGCTGGGGCCGAAATAACTGAAAGTGGCCTTCTCCAGTGGTGGGTGATATGGCGCATGCTTCCTTGCTGTGGGACCTCTCTCCTCTCTGTCTGGGTGCTGGGGCAGAAATAACTGAAAGTGGCCTTCTCCAGTGGTGGGTGATATGACGCATGATTCCTTGCTGTGGGACCTGTATCCTCGGTCTGGGTGCTGGGCCGAAATAACTGAAAGTGGCCTTCTCCAGTGGTGGGTGATATGATGCATGATTCCTTGCTGTGGGACCTCTCTCCTCTGTCTGGGTGCTGGGTCCGAAATAACTGTAAGTGGCCTTCTCCAGTAGTAGGTGAAATTACGCATGATTCCTTGCTGTTGGACCGCTCTCCTCTGTCTGGGTGCTGGGGCCGAAATAACTGAAAGTGGCCATCTCCAGAGGTGGGTGATATGACTCATGATTCCTTGCTGTGGGACCTGTATTCTCGGTCTGGGTGCTGGGCCGAAATAACTGAAAGTGGCCTTCTCCAGTGGTGTGTGATATGACGCATGATTCCTTGCTGTGGGACCTCTCTACTCTGTCTGGGTCCTGGTGGGGGGTCCTGGGTGCGAAATAACTGAAAGTGGCCTTCTCCAGTGGTAGGTGATATGACGCATGATTCCATGCTGTGGGACCTCTCTCTCTGTCTTGGTGCTGGGGCAGAAATAACTGAAAGCTGCCTTCTCCAGTGGTGGGTGATATGACGCATGATTCCTTGCTGTGGGACCGCTCTCATCTGTCTGGGTGCTGGGGCCGAAATAACTGAAAGTGGCCTTCTCCAGTGGTGGGTTATATGACGCATGCTTACTTGCTGTGGGACCTCTCTCCTCAGTCTGGGTGCTGGGCCGAAATAACTGAAAGTGGCCTTCTCCAGTGGTTGGAGACATGACGAATGATTCCTTGCTGTGGGACCTCTCTCCTCTGTCTGTGTGCTGGGGCCGAAATAACTGAAAGTGGCCTTCTCCAGTGGTGGGTGATATGACGCATGATTCCTTGCTGTGGGACCTCTCTCCTCTGTCTGGGTGCTGGGTCCGAAATACCTGAAAGTGGCCTTCTCCAGTGGTGGGTGATATGACACATGATTCCTTGCTGAGGGACCTCTCTCCTCTGTCTGGGTGCTGGGTCCGAAATAACTGAAAGTGGCCTTCTCCAGTAGTGGGTGAAATGACGCATGATTCCTTGCTGTGGGACCTCTCTCCTCTGTCTGGGTGCTGGGGCCGAAATAACTGAAAGTGGCCTTCTCCAGAGGTGGGTGATATGACGCATGATTCCTTGCTGTGGGACCTGTATCCTCGGTCTGGGTGCTGTGCCGAAATAACTGAAAGTGGCCTTCTCCAGTGGTGGGTGATATGATGCATGATTCCTTGCTGTGGGACCTCTCTCTCTGTCTGGGTGCTGGGTCCGAAATAACTGTAAGTGGCCTTCTCCAGTAGTAGGTGAAATGACGCATGATTCCTTGCTGTTGGACAGCTCTCCTCTGTCTGGGTGCTGGGGCCGAAATAACTGAAAGTGGCCATCTCCAGAGGTGGGTGATATGACTCATGATTCCTTGCTGTGGGACCTGTATTCTCGGTCTGGGTGCTGGGCCGAAATAACTGAAAGTGGCCTTCTCCAGTGGTGTGTGATATGACGCATGATTCCTTGCTGTGGGACCTCTCTACTCTGTCTGGGTCCTGGTGGGGGTCCTGGGGACGAAATAACTGAAAGTGGCCTTCTCCAGTGGTAGGTGATATGACGCATGATTCCATGCTGTGGGACCTCTCTCCTCTGTCTTGGTGCTGGGGCGAAATAACTGAAAGCTGCCTTCTCCAGTGGTGGGTGATATGACGCATGATTCCTTGCTGTGGGACCGCTCTCATCTGTCTGGGTGCTGGGGCCGAAATAACTGAAAGTGGCCTTCTCCAGTGGTGGGTTATATGACGCATGCTTACTTGCTGTGGGACCTCTCTCCTCTGTCTGGGTGCTGGGCCGAAATAACTGAAAGTGGCCTTCTCCAGTGGTTGGAGACATGACGAATGATTCCTTGCTGTGGGACCTCTCTCCTCTGTCTGTGTGCTTGGGCCGAAATAACTGAAAGTGGCCTTCTCCAGTGGTGGGTGATATGACGCATGATTCCTTGCTGTGGGACCTCTCTCTCTGTCTGGGTGCTGGGTCCGAAATACCTGAAAGTGGCCTTCTCCAGTGGTGGGTGATATGACACATGATTCCTTGCTGAGGGACCTCTCTCCTCTGTCTGGGTGCTGGGTCCGAAATAACTGAAAGTGGCCTTCTCCAGTAGTGGGTGAAATGACGCATGATTCCTTGCTGTGGGACCTCTCTCCTCTGTCTGGGTGCTGGGGCCGAAATAACTGAAAGTGGCCTTCTCCAGAGGTGGGTGATATGACGCATGATTCCTTGCTGTGGGACCTGTATTCTCGGTCTGGGTGCTGGTCCGAAATAACTTAAAGTGGCCTTCTCCAGTGGTGTGTGATATGACGCATGATTCCTTGCTGTGGGACCTCTCTACTCTGTCTGGGTCCTGGGGGGGTTCCTGGGGCTGAAATAACTGAAAGTGGCCTTCTCCAGTGGTAGGTGATATGACGCATGATTCCATGCTGTGGGACCTCTCTCTCTGTCTGGGTGCTGGGGCCAGAAATAACTGAAAGCGGCCTTCTCCAGTGGTGGGTGATATGACGCATGATTCCTTGCTGTGGGACCTCTCTCCTCTGTCTGGGTGCTGGGGCCGAAATAACTGAAAGTGGCCTTCTTCAGTGGTGGGTGATATAACGCTTGATTCCTTGCTGTGGGACCTCTCTCCTCTGTCTGGGTGCTGGGGCCGAAATAACTGAAAGTGGCCTTCTCCAGTGGTGGGTGATATGACGCATGATTCCTTGCTGTGGGACCTGTATCCTCGGTCTGGGTGCTGGGCCGAAATAACTGAAAGTGGCCTTCTCCAGTGGTGTGTGATATGACGCATGATTCCTTGCTGTGGGACCTCTCTCCTCTGTCTGGGTGCTGGGGAGTGTGTGCTGGGGCCGAAATAACTGAAAGTGGCCTTCTCAGAGGTGGGTGATATGACGCATGATTCCTTGCTGTGGGACCTGTATCCTCGGTCTTGGTGCTGGGCCGAAATAACTGAAAGTGGCCTTCTCCAGTGGTGGGTGATATGACGCATGATTCCTTGCTGTGTGACCTCTCTCCTCTGTCTGGGTGCTGGGTCCAAAATAACTGTAAGTGGCCTTCTCCAGTAGTGGGTGAAATGACGCATGATACCTTGCTGTTGGACCGCTCTCCTCTGTCTGGGTGCTGGAGCCGAAATAACTGAAAGTGGCCTTCTCCAGAGGTGGGTGATATGACGCATGATTCCTTGCTGTGGGACCTGTATTCTCGGTCTGGGTGCTGGGCCGAAATAACTGAAAGTGGCCTTCTCCAGTGATGTGTGATATGACGCATGATTCCTTGCTGTGGGACCTCTCTACTCTGTCTGGGTCCTGGTGGGGGGTCCTGGGGACGAAATAACTGAAAGTGGCCTTCTCCAGTGGTAGGTGATATGACGCATGATTCCATGCTGTGGGACCTCTCTCCTCTGTCTTGGTGCTGGGGCCGAAATAACTGAAAGCTGCCTTCTCCAGTGGTGGGTGATATGACGCATGATTCCTTGCTGTGGGACCGCTCTCATCTGTCTGGGTGCTGGGGCCGAAATAACTGAAAGTGGCCTTCTCCAGTGGTGGGTTATATGACGCATGCTTACTTGCTGTGGGACCTCTCTCCTCTGTCTGGGTGCTGGGCCGAAATAACTGAAAGTGGCCTTCTCCAGTGGTTGGAGACATGACGAATGATTCCTTGCTGTCGGACCTCTCTCCTCTGTCTGTGTGCTGGGGCCGAAATAACTGAAAGTGGCCTTCTCCAGTGGTGGGTGATATGACACATGATTCCTTGCTGTGGGACCTCTCTCCTCTGTCTGGGTGCTGGGTCCGAAATACCTGAAAGTGGCCTTCTCCAGTGGTGGGTGATATGACACATGATTCCTTGCTGAGGGACCTCTCTCCTCTGTCTGGGTGCTGGGTCCGAAATAACTGAAAGTGGCCTTCTCCAGTAGTGGGTGAAATGACGCATGATTCCTTGCTGTGGGACCTCTCTCCTCTGTCTGGGTGCTAGGGCCGAAATAACTGACAGTGGCCTTCTCCAGAGGTGGGTGATATGACGCATGATTCCTTGCTGTGGGACCTGTATTCTCGGTCTGGGTGCTGGTCCGAAATAACTGAAAGTGGCCTTCTTCAGTGGTGGTTGATATGACGCATGATTCCTTGCTGTGGGACCTCTCTACTCTGTCTGGGTCCTGGGGGGTTCCTGGGGCTGAAATAACTGAAAGTGGCCTTCTCCAGTGGTAGGTGATATGACGCATGATTCCATGCTGTGGGACCTCTCTCCTCTGTCATGGTGCTGGGGCCGAAATAACTGAAAGCGGCCTTCTCCAGTGGTGGGTTATATGACGCATGCTTACTTGCTGTGGGACCTCTCTCCTCTGTCTGGGTGCTGGGGCCGAAATAACTGAAAGCGGCCTTCTCCAGTGGTGGGTGATATGACGCATGATTCCTTGCTGTTGGACCTCTCTCCTCTGTCTGGGTGCTGGGGCCGAAATAACTGAAAGTGGCCTTCTTCAGTGGTGGGTGATATAACGCTTGATTCCTTGGTGTGGGACCTCTCTCCTCTGTCTGGGTGCTGGGGCCGAAATAACTGAAAGTGGCCTTCTCCAGTGGTGGGTGATATGACGCATGATTCCTTGCTGTGGGACCTGTATCCTCGGTCTGGGTGCTGGGCCGAAATAACTGAAAGTGGCCTTCTCCAGTGGTGTGTGATATGACGCATGATTCCTTGCTGTGGGACCTCTCTCTCTGTCTGGGTGCTGGGGGTGTGTGCTGGGGCCGAAATAACTGAAAGTGGCCTTCTCCAGTGGTGGGTGATATGACGCATGATTCCTTGCTGTGGGACCTGTATCCTCGGTCTTGGTGCTGGGCCGAAATAACTGAAAGTGGCCTTCTCCAGTGGTGGGTGATATGACGCATGATTCCTTGCTGTGTGACCTCTCTCCTCTGTCTGGGTGCTGGGTCCGAAATAACTGTAAGTGGCTTTCTCCAGTAGTGGGTGAAATGACGCATGATTCCTTGCTGTTGGACCGCTCTCCTCTGTCTGGGTGCTAGGGCCGAAATAACTGAAAGTGGCCTTCTCCAGAGGTGGGTGATATGATGCATGATTCCTTGCTGTGGGACCTGTATTCTCGGTCTGGGTGCTAGGCCGAAATAACTGAAAGTGGCCTTCTCCAGTGGTGTGTGATATGACGCATGATTCCTTGCTGTGGGACCTCTCTACTCTGTCTGGGTCCTGGTGGGGGGTCCTGGGCCGAAATAACTGAAAGTGGCCTTCTCCAGTTGTAGGTGATATGACGCATGATTCCATGCTGTGGGACCTCTCTCCTCTGTCTTGGTGCTGGGGCCGAAATAACTGAAAGCTGCCTTCTCCAGTGGTGGGTGATATGACGCATGATTCCTTGCTGTGGGACCGCTCTCATCTGTCTGGGTGCTGGGGCCGAAATAACTGAAAGTGGCCTTCTCCAGTGGTGGGTTATAAGACGCATGCTTACTTGCTGTGGGACCTCTCTCCTCTGTCTGGGTGCTGGGCCGAAATAACTGAAAGTGGCCTTCTCCAGTGGTTGGAGACATGACGAATGATTCCTTGCTGTGGGACCTCTCTCCTCTGTCTGTGTGCTGGGGCCGAAATAACTGAAAGTGGCCTTCTCCAGTGGTGGGTGACATGACGCATGATTCCTTGCTGTGGGACCTCTCTCCTCTGTCTGTGTGCTGGGGCCGAAATAACTGAAAGTGGCCTTTTACAGTGGTGGGTGATATGACGCATGATTCCTTGCTGTGGGACCTGTACCCTCGGTCTGGGTGCTGGGCCGAAATAACTGAAAGTGGCCTTCTCCAGTGGTGGGTGATATGACGCATGATTCCTTGCTGTGGGACCTCTCTCCTCTGTCTGGGTGCTGGGGCCGAAATAACTGAAAGTGGCCTTCTCCAGTGGTGGGTGATATGAGCATGATTCCTTGCTGTGGGACCGCTCTCCTCTGTCTGGGTGCTCGGGCTGAAATAACTGAAAGTGGCCTTCTCCAGTGGTGGGTGATATGACGCATGATTCCTTGCTGTGGTACCTGTATCCTCGGTCTGGGTGCTGGGCCGAAATAACTGAAAGTGGCCTTCTCCAGTGGTGGGTGATATGATGCATGATTCCTTGCTGTGGGACCTCTCTCCTCTTTCTGGGTGCTGGGTCCGAAATAACTGAAAGTGGCCTTCTCCAGTGGTGGGTGATATGACGCATGATTCCTTTCTGTGGGACCTGTATCCTCAGTCTGGGTGCTGGGCCGATTTAACTGAAAGTGGCCTTCGCCAGTGGTGGGTGATATGACGCATGATTCCTTGCTGTGGGACCTCTTTACTCTGCCTGGGTCCTGGGGGTTCCTGGGGCCGAAATAACTGAAAGTGGCCTTCTCCAGTGGTAGGTGATATTACACATGATTCCATGCTGTGGGACCTCTCTCCTCTGTCATGGTGCTGGGGCCGAAATAACTGAAAGCGGCCTTCTCCAGTGGTGGGTTATATGACGCATGCTTACTTGCTGTGGGACCTCTCTCTCTGTCTGGGTGCTGGGGCCAAAATAACTGAAAGCGGCCTTCTCCAGTGGTGGGTGATATGACGCATGATTCCTTGCTGTGGGACCTCACTCCTTTGTCTGAGTGCTGGGCCGAAATAACTGAAAGTGGCCTTCTCCAGTGGTGGGTGATATGACGCATGATTCCTTTCTGTGGGACCTGTATCCTCAGTCTGGGTGCTGGGCCGATTGAACTGAAAGTGGCCTTCGCCAGTGGTGGGTGATATGACGCATGATTCCTTGCTGTGGGACCTCTCTCCTCTGTCTGGGTGCTGGGGCGAAATAACTGAAAGTTGCCGTCTCCAGTGGTGGGTGATATGACGCATGATTCCTTGCTGTGGGACCTCTCTCCTCTGTCTGGGTGCTGGGGCCAAAATAACTGAAAGTGGCCTTCTCCAGTGTTGGGTGATATGACGCATGATTCCTTCCTGTGGGACCTCTCTCCAATTGATATTGGTTAAAGTTTATTTATTTTATTTTATTTTAATTCTTTTCCTATCCACATTTGTTTGCAGGGGATTTACCTACATTTTGCTGCCTTTGGCAGCCCTCTAGCCCGTTTCTGGACTATTTTACAGCCTTTTTAGTGCCTAAAGTTCGGGTCCCCATTGACTTCAATGGGGTTCGGGTTCAAGATAAAGTTCGGGTCGAGTTCGGATCCCGAACCTGAATATTTTCGGAAGTTCGGCTGAACTTCCCGAACCCGAACTTCCAGATGTTCGCTCATCTCTAGTGTCTACTTTGTTTGTTTCACTTTTACATAATAAAGCATTTTTGAAAAAAATCATGTTTGTGTCTCCATTTTCTGAAACACAATAAAAACAGGACAATGCAACAGCACTTTTCAGACACAAATAAAGTACAATAATGCCATAATCATAGAAAACATTTAGGTGCTTGTGCTATGCTTATTTTGCAAATTAGAGATACTTGGCAAATACATTTTGTACAAAATTATTTGGGCCCGTTTACCAAACGTCAAGGTGTCCTCTATCAAACGGGAACCTAACACTAAATACTACCTGTAGTGCGCCATAATGGCCACCATAAAATTCAGGGAGTGCAGGTTCCACATGCATGCTGGGTCCACTCTACTTTTTACCATTTTTGGAGACATAAGGGCCTCCGTTAAATCCAGGGATTCATGTGCCAACATGCATGCTGAGCCCACTCTTCACTTCTCCTGGTGTTTAATGGCTTCCGATGAATACAATTAGAGCAGGCTACAGCTTTATAGCAACGTGCACCTGCACATCGGGATGTGCTGCAGTTGTACTAGAGCTGGAGATGTGGCTGACTCCAGTTGGTCTTGCATCCCTGACTAGCCTGTTTTATGGTGGCCATTATGGCGCACTACAGGTAGTATTTAGTGTTAGGTTCCCATTTGATAGAGATTGACTTGATGTTTAGCAAACGGGTCCAAATAATTTTGTAGAAAATGTATATGCCAAGTATCTCTAATTTGCAAAATAAGCGTAGCGTAAGCACCGAAATGTTTCCTATGATTATTGTACTTTATTTGTGTCTGCAGAGTGCTGTTGCATTGTCCTGTTTTTCATTGTTTTTCTAGCCATAGCAACGTGCACCTGCACATTGGGATGTGCTGACTGACCCCCTTTTTCCATTTTCTGAAAGCCATATTTTTTTATTCTTTGGGTGATTGTCTTAGGGTACTTTCACACTTGCGTTGCTGGATTCCGGCAGGCAGTTCCGTAGATTCCTTACCGATCTGGTATTTATCTTTTCACATTTTTAAGACAGGATCTGTCAAAGCGGTACTTTTAATGCCGGATCCGGCACTAATACATTTCAATGGAAATTATTGCCGGATCCGGCATTCCGGCAAGTGTTCCGGTATTTTGGACAGAGAAAATACCGTAGCATGCTTTTTCTGGAGCGTGCCCTGCTAAGAATGCTGGATCAGGCCGTAGATGAGCATGAAGAGGAAGAGTTGTGGTCACCATCACCACCAGAAGCATCCTTGTCATCGTCGATTGCCGGTCCTGCGGGAACGCAGAGAGAGGAGTCTGAAGAAGAGGAGTCAGAGGAGGAAGGTGGCTTTGAGGAGATGGAAGACCAACCACAACAGGCATCCCAGGGGGCTTGTTGTTACCTTTCGGGGACCCTTGGTGTTGTACGTGGCTGGGTGGAGGAAGAGACCTTCAATGATGTCAGTGAGGACAAGGAACTGCACATGGCTAGTTTGGTATCCAACCTTGTGCAAATTGGGAGTTTGCGGTTGTGCAAATGGACTGTTTGCGGTTGTTTGCGGTGCGTTAAAGGGAGTTTGGTCTGTCAGAGTTTGGTCTGTCACTGTGAAGCGGGCGTAACCCTTACACTACCTGATCGATACAACACCATACCTGATCGTATACACACACTGGATGTTTTAAAGCACGTTATTCCAAACAATTTAGGAATGTTACGTGATTTATGCCCTTTATGGATTAAAACCTGACTCTGCGTAAACTACGTAATTTTCCATGGGAGTTTTGCCATGGATCCCCCTCCGGCATGCCACAGTCTAGGTGTTAGTCCCCTTGAAAAAACTTTTCCATCACTATTGTGGCCAGAAAGAGTCCCTGTGGGTTTTAAAATTCGCCTGCCTATTGACGTCTATGGGAGTTCGCCCGGTTCGCCTGTTCGCGAACATTCGCGGAGGTTCGCAAATGGAAAATTTTATGTTCTCGACATCTCTATCCATCTGAAGGATCGGCCAGTATCTTTGCAGAATTGCTCTCACATTATTATTTGCCACATCGAAAATGGAGACCAATCTCGTCAGCTAATTCGCATTGTCTGCAGTCCTTTTGGGGACAGCAGTGTATCTCTTTCAGTCTTAGAATCTCCCTGGGGTATCCCCTATCCCCTATTGTCGTAGTCAGCCTGTCCGCCTGTTTCGATATCGTGACATCCAGAAAATAAATTTTCTGTGTCTGAATCTCGAACGTGAATTTGAGCCCCAAATTGTTGATGTTCAGTTCGTCCACAAATCTTTGAAACTTGCTCTGTGTACCGTCCCAAACCACAAAGACGTCGTCTATATATCTAGTCCAAAAGCAACCCTCTCGTTCCAACAAGTGTCATGACCCAGGAACACGATATTGTCCTCCCACCAGCCCAGGAAGAGGTTGGCATACGACGGGGCACCGGAGCACCCCATTGCCGTCCCCCTAAACTGGACAGGAAAAATTATGCGTTAAGATAAATTCCAGTAGGGTCATGACAAAGGAATTGTGCAGATTGAAGAAGGTGCCTCTTGTGGACAGGAAACAGGCTACCGTTTCCAGACCCCTGTCGTTGGGGATACTGCTGTAAAGAGACTCTACGTCAATACTTGCCAACAAAGATGAAGGGTTAATGACCAGAGTCTCAATATTTCTGAGGAAATCCATCATGTCCCTGGTATATGAAGCCAGGGACACAACGAAACTTCTCAAAATGTGATCTATATACAGGCCACAGTTTTTTCAGGGAATTAATGCCTGACACAATTGGGCGACATTTCAAAGGACTTGACCCCTTGTGGACCTTAGGTAATCCGTAAAAGGTCACAATCTGTGGTTTGGAGGGTAGCATAAACTCATATTCGGACATGTTAATGACTTTATTCGCAAGTCCTTTATCTAAAATGGATTGTAAATTCACCGAAAACGAATCAGACGGGTCCCTAGTCATGATTTGGTAACTCTGATCATCTCTCAGTAGGGCCAAACACATTTTGGAGTACTGATAATGGTCCATAACAACTAAATTTCCGCCCCTATCGGCCGGTTTTATTATTATGGCGTTGTAGGTTTCCAGCCTCTTAAGGGCTTCAAATTCACGTTCAGACATATTTCTTTTACAGAAGGGATGGGTCGGTTTGAGGGCCTGGAGTTCTTTTGTTACCAGTTGTTGGAAAATATCTATGTGGTCGTGATTTCCTGGTGGAGGGGGCGCATTTGGTGCTCTTGCGACTCAAATTGGTAAAAGGTCCTTCTCCCGTTTTTTTGGTGCCTTCTTCCCACAGTTCCATAAGGAGTTTCAAGTCCCCAATCTCACTTTCCTTGATACCTAGTTTAATGTATGATTCTTTGTCTGTCACTTGAAGAATTTCGTCCACCTCAGCTTCCTACAAAACAGGTCAAGTTCCTTAACCCATGTGAAGACCTTAAACTCAGTTGTAGGGACGAAGGAAAGGCCTCTTTTAGTACATCAATTTCCACAGGAGTTAAAAGACGTGACGAGAGGTTGATTATTTGCATATCCTCATTCCTCCCTAGGGTACTGGAGTATTTGTCGGTATTCTCGTGGATACATAGGAAGACACCGATAAGTAGGTTCCAGAAACTGCACCTCTTTGTGTGTAGTTCGGGCTCCTTCCCCATCTTTTCCTCTTCCTCTCTGTTTCTTATATGTATTTTGACCTCTTCCCCGACTGTCGTTCCCCTTTAGAGCTATTGCCCTTTGAGTCTGATAAATCAACGTCGGAAGAAGAGATCTCAGAGACTGCTTAGAGAAATACGCTCTGTTCTCTCGGAAATCATCCAGTTCCCTAAGGAACTGTCTATGCTTTCGTTCTTTGAGTAGATTTTGGAATCTCTCAACAGAGGTTTGTGATGTTTCCTGTTTTCTTAAATCCGGTCACTTTCAAACTTCAGAGCCATTTCTTTCAACTCACTCGTTCTCGCTGAGGTTTTATCAAAGAGGACCTTCTCCTCGAGGAGAATTTTCATTAATTTAAGTGAACTTAGGGTCAACTCCTCTTCCCATCGTTTTTTTAAAGTGGCAGAGGAAAAACAACACGTTCAGCTGGAGCAATGGATATCCTAAGGCCTTTAGGGATTATTTTCTGTTGTTGGTAATTCTCTAGGGATCTAATCTCCCACCAGGACTTTGTTTTCTTTATAGCCGTTATAGAGCTTCTTAAAGGCTACCTTACAAGTAATGGACGATGATAATCCAGGATTTCATTCTCCGAGAAAATTTCTTGCGCCTCTTTGAAAATGGCCTCAGTAAAAACGTTCCTATTAAAAAAAAACGCCATATTCCAAATAAATACCTAATTCCAACATAAATTTTATCAATAGTAAAATAGTAACAGATATTTGGGACTCCTTTACATACACTTAGCAAATTCCACAAAAATTATAGAATCCTCTATATAACTTAGCTTTTATTAAATATAATTTAAAAAGGACAGAAATGTCCCTGATTACAAACTCTGACCTCTTCCTGAGCTGGTAGATGGACAATATTGTGTTCCTGGGTCATGACACTTGGTGGAACGAGAGGATTGCTTTTTAAACTAGATATATAGACAACGTCTTTGTGATTTGGGACGGTACACAGAGCGAGTTTCAAAGATTTGTGGACGAACTGAACATGAAAAATTTTGGGCTCAAATTAACGTTTGAGACTCAGACATAGAAAATTAATTTTCTGGATGTCATGGTATCGAAACAGGCGGCCAGGCTGACTACGACAATTTATAGAAAACTGACAGCATTGAACTCCAGCCATCACCCCTTCTCTCAAAGAAAGAGTATCCCCAGAAGCCAGTATCTAAGAGTACGCAGAAACCACCACCAGTGATTTCCACATTGAAGCCAAAAAATTGTACCATCACTTTTCGGATAGGGGATACCCCAGGGAGATTCTAAGACAGGCATTTAAACAGGCCCAAGATTCTGAAAGAGATACACTGCTGTCCCCAAAAGGACTGCAGACGATGCGAATCAGCTGACGAGATTGGTCTCCATTTTCGATGTGGCAAATAATGATGTGAGAGCAGTTCTGCAAAATATTGGCCCATCCTTCAGATGGATTCAAATGTTGCACCAAGCATAACCTCCTATCCAAGTATAACATACCGGAAGGGCAAGAGCCTAAAAGACCGTTTGGTGCATAGCCACTATACATCTATTCGGCACCCGGCACCTGGCTAGAAAGAAGCCCTGTGGGTATGTTTAGATGTGGGAGATGTTCTGTGTGTCCCTTTATAAATGTATCAAAGATGATAGTCTGTTCAGCCACAAATAGAATGTTCGCTATGCGTGACTTTGTTAACTGTAGAAGCAAGGGCATGATTTATATAGGCCAATGCCCCTGCCCAAGGGACTATGTGGGCAAGACTCCTGTTGCTGATCATATTAACAAGCAACATGATGGTGCTCAAGCTTTAAAATTCTCTGTCCTGGAAGTTATCCCCCTCCCCTAGGGGAGGAGATTGGGATAAGAAAATCCTGCAAAAGGAGGCAGAGTGGATCTATGGGTGTAGGTCCCAGAGACCACAGGGCCTCAATGAAAGGCTGACTTTTATGTGTTTTATATAGACATTTGTCCATCTTACAAGATAAAGTGTATTTCTTACCGAGTCATTAGGCCTCTTCCTTTGCCTCTATGTAAGTTTAGTACCTATGTGTTCCCCAACCGGTCATGGATGCACAAAGGCATCCTAATGTGGTATCGAGACGGATGACACTTATAGGATCATCCTTTCTGTGTATTGCTGGAATGGATCTAATTATCTTTTGATCCATTACCTCAGCCTTCTTCACACTGGTCCTCTTCTATATGTAGCGTGAAGGGGCTTTTGTATGCTATTACAAATAAATCTTTCTTGTTGCCCCTATGTGGGCTTGGCTTTAACTGTAATTTAAGTCCAAGATGTCTATCATTTTTGGAGTTTTGGCATTTCGGCACTGTCCCTTTAAATCACAATCAGTGAACAGTTCCCATAGTTACCAACCAAGCCTTTTTCTATGTTAGGGGACGGCACTTGGACAAATTTGGGGCTCCCGAGCATGATCGGAAGTGACCTGAGCGTGTCACAGACCGGAGGTGATAGCATGGAATGCGGTTCATAGGCCGGCCCATGCTAATCTCGATAGCGCATGTCAGGAAATGACATATGCGCTGTAGGAGCCGGAATTTGAGCGGCATGCGTTCCACAGACTGGAAACTCCGTTTAAAAGTCCCATCTTAGATATCTGCCTCACTGCTGTTTTGCAGCATCCAGGCAGGAGGCAGTGCGATATGGATGGGAGTAATTAGCAGTAAGTCTTGTCCTCAAGGTTATTTGCCTCTTTATCTGGCACATATGTGAGTCTATGGAGGAATATAAGTGGTTGATTATGTTTACTTCTACTATAGGTATCTCCTGATGCATCCCCGAGGAGATCACTGTACCACATTAACCATCCGTCCTGAAAATGTACCTTACCCTATGTATGAAGACATCAAAGTAGGTTTTTCTTAGGGTACTTTAACATTTGCAGCATAGCTATCCGGCAGCACGGCAGTGCACGGCCGGAGATCGCCGGACTAAAAGTAATGCAGGCCCAACTTTTAGTCCGGCGATCTCTGCCGTGCTGCGCCAGTAGCTCCGCCACCCCCCTTATAGTCAAGGGGGACTGAGCGGCAGCACGGCATGGCGGATCAGGCAGGCTGTTCACCCACTGAAACAGCCTGCCGGACAGCTATGCCGCAAATGTGAAAGTACCCTTATCTGACAAATAACGTGTCTCCTGTTTGGTTTATTTGGTACTTTTAGGTATCGTCCCCTGAGGAACCCTAGTGGGTGAAACATGTCGGGGAAGGATAATTTAAAGAAATATTTTCCTTTTTGTTTATTACATCATTATTAGAGGGCCATATTAGGGACAAAGAGGGGAGGTTCGATGACAGGGAAACCCCACCACAAGGGGTTATCCCTGGGCAGAGGATAGATAGGGCCGAGGTAGGGAAAGTTTCCCAATCAACCCTTAAACCCAACCAATATAGGTAGCTACCTCTAGTTGCCATCACCCCTAGTCCAGACGAGCCCGCATAGTTATCTGTATATCTAATCATCAGAACTAATTTTGTTGCTTTTTTTTTACTATATAGGTTTAGAGTACCATGTGAATAAGTCAGAGTTTGTAATCGGGGACTTTTTCTGTCCTTTTTAAATGATATTTAATAAAAGTTAAGTTATATAGAGGATCCTATTATTTTATGTGGAATTTGCTAAGTTTATGTAAAGCAATCCCAAATATCTGTTACTATTGATAAAATTTATGTTATAATAGTAGCCACTAGTGTTTATCACGAATATTGGAATTGAGAATTTTTATCGCGAATATTGGCACTTAGAGAATTCGCGAATATTTAGAATATGGTAATATATATTCGTAATTTTGAATATTTAATATTTTCTTACAGTACACATGATCCCTCCCTGCTTCTAGCTTGTGGCCCAATGAGAAGGCTGCAATATCTTTGATTTTAGGAGTAGAGTTGAATGCGAATTTTCGTAATGCGAATTTTTAATGCAAAATTTTCGTAATGCGAAATTTTAAATTGCCGATTTCTGCAATCAAGAAAATAATGACGAGATAACCAATTTTCGAATTCGCAAATATATGGCGAATATTCGCCCAAATATTCGAAAAATATCACAAGTTCGAATATTGCCCCTGCCGCTCATCAATAGTAGCCACCAGATGTTTCGCCAGACGAGTAGTGGATAGCCAGCACCGGTTAACCAGGGCTTGATTAACGAAATTTCAGGAGTCCAGGAAGGCAGGTACAGATATACAGTTTTTTTCTGAGAACAAGACTTTAGGAACAAGAAGCTTGGGAGAATTGTCTCTTTCGCCTAGGGTCACTTCTCCCATAGAGCCTAGGCGCAGAGGTTTTCCCCTTCAAGGGACAGGTATGAATAACGTGACCTTTTCCGCCACAGTAGAAGCACAAGTTTTCTGCTCGCCGCCATTTACGATCCAGGTCAGTGAGCTTCAGGCCTTCCACCTGCATAGGCTCTTCAGGCGGAATCGCAGAAGGAGTCAGACCAGGCCTCTGGTAGACAGGTGCGAGTCTAGGTGTCCACTTCACCCTTGCGGCTTGAGGGAAGCTTTCTCGAAATCGCATGTCAATACGTGTGGCCAATGAGACCAAAGCGTCCAAAGAGATGGGAAGGTCCCTTCCAGCAAGTTCATCTTTAATTTGGTCACTAAGACCCTCCCAGAATGCAGCTTGTTGGGCTTCATCATTGAAGCGAGCTGTCACTGGATGAAGGATGGACAGCAGCAGAGTCGGATGAAGCAGAGCTGAGTTGGTGATTAAGCAGAACTGGAGCTGTTAGAACAGCAGAACTGAATAGCTCAGGTGCAGCGGGTGTGACGAGCAGCACAGCAGACAGAGACGAGGGCGACAATCCAAATTGTACTTTTGAGAGCAGCGAGGTACAGGAGGATCAGACAGAGATGAGGTCAGGATTCAGGCAATGGTCGGAAACAGGAAACATCTCAGGAACAACAAGCAGGAACCTTTGCTGTAGAAACTACAATATTGCTCAGCCATCACAGGAAGGGGAATGCACCCTTATATAGGTGGTGCCTGGCAAGGATTAGAGAGGAGGCGGAGTCGAGGGCATGTATGGGTTCTTAAAGAAACATGCCCCTACACGGTGCAACTGGAGCTGTCGCCACCTGCAACAGTAAAGGAAAGCGGATACCAAGCCTGCAGCGGAGAGGAGGAGCCTTGCATGCAGTACGGCTGAAGTACATAGCATGATGCGCTGCACGCTGGTGGCTGCCAACTGCCATTGTTACAACAGAGTGGTGAGGTGGCAGCAGCATAAAGAGACCACTGAATGGTGAGGTGGCAGCAGCATGAGGAGACCAAAGAGTGGCCCAGTGAGATAATGGCGAGCTAGCACCAGCATGAGGAGACCACAGAGTGTTGAGGTGCCAGAAGCATGAGGAGACCACAAAGTGGTGAGGTGGCAGCAGCATGAGGAGACCACAGAGTGTTGAGGTGGCAGCAGCATGAGGAGATCACAGATTTGCCCAGTGACCGTGTTGAGTTAGCAGCAGCATGAGAAGGCCACAGAGTGGTAAGGTGGCCGCAGTATGAGGAGACCACAAAGTGGTGATGTGGCAGCAGCATGAGGAGACCACAGAGTGGCCCATTGACATAGTAGTGAGCTGGATGAGACCACAAAGTGGTAAGGTGGCCGCAGTATGAGGAGACCACAAAGTGGTGATGTGGCAGCAGCATGAGGAGACCACAGAGTGGCCCATTGACATAGTAGTGAGCTGGCAACAGCATGAGAAGACAACAAAGTGGGCCAGTGACAGAGTAGTGAGGTTGCAGCAGCATAAGGAGACCACAGCGTGGTGAGGTGGCAAGCAGCATGAGGAGACTACAGAGTAGCCCAATGACAGTGTTGCGTTGGCATCAGCATGAGGAAACCACAGAGTTTCTCCGTGACATAGTGGTGAGGTGGCAGCAGCATGAGGAGACTATAGAGTGGTGAGGTGGCAGCAGCATGAGGAGACCACAGAGTAGCCCAGTGACATAATGGTGAGGTGGGGGCAATATCAGTACCAGCACATAACTTCCTGTGTTTTATGTGTCGTTTCATGTGATCTCGGCAACCGATCCTAACCCTCCGGCACATATATAAGTGGCTAAGCCCCCTTCCAAGATGCCTCAGTGTCAAGGTCATTGCGTCCTGCTAAGGTTCCTGATATCCGTTTGTGTTCCTGTGTTCCTAACACATACTTGTATTCCTGGACTCTACTTGTTTGATCCCTGCCTGCTTGCCTTAACTCTCCTGTTGCCAAACCGTAATGCCTGTGCCACCTGCCCTGACCTATTGCCTGTCTGACTTCGCCTCTGCCTCATCCTTCTGTCCTGTCGTGGATTCTGGAACCAGTGTCTGATCCACTTTGAGTTGCATGGGCAGAAATTTCACACTGAGCGGTCCAAGGTTGCCTTTATTGTGTCCCTGCTGTCTGATAAGCCCTTGCTTGGGCAAATTCTGTTTGGGAACATGGAAGTCCAGAGACCACTAAACCGGGATGGGTTCTTCTTTGTGCAGAAAAAGATGGATGCTTACGCCCTGTATCGACTATCGAGGGCTGAATAAGGTCACAGTCAAGAATCAATACCCTCTAACGCTAATCTCCAAACTCTTTGACAGGATCCGGGAAGCTAAGATCTTCACAAAATTCGACCAGCACAGAGCATACAACATTATCCGCTTTTGAAAGGGTGATTAGTGGAAGACTGCTTTCAACACTTGTGATTAGTGATGAGCAGCAGGGGCAATATTTCGTTCGAAAATTCGCATTAAAAAAATTGCATAAAATTTGCATAGACTGATATTAAAAAAATATAAAAATATTCGTGATTATGAATATATTTTGAGATATTCAAAATATTTGCAAATTCCTGAAGTGTCGATATTCGCGATTAAAATTCGCAATTCGAATGTTCGTGATCAAGACTATTTGTGATGGACACTATGAGTATCTTGTTCGGTCTGTTCAATGCTCCTGCGGTATTCCAGGAGTTGGTAAACGATATCTGCCAGGACCTGCTCTATGTCTGTGTGATAGTGTACCTGGACGATATACTGATCTATTCTCAGATTTGACCACTCACCGGAAGCATGTATATGACACAGGGGCTTCGTGCTATACAGAGCTTCCTTGGATTTGCTAATTTCTATCCTCAGTTCATCTCGAATTTTTCATCTCTTACATCTCCAGTCTCCACTCTTACTAAGAAAGAGGTGAATGCCGGAGTCTGGACTCCTGAGGCTGAGGCCGCCGTTGTCCAATTAAAGAGGTCCTTTGCTTCTGCACTTGTTAGAAGTGGATGCCTTCCTCGTAGGAGCCGATCCTGTTTTACTAAAAAAAGGTTCCAAGGGCAAGATGTTTACATGTGGATTTTTTCCAAGCTCTTATTCTCTCCTGAGAGGAATGACTGTGGCATTTAGAGTAGATAATGTACAAAATGTAGATAAATCCCCTGCAAACAAATGTGGATAGGGAAATTAATTAAAATAAAATAAATAAAAATTAACCAATATCAATTGGAGAGAGGTCCCATAGCAGAGAATCAGGCTTAATGTCACCCACCAATGGAAAAGGCCACTTTCAGTTATTTAGGCCCCAGCACCCATACAGAGGAGAGGGGTGGCATAGCAGAGAATCAGGCTTCATGTCACCCACCAATGGAAAGGCCACTTTTACTTATTCAGGCCCCAGCACCCAGACAGAGGAGAGAGGTCCCATAGAAGAGAATCAGGCTTAATGTCACCCACCAATGGAAAAGGGCAATTTTAGTTATTTAGGCCCAGCACCCAGACAGAGAGAGGTCCCATAGCAGAGAATCAGGCTTCATGTCACCCACCAATGGAGAAGGCCATTTTTACTTGTTTAGGCCCCAGCACTCAGACAGAGGAGATAGGTCCCATTTCAGAGAATCAGGCTTCATGTCACCCACCAATGGAACAGGCCACTTTCAGATATTTAATCCCGGCACCAAGACAGAGGAGAGAGGTCGCATAGCAGAGAATCAGGCTTCATGTCACCCACCAATGGAACAGGCCACTGTCAGATATTTAGGCCCCAGCACCCAGACATAGGAGAGAGGTCACATAGCAGAGAATCAGGCTTCATGTCACCCACCAATGGAACAGGCCACTTTCAGATATTTAGGCCCCGGCACCAAGACAGAGGAGAGAGGTCACATAGCAGAGAATCGGGCTTCATGGCACCCACCATTGGAACAGGCCACTTTACGATATTTAGGCCCCTGGCACCCAGACGGAGGAGAGGTTCATTCAACTTTTGGTTGCCCCGCAATATAATGGTAAAATTAAAAAAGAGGATTAAATGAAGAAGTGCCCTGGAGTCCAAGAATATATGGTTAGTGGGAGGTAGTTATAAATGTCTAATCTGCACAAGGGATGGATGCGTACTGTGGGATCCATGCCTGGTTCATTTTTATGAACATCAATTATGGCAAGAGAAGCAAAATTGGGAGAGGCGCTCATAGGGTAGTAAGTATTGATATTTAGGTTTTTAGCAAAGTAGATGAAGAATGCTCACCTTTTTGGTGTTGTGCGTGTGTGGGCACAACATCCGCAAGGGCAGGCACTCAAGTGAGGAGAGGGGGGTTGGGGGTCTGTGCTGCCGGTACCCATTCAATCCTTTTGGATGGGGTTGCCAAACCTCCAGAGGACTGTTTGGGACGTGATCAATGGTTTGTGTGCAGGCACACGGTGTGGGTACCTTTTTGGCTCGCCACACACAGCAGCACGCACAATATGGAGCACCCAGCCACCTGGCCACTCTTGCTGTTGGCGTCTCCAAGACTTGAAAAAGGAGTTATAAACTCCGAAACGCGTTGTCTACTGAAAATAATAAATAGCATCTTATACTAAAGTCTCTGAATTGAGGTCGTCTTTGTGCGCCAAAAGGTACCCACACCGTGTGCCTGCACACAAACCATTAATCACATTTTTGTGAACGTCAGCTTGTCCACATTGGCTGTGGACAGGCGGCTGTGTTTGTCTGTAATGACGACCCCTGCCGTGCTGAATACACGTTCAGACAAAACGCTGGCCGCCGGGCAGGCCAGCACCTCCATGAGTGGCCACGTGTGGCCACGTGGACAATTTGGAGACCCAGAAGTTGAATGGGGCCAAACCATCAGTCAGTACGTGGAGGGGTGTGCACACGTACTGTTCCACCATGTTAGTGAAATGCTGCCTCCTGCTAACATGTTCTGTATCAGGTGGTGGTGCAGTTAGCTGTGGCGTGGTGACAAAACTTTTCCACATCTCTGCCATGCTAACACTGCCCTTAGAGGAGCTGGCAGTGACACAGCTGGGTTGGCGACCTCTTGCTCCTCCTCTGCCTTCGCCTTGGGCTTCCACTTGTTCACCTGTGACATTTGGGAATGCTCTCAGTAGCACGTTTACCAACATGCGCTTGTACTGCGCATCTTCCTATCACGCTCCAGTGCAGGATGTAAGGTGGGCACATTGTCTTTGTACCGGGGATCCAGCAGGGTGGCAACCCAGTAGTCCGCACTCGTTAAAATGTGGGCAACTCTGCTGTCATTGCGCAGGCACTGCAGCATGTAGTCGCTCATGTGTGCCAGGCTGCCCAGAGGTAAGGACAAGCTGTCCTCTGTGGGAGGCGTATCGTCATCGTCCTCCGTTTCCCCAGCCACACACCAGTGATGGGCCCTTACTAGATGTTTTCTTCATTGTTACCGTTCCCCACAAAAAGAAAAAAATTATTTGGCCCAATGTATTGAATTCAAATTCATGCCTTTTTTTTTACAGGCACCTAATACTATCTGGCTATCTATTTATGTACCGTATTACACTAATCCAGACACAGCAGTAACCACAGATTTAGAAGAATATCAATTGTAGGCCTAGTATTTAGGCCCTGGATGAAAGGTATCTTTTTACGGACAGGGTTACACTTGGAGATGCACAGTAGCGTGTGAAAAATATATAGGATTATGCTTTCAGCACTTGTATTTTAACACTTTGTGTAATATACCCTTTAACGGAAAGAAATACACATAGAGATGCAAAACAGTATGTGCAAATGTAGAGGATTATCCTGTATTTTAACAATAACTGTAATATACCCTTTAACGAAAAGAAATACACTTGAAGATGCATGCTGAGTGTAATATACCCTTTACGGACAGATTTACACTTGGCCTGCAACAGCTGGAACACCATATTTTGGGTATTGCTATTTTGGCAATTGAATTTCACCCCAGAAAATAATATATCGTTTGACGGACACTAAAAAACTTGTCCTGTCAAAGCTGGAACACCAGATTCACGGTATTGCTATTTTTGCAACTGAATTTCACCCCAGATAATAATATATCCTTTGACGGACACTAAAAACTTGTCCTGTCAAAGCTGGAACACCAGATTCACGGTATTGCTATTTTGGCAATTAAATTTCACCTCAGAACAAAATATATCCTTTGACGGATACTGTTAAACTACTTGTCCAGCCACAGCTAGAACACCAGATTTACTGTATTTCTATATTTGCAACTGAATTTCACCCCAGAAAATAATTTATCCTTTGACGGACACTATGAAACTTGTCCAGTCACAGCTGGAACACCAAATTTATGCTATTGCTATTTTGGTAATTGAATTTCAACCCAGAACAAAAGCTATACTTTTACTAACACTATGGAACTTGTCCAGCCATAGCTGAAACCACTGATTTAGGGTATTGCTATCTTTTCAATTGAATTTCACCCCAGAACAAAAGCTATCCTTTGATGGACACGATAAAACTTGTCCTGCCACAGCAGAAACCACTGATTTAGGGTATTGCTATTTTGGAAATTGAATTTCACCACAGAAAAAAATATATATTCTTTGCTAGACAGTATTACACTTGGCTAGCCACAGCTGGAACACCAGATTTAGGGATTGTTTTTTTTTAAGTGAATTTCACTTCTCAATAAAATATAGAAAATTCTATCCTGACGCTCTGGGCAGCCTTAAAACAGTGAGCAATTAACTAGCAGAAGTTGAATGATTCACAGCTGTAGATCAATCACTTCATTAAGTGCTTTTGCTGAGTTAATCCCTGCCTAATCTCGCCCTAACAGCAGCTGCATCCTATCGCTACACTAATCAGAGCAGAGTGACGTGCGGCACGACGTGACTCCAGCTTAAATAGAGGCTGGGTCACATGCTGCACTTGGCCAATCACAGCCATGCCAATAGCATGCATGGCTGTGATGGCCTCTTGGGGCAAGTAGTATGACGCTTGTTGATTGGCTGCTTTGCAGGCTTTCAAAATGCAACATAGAAATCGCCAAACAACGAACCTGAACCCAAACTTTACGTAAATGTTCGGGTTCGGGTCCATGTCACAAACACCCTTAAATTCGGTACAAACCCGAACTATACACTTCAGGTTCGCTCATCCCTTGTGGCATTATCTATTGGAGGTGGCCCAGCATCCAGTGATAATCTTCACCGACCACAAGAACCTTATATATCTGCAGACGGCCCAGCGCCTAAACCCTCGTCAAGCCTGATGGGCACTCTTCTTCACCCGTTTTGATTTTGATCTTCACTTTCGCCCGGCCGAGAAGAACATCAAAGCGGATGCTCTGTCTCGGTCATTTGACTTCTCCAGCCACCAGGAGGATCCCCAGTACATTGTATATCTTGCTCGCTTGATCACAGTGGCTCCTTTCCTGGTAAAATACATCCCTCCGGGAAGACATTCTTGCCATCTGTCAAGAGAAAACGTATTCTAGCTTGCAGTACTCCAAACTGGCTGGTCACCCGGGGATCCGCAAGACCACAGAACTTTTGTCTCGCCACTACTGGTGGCCCACACTGTCTAAGGATGTGCATGATGTAGTAAGGTGCAGGGTGCCGTCGTGGATGGCAGAGTACGTATCACCGAGGTTCATAGCCTCGGTGAGGTAAGAGTCATTTTTGTTGATGTCAGCAGCAGGTAGTGCTACTGACATAGTTGCTAAATAGCATGGCTGCAAAGCCGATCCAGGCCGGCTCTTACCGGGAGCAGCTAAAGTGTAGGGTGGGTGGCTGCTCCCCACGATCCAGTCCTGATTTTGGGCTGGGTTTAAAACACAGCCAGCACCAGCAGCTGAGGGTGTGATTGACCTGGAGCTGCTGTTAGGCTGTGGAATCATTTGAGTTTGGGAGTTCTCTGGGCTGGAAGCAAGAGCCCAACAAGGAGGAGTGCAGACGGCCTGGAAACCTGACGTCGACTGTCTTGCGGCTGGACTGACAGCCAGGTGCGAACCTGCACCTAAAACCTCCCAGGTGACTGAAACCTGTACGGGACTGTTTTGTTTTTGCCTCATTACTTCTGATGTGTGTGAATTAACACCAAGAGACTGTTTGTCGTTTATTTTGTGCAAGTGTGAATAAAACACTGTTTATTGCACTTTCTGGACTCCCTGTTTTGCCTCTGTACTCTGTACTGCACCCGCACCGCTATCTACCAGAGCGACTCCCCACATTTGGTGTCGGATGCGGGCATGCGCAGTGAGGCTGGTGTGAACGCCGAAGTTTGTTTGTTTTGCTGGGCACGAATGCATGGAATATATTAAACCAGCAAAGTTGCAAGCAGGAATTTCTGGCAACATGGAGGCTGCTGTGAAGGCTCTCATAGAGGCTAACGTGCAGCAGCGGGAGACCAACCAGCTACTGTTACAGCACGTGATGGCGTTACAAGCTGCAGGAGCGTCCCACCACGACCATGATGCCCGGAAGCGGTCCGTGCGGCGATCCCAAAAATGACCCCCTCGGACGACGTTGAGACATATCTGGCGGTCTTTGAGAAGGTGGCCGTGAGGGAAAAGTTACCCCGTGACCAGTGGGCCGAGGTGGTCGCTCCGTTCCTGGCATCCGGACCCCAGCAAGTTTTTTACTTAGCAGATGACCAGGCTGCTGATTACCCCACGGTGAAGGGGAGATCCTGGCCAGACTGGGGGTAAACGTGTTGGTCCGGGATCAGCGGGTCCACCAGTGGGACTTTAAAACGGCTGAACCCGCCAGGCCGCAGTACTATGAGTTGCTGCACAGGTTGCAAAAGTGGCTGCAGCCTGATGTTCTAAGTCCGACTGCTATGCTGGACCATCTGCTGGCCGACATGTTCTGGAGGGCCCTGCCTTACCCCCTTCAGCACTGGATCGGCCAGGTATCCCCACTAATGCCCTTGAAATGGTTGATCTGGTGGAGCGCTATGAGGCCACAAAAACTTGCAAGGAGGTGTTGTTGGGAGGGGGCCGGTCAAACCTCGGAGGTCTCCCATCCAGTCCCGACGTCTGATACCTGAGAGACCTGTTCGGGTGTGCCCCTGTGGACCCGGCCTCGACTGTCTGCTGGCGGTGTCAGGAGCCTGGCCACGTAAGGGCCGACTGTCCACACCGGGAGAACCCATGGAGACTAATTATGGGTACCGGGCTTCCATGTATGCCCGGAGACTGTGTGCAACCGGCACCCCGAGACAATAGACAATCGTCACCTGTGCCAGGTGCAAGTGGGTGATAATCTGGCAGTGGCGCTACTGGACTCAGGGAGCCTAGTAACCCTGGTAAGTGCTGCCCTGGTACAGCCCACCCAGTATACGGGCCGGAAAGTTGGTGTGGTGTGCATACACGGAAACTTAAAGGACTATCCCACTGCTGTAATGTCTCTGTCCACGGCCATGGACTTGTGAAGTGGCGATCTCCACAAAGCTACCTTATGAACTAATAATTGGGAGAGACTTCCCTGGTTTTCCGTCACTATGGCCTGAGATAAAAGTGACTAATAGCCCTGAGACAGGGGTAACCCTAGCAGAGTGGCCTGGTTCCAGTGGGAGGCCAGAGCCCTGGGAGCCCGAGTCCGAAGGGCCTGCGGTAGGGGTAACCACCACTTCTGTGATAGAGGGGAGACACCCCCACTGAGTGTAATGGTGGGAGACATGGAGGAATTGCCACCAGGACCTGAGTTGGCAGACCTCCACGTCTCCGGAGACAATTTTGGGACCACCCAACACCGGGACCAAACCCTAACCAGGGCCTGGGAGAATGTGGTGGAAATTGATGGTAAACCCCAGAAGCCAGGGGCTGAGTTAATATTTCCCTGCTTTGTTTTTCACCAAGAAATGTTATATCGGGTGAACCAAATCCGGAGTGAATCTGTTGAACAGTTGGTGGTGCCCACAGCGTATCGCAAGCTTGTCATGGAGCTTGCCCACCAACATGTTCTTGGGGGACACTTGGGGTGGCAGAAAACCCAAGACCACATACTGCAGCGGTTTTATTGGCATGGTGTGTTTAAGGAGGTAGAAGAATATTGTAAATCTTGTCCAACCTGTCAGGTAAATAGCCCCCAGCCACATTTCCGTAGTCCCCTTGTACCTCTTCCAATCATTGAGGTCCCGTTTGAGCGTATCGCTATGGATCTAATCGGGCCTGTACCAAAGTTCGCCAGGGGCCACCAACACATTCTGGTAGTTCTCGACTATGCCACTCGGTATCCGGAGGCGGTGCCTCTGCGACATACCTCAGCTAAGCTCATTGCCAAAGAGTTAATGGAAATGTTTTCCCGTGTGGGCCTGCCAAAAGAGGTTCTGACAGACCAAGGGACCACTTTTATGTCCAAAGTTATGAGGGAACTGTGTAATTATTGCATATAAAGCAACTGAGGACGTCCGTTTACCATCCGCAAACGGAAGGTCTTGTCGAAAGGTTTAACCAAACTCTAAAAAATATGTTAAAAAGGGTGGTGTCTAGAGATGGGAAGGACTGGGACCTGCTTCTGTCCTATCTCATGTTCGCCGTGCGAGAGGTGCCCCAGGCCTCTGCTGGGTTCTCGCCCTTCGAACTGCTTTATGGCAGACACCCTCGGGGCCTGTTGGATATCGCCAAGGAAGCGTGGGAACAACAGCCTGTCCCCCACAAAAGTGTCATTGAGTATGTCACCCAGATGCAGGACCGGATGGAAAGGGTGTTGCCGCTGGTCCGGGAGCATATGGAGGCAGCGCAACAAGCCCAGAGTAGGGTGTATAATCGTCAGACTCGGGTACGGGACTTCAATCCGGGAGATCGGGTTTTGGTTCTGGTACCCACCCTTGACAGCAAGTTCCTAGCTAGGTGGCAGGGCCCCTATAAGGTGATCGAGAAGGTAGGGAAGTAAATTACAAGGTACACCAGCCAGGATGGCACAAGCCGGAGCAGGTGTACCACGTGAATTTACTAAAGCCGTGGAAGGATAGGAACACGGCCGACGACAACAGCCCCGGCCAGGGCTTCTAGGTGAAAAGGGTCCAGCCCCACAGTTCGAGGCCTGTGAAGCCGTAACCACGGTAAAATTGCAGATAGCCTGTCTTACAAACAAGTTCAGGAAGTCAGGGAGTTCATCAGTCGGAACACGGATGTGTTCTCGGACCTCCCTGGCCGCACGTCTCTCATCCAACATGACATCGTCACTGAGCCTCAGGCCAAGATCCGGTTAAAACCATACCGGGTACCTGAGGCTCGGCGACGGGCCATCGCGGAGGAAGTGCAATTAATGGTGAAGCTCGATGTCATTGAGGAGTCGAAAAGTGAGTGGGCCAGTCCCATAGTCCTAATACCCAAGCCGGATGGGACGTTGCGGTTCTGCAACGATTTTCGCAAGTTAAATGAAGTGTCCAAGTTTGATGCGTATCCCATGCCCCGGGTAGACGAGCTTGTTGAGAATTTAGGACAAGCCCGCTATTTTTCTGTGCTGGACCTCACTAAAGGGTACTGGCAGGTACCCTTAATGGAGTCGGCCAAGGAAAAACGCTTTGTTAACCCGCAGGGCCTGTATCACTACAAGGTGTTACCCTTTGGCCTGCATGGCGCCCCGCCACCTTCCAAAGGTTAATGGACATAGTGCTGCGACCACATCGTCGGTACGCCTCGGCCTACTTAGATGATGTAATCATCCACAGCACCGACTGGGAAAGCCATTTGCCCAAAGTGCAGGCGGTAGTGGATGCCCTGAGGAAAGCTGGACTAACCGCCAATCCAAAGAAGTGTGCGATTGGGTTGGAAGAGACCAAATATCTGGGATATGTCATTGGGCGGGAGTCATCAAGCCTCAGGTAAATAAGGTAGAGGCAATACGGAGTTGGCCCCGACCGGTCACCACCAGGCAGGTAAAGTCGTTCCTGGGAATTGTGGGGTATTACATGAGGTTTGTGCCCCACTTTGCCACTATCGCTTCGCCATTGACAGAATTATTAAAGGGGCGTAAGACAGGGACGGTCCGCTGGAATGAGCAGGCGGAAAAGGCTTTCTCCGCCTTGAAATCGGCCCTGTGTGGGTCCACGGTTTTGGTGACACCCGATTTCAGGAAAGAGTTCGTAGTCCAGACCGACGCCTCTGAGGTTGGCCTTGGTGCGGTACTATCGCAGGAAGTCAACGGGGAGGAGCATCCCGTTGTCTTCCTCAGCCGCAAGCTCACCCCAGCCGAGACCAGGTACAGTATAGTGAAGAGAGAGTGCCTGGCCATCAAGTGGGCACTCGAGGCCCTCCGTTATTACCTCTTGGGCAGAAGCTTCCGCCTGGTGACCGACCACTCCCCACTCAAGTGGATGAGCCAGGCCAAAGAGAGGAATGCCCGGGTCACGAGGTGGTTTCTGTCGCTACAGAATTATAAATTCACGGTGGAGCACAGAGCGGGCCGGTTGTTGAGAAATGCAGACGCCCTCTCCCGGGTACACTGTTTTTCGTGTGTCCACCCCTCAGGGTTGAACAAAGGGGGGTATGTGGTAAGGTGCAGGGTGCCGTCGTGGATGGCAGGTACGTGTCACCGAGGTTCATAGCCTCGGTGAGGTAAGAGTCATTTTTGTTGATGTCAGCAGCAGGTAGTGCTACTGACATAGTTGCTAAATAGCATGGCTGCAAAGCCGATCTGGGCCGGCTCTTACCAGGAGCAGCTAAAGTGTAGGGTGGGTGGCTGCTCCCACGATCCAGTCCTGGTTTAGGGCTGGGTTTAAAACACAGCCAGCACCAGCAGCTGAGGGTGTGATTGACCTGGAGCTGCTGTTAGGCTGTGGAATCATTTGAGTTTGGGAGTTCTCTGGGCTGGAAGCAAGAGCCCAACAAGGAGGAGTGCAGACGGCCTGGAAACCTGACGTCGACTGTCTTGCGGCTGGACTGACAGCCAGGTGCGAACCTGCACCTAAAACCTCCCAGGTGACTGAAACCTGTACGGGACTGTTTTGTTTTGCCTCATTACTTCTGATGTGTGTGAATTAACACCAAGAGACTGTTTGTCGTTTATTTTGTGCAAGTGTGAATAAAACACTGTTTATTGCACTTTCTGGACTCCCTGTTTTGCCTCTGTACTGCACCCGCACCGCTATCTACCAGAGCGACTCCCCACAATGATTATGTGTTTGCCTGCACCGTCTGTGCTCAGAATAAAGTGTCCAGGACCAAACCACCCGGGCTGTTGTTACCTCTTCCTGTTCCTGATGCCCCATGGCAACACATTGCTATGGACTTTGTTACATATCTGCCCTCGTGGACCAGTTCTCCAAAATGGCACACTTCGTTCCTTTGGCTAGACTGCCTTCGGCTGCTGAACTCGCTAAGCTGTTTGTGAAACACATTTTCTGCTTGCATGGTCTACCTTGGCATATTGTTTCCGATCGCGGAGTCCAGTTTACATCTAAGCTCTGTTATCATCCCCAGACCAACGGGCAAGTAGAGGGGGTCAATCAAATATTAGAGAACTATCTCCGGAATTTTGTTTCAGCCAAACACAACAACTGGGTACAATTGCTACCTTGGGCTTAATTCTCCTATAACAACCACTCTATTGAGTGTACTGGATCCTCTCCATTTTTTGTCATTTATGGACAACACCCTTGTACTCCTTTCCCTGTTCATTCATCTTCTGGGGTACCAGCTGCGGATTCCTCTTTTAGGGATTTTTTAAAGATTTGGCTTGACACCAAGGACTGCATCAACAAAGTGGTCACTCGCATGAAAACAAATACAGACAAGAGAAGAAGAAAATTGCCTCAGTTCTCATCTGGAGATAAGGTATGGCTCTCCTCTAAAAACATCTGCTTAAGGGTTCCCAGTTTCAAGTTTGCTCCTAGGTTCCTTGGACCCTTTGAAGTATTGAGGAGGATCAACGAAGTGATATAGAAGCTACGTCTGACTCTCTCTCTGCATATTTCTAATGCCTTCCACGTGTCCTTACCAAAACCAGTAGTTCCTATTCTCTTCTCGACGGCTCCTTCTACTCCAACTCCGGTATCTAAAGATTCTTATGAGATATTTGAGGTCAAAGACATTCTGGACATCAAGAAGCATAGCAAGAAGACCTACTATCTTGTGGACTGGAAGGGCTTTAGTCCTAAGTTTTTATAGGTTAGATCAGGTGACCTCGCCAACCATGCCTAGCCCTCCTGCACATATATAAGTAGATCATCCCCCTTCCCAGATGCCTTAGTGTCAAGGTCCTTGTGTCCTGCTAAGGTTCCTGATATCCGTTTGTGTTCCTTGTATTCCTGGACTCTGCTACTTTGATCCCTGCCTGCTTGCCTTGACTCTCCTGTTGCCCACCCGGATTGCCTGATCTGTACCTGTGCCTCCTGCCCTGACCTATTGCCTGTCTGACTTTGCCTCTGCCTCATGATTCGGTCCTGCACTGTTACACCTGGTAATGACTCAGCCTGCTGACGAAGCCTGTACCTCTGGCACCTTTCTCAGGTACCTCCTAGTCCGCCTGGACCAGCTGCCTCGTGTATCTATCCTCTTCAAGAGGTAGCAACCTGGTTTTCCCTCGGGAAAGTCTATTCCCACCATCAGCGGTACTATGAAGATTGAGGGATTCACATAGACAACGCCCTTAGAGGAGGTAGGACACGTGACACAGTGGGTTCACACCCGCAGGTTCATGACACTGTGATGAAATCCTGGCTGATCCATGCCTGATTCATCTTTACAAAGGCCGGTTTCAAAATTCCACATTTTGTGTGGAAAGGTGAGTCTCCTTGGGGTAACTATGGCATCCGCCGCACTAAACACCCACTCTGTTATCATACTGCTGGCCGGACAGGAAAGCTTGTCCAGGGCAAACCTGGCCAGTGGCAGCCACAAATCGATTTTTGCTGCCCAGACATCCAGGGGATCTTTGATGTGCTGGTGGTGTGGCTGGCTGCACTCAAGTATGCCCCAACCTGCTGGTTCAGGTTCTGCTCTATGTCTACCTGTGGCTTCTGGTGAGTAGTTTCTGCCGTAGGCGAGTGAAGAAAACTGCTCATCAGCGACTCTAGACTTAAGTTGCTGCTGATGGAACTTGTCACCTTGCCAGACAGATTTAGCGGCATCTGCTCCAGGACATGAATCAGTGGAATGACGTTGTTCATCCTGTAGTCCTGGTGACTGACAAATAAAGGGGTCTCCTCAAAGGGCCCAAGCAAACGGCAGGTGTTACGCATGAGCTGCCACTGGCTAACCTCGAAGTTATACAGGGGAGTACCTTTGTCCGCCTGTATCATCAAGAAATCGTTTATGACCTTTCTCTGTTCATATAATCGGTCCAACATATGGAGGGTGGAATCCCAGCGGGTGGAAACATCGCATATCAGCCTATGTTGGGGGACACCGTTCTGCCGCTGCAGCTCTAGGAGGGTGTGTTTTGTTGTGTAAGAGTGGCTAAAGTGCATGCAAAGTTTCCTGGCCATTTTCAGGATGTCTTGCATATGGAGTAAAGACTTCAGGAACGGCTTGACAACCAAATTGAACATGTGCACCATTCAAGGCGCATGGCTCAGACCTCCTTGACAAAGCGCCAACACCATGTTCTTCCCATTGTTGGTTACCCTGGTTCCAATTTTGAGTTGTCGTGGAGAAAGCCAGGATTCGATTTCTTGATGAAGGAAACAGAGCATTTTCTCACCTGTGTGACTCTGTTTGCCCAGGCAAAGAGGTGTAGAACAGCATGACACCGCCGTGCCCTGCACATGTGGTATGCTGGAGGAGCACTGTCAATTGTCCCTGCAGTGGAGGCTGAGGACACGGTGGAGGATGAGGAGGAAGAGGTGGACATTGTCGCAGGCCCAATGGCGTGGGAACATAGAGGCGGAAGCTGCATCATCTGGCCAAGTTGCTGGTCTGGCTGGGCAGAAGCCACATTTACCTAGTGGGCCGTAAAGGACATATATTGTCCTTGACCATGGTTACAGCTCCACACGTCAGTGCTGCTGTGCACTTTGGCAGACACCGACAGGCTCAAGGACTGGCCCACCTTCTGTTCTACATATTTGTAAAGGGCTGGTACTGCTTTTTGCCCAAGAAATGACGGCTTGGGACTGTCCACCTCGGATCGGCACAAGCGATCAGTTCTCTGAAAGGTGCAGAGTCCACCACTTGGAAAGGGAGGGACTGCAGCACCAGCAACTTGGACAGGAGAACGTTCAGCTTCTGCGCCGTTGGATGAGTGCACGCATACTGTTGTCTCTTGGCAACTGCTTAGGTGATCGATTGCTGATGGAATGACTGACGAGGAGTAGGAGGGCAAGGAGCAAGAGTATCGGGACTGGTAGATGATGAGAAGGACAAGAAGTTCCCTTCAGCTGAGGTAGTGGACTGCCTGAAGTCGGGTGAGTGCAACAGGTTGCTGCGGCAGGCTGGACCACCACATTGGAGCCACGGTTCCCCAGGCCTCTTTATGGTGGCGCTGCATATGTTGACGCAGGGCCATGTTGCCAACATTGGCATCCTGGCCATGCTTCACCTCCTGTCCACAGATTCAGCAAATGGCCATGTTCACCTCTGACGGCTTAACAAAAACTGCCACACCGCCGATTAGGTGATTTTACCCCAACACTCCGCACTGACTGACTGCTACCGCCGCTGCCTTTGTAAACCCTCTGCACCACTACTTTCTACACTACAGGTAGTCTCCTGCCAAATGGGTGGTCTACCCCAGGCACGTTTGGCTCCCGACCTCCCACTGCTGCCACCCTGCTGACTCCTGGCCACACTACCGACTTGCTGGCTCCAACTCTTCCTCACGTGCAAGCTTCCACCCTCTTCTTCCTATGATGATGAAGCCCCTTCGTCACCCGGCTCCCAATTGTGATCGGTTACATCATCGTTGAGTATTGTCTGCATGTCACTGATGTCCTCCTCAACAGTCTCTGAGCCAGGATCCTGACTGCTCGCAACACCAGCTCCCACGCCACTTTCCTCATCACTACTTGCCCGCCAAACGGAGGAAGCGGCAGATGTCTCCTCCAGATCTTGGCTGGGCAGTAGCTGCTGACTGTACTCTAATGACTCGTCCTCGATGTATTGTGGAGCTGAGCCCACAGCATATAATACTTCTCTGACTGAGGGAACAGAAAAGGACAGAGGCAGGTTGAGGACAGGTGAGGGCACAGGGCCTGCTCCTGGGCTATGCCAACTAATGGTTGTGTCTGACGAACCTACAGACTCTTGGCTGGGGGTGTCTGATGTCACTTGGTACGAGGTGGATGACAACCATTCAAGAACCGCTGGGTTGCTGGTCAAGACACGACTGCTAGCTGACACTGGGAGCTCGGGCTTCTGGAAGTGACCCCTGCTGCCATGCCCCCTTACTCTGCTGCAACCTGTGCCTATGCCAAAAACATTTAGGCCCCTGCCCCTCTCCTGTGCAGGGCCTGTCACTTCTCTGTCTGATATACTGTTAGATCAAATAAGTAAATGAAAAGGAAATTAATATACCCCAAAAAATACAGCAATTTTGTCACTTCACCACACAACGGCAAACAATCCTTTTTTGTCCCACTAATACAAGCCAAAAAAAGGCTTTAGAACATATAGCTTCACCGGTGAACGGCAAATAATATATTATTTTTTTTGCCACTTATACATGCCAAAAAGGGTTGTCATTTTCTCACTTAACCACACAACGACTAATAAGCCCTTTTTTGCCACTAATACACACCATAAAATGCTTTAGAACATAACTGCACTGCTGAACGGCAAATAATACTTTTTTCTTGCCACTAATGTAAGCCAAAAAAGCTTTAGAACATATAACTGCACCACCGAACGGCCAAAAAAGCTTTAGAACATAAAGGACAACTGAGGGGAGATCTAAATACTATGTATAAATATATCAGGGGTCAGTACAGAGATCTCTCCCATCATCTATTTATCCCCAGGACTGTGACTGTGACGAGGGGACATCCTCTGCATCTGGAGACAAAAAGGTTTGCACACAAACATAGAAGAGGATTCTTTAGGGTAAGAGCAGTGAGACTATGGAGCTCTCTGCCTCAGGAGGTGGTGATGGTGAGTACAATAAAGGAATTCAAGAGGGGCCTGGATGTATTTCTGGAGTATAATAATATTACAGGTTATAGCTACTAGAGATGGGTCATTGATCCAGGGAGTTATTCTGATAGGAGTCAGGAAGCAATTTTTATTCCCCTTAAGTTGGGAAAATTGGCTTCTACCTCACATTTTTTTTTTTTTTGCCTTCCTCTGGATCAGCTAGTAGGATGACAGTCCAAACTGGATGGACAGATGTCTTTTTGGCCCTATGTACTATGTTACTATTTAACTGCACCACTCAATGGCAAATAATACTTTTATTTTGCCACTAATAGACACCAAAAAGGGCTGTAATTATCTCACTTCACAACACAATGGCTAATAAGCCTTTTACCCCCCACACTTATTCATGCCAAAAAAAGGCTTTAGAACATATAACTGCACCACTAAAGGGCAAATAATACTTTTTTGCCACTAATACACGCCAAAAACGCTTTAGAACATATACTGTAACTGCACCACACATGGGCTAATAAGACCTATAAATATTTCCTAGTAATACACCCTGTTAATGGCTGTATCACACAACACTTACACCCCAATAAAAGAATGGTTTGCTGCAGATTACAGATGTTTCATCTATTGCAAACCTGAAATCAGCAGTATAATGGCAATTTGGATCCCCAGTCAGTGCAGCAAGGTGTAATTGGAGTGTTCCTATTACCCAGGCTGTAAACTCCCCTATTGAACCCTGTTCTGCTTCAATACTGTGTAATAATTCCTACCTATCCTGTCCCTACACTTCTAATGCTCTTTCCCTGAACTTCTATTTAGGAAAAAAAGTTTTCAAGTCTTTCCTAGCGCCTGCTGACGTCTGAAATTCAAGATAACTGAGGCTATTTATAGTGCTGTGACATCACAGGGCTGGCTGGTTGCTGATTGGCTGCGTGCATGGCATTGTGGGTGATCCCTAGTTCCCAGAGTTCTTTGCTCCATGTCCGAACATTTGCAGCAGCCATTTTTGGAAAAATGCAATTCGTTACAACGAAGGCTGAAGAAATTTGTATTTGGTGCGAATCAAATTTTCCTGAAACTCAGAACAAAAACCACTTTGTCAACTTTGATTCGCTTATCTCTAATCCTCATTTAAGGGACTTCATTCCTCCATAACCACTTATTACATATAGGAGAGGAAGATCAATTAGAAGACATCCACTTTGAAAGACCTCAAAATGAAGGCCCATGGCTGAACCGCAAACCATGTGGGACTTTCAAATGTGAGAGTAACTGTATATGTTGTCCTTTCATACTCAAATCCACTATCTCCACAGGAAGAAAGTACTCCATGATGGATTATGCAAATTGTAAGACCCAGGGAATTATTTACTCGTGCACTTGTCAATGTCATCTAACTTACTTTGGTAAGACAAAGCGGGAGTTGAGGTGATGGGTGGGAGACTATATTGGTGACCTCCACAACCGCAGGGACAAACCTATAGCGTGTCACGTTCTTGAATACCATGATGGGGACTATAGGGCTTGCTGGTTTCAAGTGATAGAGAAGGTCAACAAATCTCCCTAGGGTGGCGACTGAGACAAAAGGATTCTCGGCAAAGAGGCCCAGCGGATTCACTGTCTAAAAACTGTGAGCCCACTAGGCCTAAATGAACAGATCTCCTTTAGTTGCTTTCTGTAATTCTCCTCAGTCAGCCTCTGTAATTATTTTTAACCTTTTTGGTACTCTTTCCATGTGTGTAGGTAGATTACCTGTTTTCTTATCTAACCATGAATAGTTAATAGCATGCACACATATTACCTAAGGGATCCCATTGGTGTCATTATCTTTTGACACCTGTGAGTTTATTATCTTTAATCCCTCTTTCCATGCATAGTTCTATTTAAGGCAACCATTTAGCTATATTTGGTCTGAAATGTCTGAATAAATTTAGTTTTATCTATACCTATATGTATCTCTAGGGACAGCATGATTGCATTCCAGTGTTAACCTCCTTCTGCCCTCAATTGGATACAAGTATGTGTGGGTATGGAGCTCATATGCATCTATGGTGGACCGCACCAATGCGTTCCACTTACCTAGCGCTCCTGGCCCCTGGTTATATCTCTCTTTACCTCCAATCAAGTGACATCTTTCCTTAATTGGAAATGCGCAGAGTGCGCTTCCAGTATGGTGGAACACAGAAAGTGTTCTACCGGCCCTTATCTTCCATTCTCCATGACATCACCTGGCTGACACAACCGCCTATCTTAGGATAGAATTGTTCTCCATTTATTCCATTATTTCACTATACCTTATATTATCTCTATTTATAAAATCGAATATGCAAATTTATCTTTTCACTCCTCTTTACTGGATGATTGTATGGACCGCAATTTGCATCTCATAAACCAGAAGTACATCAATCATGCGGCTACTCGAGACGGGAGTACCTGAAACTCAGACCATCTGACTATAAATACCAGCAGTCCAGCACCATATAACATACAGGTGTGCCCATTCTATCCAGGTTGCCACCATCTTATGTCTTACCTTTCTTTCAATATGAGTCTCCTGATGAACCACTTGACCATCTTCAACTGGGGAAATGCATCCGGACTGGCTGTTTAAAGCCTCTTGAAGATTTCTTTGCAGGGTCTTTCAGGTGGTAATTCAAGGTTTAGCCGCGGTAAGTGTGGTCGCCCCTTCGGGGCAGGTGCTCCGCTTTTAGGTGGGGGTAGCCATAGGGACAGCTCAGGGCTCACATTCCAACTGTACTTATCAGTCTGACAACTTTACAGGCATATTCCCGGTATCAAGGAATCGTGAGTAAATACGGGATATTTATATGTATATAATATAGCCTGCATATTATCTAATATATAAAGCTGAGTGTATGTGTGTGTATGTCTGCTAAGGGAATCCGCACCATCGCATTTACAATCACGAAAATTTGCACACATGTAAATCAGGTGTCTGGGAAGATTTTAGACCGGGTCTCAGCTCTCTAGCACGTACCGTTCCTGAGATATTCCCCAGAAAATGCAAATATGGCACATCACATGACCTATATTAGCCAATAGAAGCCTGCAGGTCTTTTCTTCATATCCCAACTGCCATACACACGGTCACATGTCCATATCAGCCAATAGAAGCTCTCAGGCCCTTTGTCTCCACATACACACAGTTTTACCCCAGGTTTCCCTAACAACCTAGCTTTAAAGGGGCAGGGCGCTGTGGACGACATTGTTAAGGGAGCAGACTGCTGTGGAGTTCACAGTTAAGGGAGCAGGTAGGGTGGCCATTCAGGCCACTCTCAGAAGATGGACTTAAAAACCTTGCCCCAGGCCCCGCTAAGCCACGCCCCTGACCTAATTAGGCCACACCCTCCCACTCCGTAGCCGACAGCGATTCCGACAGGAAAAATCAACTTTTGTCAGCTGCAGGGGTGAAAGGGAGGGTGACTTTCTCCCTGCAGCTCATGCAAAAACAGCACAGTGCTGCTGTCTGAGAGTGAGCTATTCAAATGGACATCCCTTTGCCCATCCAGGCCCTGTGCCAGACGTAGGACAGGGAGTCTGAAAGCCAGACTGTCTGACCTAAATCCAGACCTCTGGCCACCCTAGGGGCAGGCTGCTGTGGAGGTCACAGTTAAGGGACGGTCCACTATGGAGGTCAGTGTTAATGGGCAGATTGCTGTAGAGGCCACTGTTAAGGGGCGGGGTGTTGTTAAAAACCACTGTTAAGGAGATGGGGTACTGTAGAGGTAATTAAGGGGACGGGATGCTGTGGAACTCACTGTTAAAGGGGCAGGCTGCTTTAAAGGTCAAAGTTAAGGGGTTGGCTGCTGTGGACAGCCCATTTTAAGGATACAGTGCACTGTGGGGGGTCCGTGTTTAGGGGTAGGGGTGGTGGAGGTCACTGTTAAGAGCGCGGGGTGCTGTAGATTTCACTGTTATAGTGGATACTGTCGATATCTTTTAACGACACACACAAACATTAAATGAAATAGATTAAATATACCCGTGCAAAGCTGGGTCCTTCTGCTAGTCCACTATATGAGCACCCTATAACATATTTTTAATCCAATAATCTGTGATCACACTTTTTGTGGATACAGGATAAATGATTATTAGTATAATAAGTTCCAGCAAACAACAAAGACAACCCTTAATAATAAATAATATACTTTAATTCATATCACTTTAAAAGAACCAAATCCCCAAGATAAATGAAATGACGGTGATCAGCGTCTTATACTATAAGGTAGATAATTGAAGAAGAGACGTTAAAAAGGGTGGGTTTACTTACCCTACAACGACCCTATACTAGGCCTCAGCCCATGGAAGACCCCTGATGTTGGGGACTCCTGTTCTCGTACCTGGGCTAGTACACCTTAATCAGCCCTAACCGGATCTGAGGCACCATACCACCCCTCAGTCTAATTAATTGTTCACCCAGATAATGACTCACTATAGGTCACAATTTAGGAAGTGTGACCATAATCGGAGCCATTAATGTCCCAGATGAGAATATTATCCCAACTGGGAAATTCTACCCCAATGCATTTCCCCTACGTATCCGGTTCCTCAGGGGATCAATAGCAAGGGTGAATACAGAATATGCAGATACAGCTGATGTACAAAAATGGACAGATGTATGGGAGACTTATCCAAAATATACAAAGCTTGCTAAAACAACTGGGGAGGTAAATGTCCCCTGTAGATATTTCATGAAGGAAGCTGAATATACAGTCCCATCCACAGTAATTAGATGGACACAGGTTAATATCTAAAAATAAACAGAGAAAGAACAATTCTCAATGTCAGCCAGTAGGCAGGTCACCATGCTCAAATCTCAGCAATAACATATCACCACTTAAATCAATAAACCATCCACCATGATAGACGTTTTAGCGGCCACATCAGATATATTAGGATCACATCTACTGAAACTAACAGTGGGACATCAAGCTGAAAAAAACATCCATATATAAATAAAGGATTAACCCACAGGACTACATGGTGACTACTTACATACACTGCTTCATTGCACCTCCTCCTAGTCGTACCGCACTGTCTCCCAAGTGGCTTGTGCAGCACTAGGATGCAAAGCCTGCCCTATTTATACCCAGCTATGTTCAAATAAGCCTGCCAGGACTGGTCTGCGAGTGGTCATTTGCGTTCCACCTGAGCCTTGAATCGGTGATCGGATGTTCCCACTTCTGGTATTTGCGGCTCATTTACAGTAAGTTCGGGAGCTGATGCGCAACACGTGACCGGAAGAGACCTTGACTAGCAGTTCTTCCAAGTGGGTATTGTCTTCCTTTCCTGCCTTCTCTGTACCACCACTTAAACTGGCATCATGAGTTAATATGGTAAGTACTGAATATTAATGTGCATCAAAATTTTTCCGAATACGCTCCTATTTCAGGAAGTTGTAACGGGACCCACCGTAACAGCGATAGTGAGACCATATTAAGAATAAAAGGGGGGACTATGCCAGTATTATACTCTTGTTACAGTGCTCATCAAAGCTATAATGAAGCTATGTCAACAAAGAGACAAAGTATAAGGCCAAATAAATAATATTCTCAAATATTGACACATTAGAGTTTATTTATCTCATAAGTAGAGTTGAGCGAACCCGAACTGTATAGTTCGGGTTCGTACCGAGTTCTGGGTTTGGGACCCGGACCCGAACATTTTCAAAAAGTTCGGGTTCGGGTCCGATGTTCAGCGATTTCTTCCCGCTTTGTGAAGGGCTACACAGCAGCCAATCAGCTAGCGTTTTACTTCTTGCTCTAATAAGCCATCACAGCCATGCCTACTAATGGCATGACTGTGATTGGCCAAGTGCAGCATGTGATCCAGCCTCTATTTAAGCTGTAGTCACATAGTGCCGCCCGTCACTCTGCTCTGATTAGTGTAGGGATAGGATTCAGCTGCTGTGAGGGCAAGATTAGGCAGGGAAAATTCAGCAAAACCACTTAATAAAGTGATCGATCTACAGCTGTGAATCATTCAACTTCTGCTAGTTCACTGCTCATTGGTTTTTCAGCTGCCCAGAGCGTTTTTCTGTCACTTTTTCTGGGGTTATCAAAGGTCATTTTGTGATCATTTGGTGCCCTAGCACATGATTTGATCTGTCATCAAGTCCAACATACATTTTTGGGTTCAATAGTAGGCTGTTTTTTGCAATAGGATAGATTTTTTGTGGGGTGAAATTAAATTGCCAAAATACCAATCCCCTAAATCTAGTGTTCCAGCTGTGGCTTGGCTAAGTTTAATACTGTCCGTCAAAGGATATATTTTTTTTCTGGGGTGAAATTCAATTGCCAAAATGCCAATCCCCTACATCTGGTGTTCCAGCTGTGATTGGCTAAGTTTATTACTGTCCGTCAAAGGATAGATTTTATTTCTGGGGTGAAATTAAATTGCCAAAATAACAATCCCCTAATTCTGGGGTTCCAGCTGTGGCTGGCCAAGTGTAATACTGTCCGTAAAAGGATAGATTTTATTTCTGGGGTGAAATTCAATTGCCAAAATAACAATCCCGTAAGTCTGGGGTTCCAGCTGTGGCTGGCCAAGTGTAATACTGTCCCTAAGGCCCCATGCACACGACCGTTGTTTGTTTCGCGTCCGTTCCTGTTTTTCACGGATAGGATGCTTCCCATTCATTTCAATGGGTCCGTCAAAAATGCGGATGGTCAACCGTTTTTGTTCCGCATCCTTAATCCGTGTTTTCATTCCGTCAAAAAATAGTGCATGCCCTATTTTTTTCACGTTTATGGACAATGATAGGCATTTTTACAATGGATCTGCCATAAAAATCGGATCCGTAAAAAAAACTGTCCGTCATCCGTTTTCTTTGACGGACGCAAAATTTGCAGGAGGAGCGGATGCGGAGGCAGGCAACGGTCGTGTGCATGTAGCCTAAAAGGATAGATTTTTTCTGGGGTGAAATTCAATTGCCAAAATAACAATCCCCTAAATCCGGTGTTCCAGCTGTGGCTGGCTAAGTTTAATACTGTACGTCAAAGGATAGATTTTTGTCTGGGGTGAAATTCAATTGCCAATAGAGATGGCCCGAACTACCACCAACGTTCTGCTGCCTCCAAAGCAAGATATCTGAACCCCAGGGGCCATTTGGGTGTTTTTGCGAATTCAACTTAGAGCTGAGTTCTAATAATTGTTGTATTGCTAGAATATACGTTATATTCTAGCAATACAACCATTAGAAACTCAGCTCTAAGTTATATCGCATGCGAATAATACTTACAATTATTAATCGCTGCGAATCCATTTGATAGTCATAGTCAACCGTCATATACAGCCACCAACGTTCTGCTGCCTCCAAAGCAAGATATCTGAACCCCAGGGGCTATTTGGGCGTTTTGATATTAAAAACGCATCAAAACGCATCTGCGTTTTTATAATTTTTCATTTTTTTTTTTTTGTGTATCTTAACACATTTGGTTGCATATTTACATTTGGTATAGGCAAATATGGTAGTCTAGATCATTACTCTGCCCAAATCTATATTCAGCTACATGGCTTAGCAAATATGCTGTCAAACAATGATCCTAGGTTTTGGTATAGACAAATGATCTAGACTACTATATTTGCCTATACCAAATGTAAATATGCAACCAAATGTGGCAAAATACACATAAAAATAAACTAAAAATGAAAAAATTATAAAAACGCAGATGCGTTTTTGATGCGTTTTTTTTAATATCAAAAACGCCCAAATAGCCCCTGGGGGGTTCAGATATCTTGCTTTGGAGGCAGCAGAACGTTGGTGGTTGTATATGACGGTTGACTATGACTATCAAATGGATTCGCAAAGCGATTAATAATTGTAAGTATTATTCGCATTGCGATTATAACTTAGAGCTGAGTTTCTAATGGTTGTATTGCTAGAATATAACGTATATTCTAGCAATACAACAATTATTAGGAACTCAGCTCTAAGTTGAATTCGCAATGCGAGTAATTCATGTTAAATTAATCGCATTGAGAATTCAACTTAGATCTGAGTTCCTAATGGTTGTTGTATTGCTAGAATATAACGAAGATTGAAAATATAGTGCTAAATTCTCAATCTTCGTTATATTCTAGCAATACAACCATTAGGAACCCATCTCTAAGTTGAATTCGCAAATAAGATGTCCCAAACTTTTCACCGGCGAATAGTTCCTGATGAACATAGCTTGTGCGCGTTCGTCGCGGCGGGGGGCGAACATATGCGATGTTAGGTCCACCCCCTATCATTGAGTAAACTTTGACCCTGTACTTTGATGGATAATACTTAGACCATGTGTCAAGGGTAGAGATCTATCACCCTGTCTATTCTTTGTTTATCTGCTACAATATAAGACCTATATGTGTTATTCACATATTTAATTTAATTTTTCAAAACTTTTTCAGTTTCAGAATGCCACCAGTGCAGAAAGGTCATCTATTCAGTGTGCAGGATGTGATTGCTGCAGTCCAAAATGGAGAGAGCGATTTTGAAATGGACTCAGATTACACTGATGCAAGTGACTCAGAGAATGAAGATGCAGGTGAAATGGACAAAGAAAACCAGCAACCCATTGACTGCCCAGCCAATGATGATGTGGACATCAAGCCCCAACCAAAAAACACACAAAAATGGAACATCTGTAAACACCAATAATAAGGAAATTGAGAAGATGCTTGGCATGTACCTGAAGATGGGCCTAATGCAAATGTCTGGAGTCCGTATGTATTGGGAGACAGACACACGGTACACCCCTGTTTCTGATGTGATGTCCCGCAACAGATTCCAATCTCTGTTGACTTCATTACACTTTGTAAACAACTTAACTGTGTCAGAGATGGAAAAGAAGGACAAACTCTGGAAACTCAGACCATGGCTAAATTCATTTAGGAGAGATGCCTGCAGGTGGTACCTGAAGGGCACAACTCTGTGGATGAAATGATGATTCCTTTCAAGGGGAGATTCAGTAACATCAAACAATATATGCGTGGCAAGCCACACCCATGGGGTTTCAAACTGTGGGTGAGATCTGGAATCTCTGGCATGCTCTGTGATTTTGATGTGTACCAAGGGAGTGTAGATGGAATACGACAAGCTGAAATCTGAACTTGGACTGTCAGGTGATGTTGTGATGAAGCTTGCCTCCACACTTCCAGAGGGTCAAAACTACAAGATCTACGCAGACAACTACTTCACCTGTGTCCCACTGGTAGTCAAGCTCCTTGAGCGTGGAATCCATTATGTGGGAACAGCGAGGCAGGTACGTCTACCCAACTGCAACCTTGAAGATGAGAAGAGCTTGAAGAAAAAGGGAGAGGAAGCTTTGATGTCCGAGTGGAGGGGAACCACAACATCTGTGCTGTCAAATGGTTTGACAATAGAGCAGTCACACTTGTGTCATCCTTTGCTGGACCAGAACCTATGCAGAAAATTCAGCGCTGGGACAAAGCCACTAAAACCATCATTGATGTTGAGAGGCCTTACATTGTAGGAACCTACAACAAACACATGGGGGTGTGGATTTGTTGGACTCATTTGCTGCCAAGTACAAGTTCCCCATGAAATCTCACCGCTGGTACATTTACATCTTCTGGCACACCATCATCCTTGCAGTAATTAACGGCTGGCTCCTTTACAAGCGGGACTGTAAAGCTCTGAAGATGACTAAGAAAGAGATACTGAACAGGAGACAGTTTCAGGCACAACTTGCATCCTCTCTCATCCTGGTGAACACACACAACACATCACCCAAGAGAGGGCGACCATCTTCAGGGAAGACGGTGACATCAGGGAGCCCTTTGGATCCTCAGAAGAGACCATCCTCATCAGATGTGAGTCCCCCAGCCAAGAGGTCATCAGACCACCCTCCACTGGATGTACGCAAAGACATGATTGCACATTTCCCAGTAAAGACGAAGAGAGGACGCTGCAGATACTGCAATAATGGATACACAAACACATTGTGTAGCAAGTGCAATGTTCGCCTGTGCTTCTCAGATGAAAAGAACTGTCTTAGGGACTATCACTGCAAGTAAACAGAGACTTCATTCAAACCACACTGAATGTGACCAAATATTTTTTTCCAAATTTTTTTATTAATAAATGCTTATTCCAAAAAATGATTGTTGTGTAATTATTACTTATGATATATACTGCTATGCGGCTAAGTAAGTGAACAACCCTGCAAATAAATGCTTAAATGTTCTGTATACCTGTTCAGACAAAGTGAGAACAAATACAGAAATTCTGCTCACAACAAGGCCCAACGTTGCAATATTGCAACATTTCCCTAAAAACCTACTAAAATGTAAAAAATAAAAAAAAACTTTAATTCCTACATCAGAGGCCTCCTAAAACAATATCTGAGAGGTAAAAAATTTTTTTTGCTTATTTTTTCAATATTTGGGTCTTTACAGGGTTAATACTGTCCGTCAAAGGTTAGATTTTTTTCTGGGGTGAAATTTAATTGCATAAATAACAATCCCCCAAATCAGTGGTGTTAGCTGTTGCTGGCCACGAGTAATACTGTGCGTAAAAGGATACATTTTTGTCTGGGATGAAATTCAATTGCCAAAATAACAATTCCCTAAATATGGTGTTTCAACTGTGGCTGGCTAAATGTAATACTTTCGGTCAAAGGATATATTGTTTCTGGGGTGAAATTCAATTGACAAAATACCAATCCCCTAAATCTGGTGTTCCATCTGTGGCTGGCTAATTTTAATACTGTACGTCAAATGATATATTTTATTTGTGGGGTGAAATTCAATTGCCAAAATAAGAATCTCCTAAATCTGGGGTTCCAGCTGTGGCTGGCTAAGTTTAAAACTGTCCGTCAAAGGACAGATTTTTTCTGGGGTTAAATTCAATTGCCAAAATACCAATCCTTTAAATCTGGTGTTCCTGCTGTGGCTTGCTAAGTTTAATACTGTCCGTCAAAGGATAGATTTTTTTCTGGGGTGAAATTCAAATGCCAAAATACCAATCCCCTAAATCAATGGTTTTAGCTGTTGCTGGCCAAGTGTAATTCTCTGCGTAAAAGGATAGATTTTATTTCTGGGGTGAAATTCAATTGCCAAAATATCAATCCCCTAAATCTGGTGTTCCATCTGTGGCTGGCTAAGTTTAATACTGTCCGTCAAAGGATAGATTTTTTCTGAGGTGAGATTTAATTGCCAAAATACCAATCCCCTAAATCTGGTGTTCCAGATGTGGCTTGCTAAGTTTAATACTGTACGTCAAAGGATAGATTTTTTCTCAGGTGAAATTTAATTGCCAAAATAAAAATCCCTAAATCAGCGGTTTTAGCTGTTGCTGACCAAGTGTAATACTGTGCGTAAAAGGATAGATTTTATTTCTGGGGTGAAATTCAATTGCCAAAATGCCAATCCCTAAAATCGGTTGTTCCATCTGTTACTGGCTAAGTTTAATACTGTCCGTGAAAGGATAGATTTTTTTCTGGGGTGAAATTCAATTGCCAAAATACCAATCCCCTAAATCTGGGGTTCCAGCTTTGGCTGGCTAAGTTTAATACTGTACGTGAAAGGATAGATTTTTTTCTGTGGTTAAATAAAATCCCTGAAATAGAAATCCTAAACATCTGTGCATTCCGCTGTTCCTCTCCAAGTGTAATTCTGTCCGCAATAGGGTATATTACATTCAGCGTGTCAGCGTCTATATACAAAGCCTGAAAAATAAATCCCTTATATTTGCACACACTACTGTGCATCTCCAAGTGCATTTCTGTCTGTAAAAGGGTATATTACACTCAAGGTCTAAATACAAGTGCTGAAAGCGTAATCCTCTATATTTGCAGACACTATTGTGCATCTCTAAGTGTATTTCTGTCCGTAAAAGGATACCTTTAAGGCAGGGCCTAAATACTAGGCTTAAAATTGATATTCCCCTAAATCTGTGGTTTCTGCTGTGCCTGTATTAGTGTTATACGGTAAATAGATAGCTAGATAGTGTTAGGTGCCTGCAAATAAAGGCTTTAATTTGAACTCTATACACTGGGCCAAATAAGTTTTTCCTTATTGTGGTGAACGGTAACAATGAGGAAAACATCTAAAAGGGACGCGGACGTGGTCATGGTTGTGTTAGTGGACACTCTGGTGCTGGGAGGGACGTGGCCGTTCTGCCACAGTTACATGTCCTAGTGAACCAACTACTTCAGGTCCCAGTAGCCGCCAGAATCTACAGCGATATTTGGTCGGGCCTAATGCCATTCTAAGGATGGTAAGGTCTGAGCAAGTACAGGCGCTAGTCGATTGGGTGGCCGACAGTGGATCCAGTAGGTTCACATTATCTCCCACACAGTCTTCTGCAGCAAGCGCACAGGTGGCGCCTGAAAACCAAGCCCATCAGGTTTGTTACATCACCCCCATGCATATCAGGGAACCTGTCTGAGCCTCAAGTTATGCAGCAGTCTCTTATGCTGTTTGAAGACTCTGCTGGCAGGGTTTTCCAAGGGCATTCACCTAGCCCTTCCCCAGTGGTGGAAGACATAGAATGCACTGATGCACAACCAATGTTTCCTAATGAGGACATGGGAATACCACCTCAACAGAGTCCGCACGTCTCTGATGATGACAAAACACAGGTGCCAAATGCTGCGTATTTTTGCAGTGTGCAGACTGAATAGGAGGTCATGGAGGAAGACTGTGTGGAAGACGATGCAGGGGACGATGAGGTCCTAGACCCCACATGGGATGAAGGTCGTGCCACTGACTTTCATAGTTCAGAGGAAGAGGCAGTGGTGAGACCGAGCCAACAGCGTAGTAAAAGAGGGAGCAGGGGGCAAAAGCAGAACAGCCGCTGCCAAGAGATTTCGCCTGCTACTGGCCAACGCCACCAGGGACCGAGCACACCAAAGGCAGCTTCAAGGAGTTCCTTGGCATGGCGCTTCTTCACACAAAGTGCTGACAACAAGACCCGAGTGGTTTGCTCGCTATGCCATCAGAGCCTGAAGCGAGGCATTAATGTTCTGAATCTTAGCACAACCTGCATGACCAGGCATCTACATGCGAGACACGAGCTGCAGTGGAGTAAACACCTTCAGAACCAAGAAAGGGCTCAAGCCCCTCCTGCTCCATCTTCTGCTGCTGTCTCGGCCTCTTCCTCCGCATTTGGAGGAACGTTGGCACCTGCAGCCAAGCAAATAGAGGATCCCTGGTCCTGAATGCCAGCATTTCTGAACTACTGGCCTTTGAAATGCTGTCATTCAGGCTGGTGGACACAGACAGCTTCAAACAGCTAATGACGGTGGCTGTCCCACAGTACGTCGTTCCCTGCCACCACTACTTCTACAAGAGAGCCGTGCCTTCCTGCACAACCAAGTATCAGATAAAATCAAGTGTGCACTGTGCAACGCCATCTGTGGCAAGGTCTTCCTTACTACATATACGTAGACCAGTAAGCATTGCCAGAGATGCTATATCTCCTAACTGCACACTGGGTAAACGTAGGCGGAGAGCTGTTTGGCGTACTTCCTTCCACCTCCAAGGATCGCAGGGCATCATTGTTTGCCTCCTGTTGCCTCCTCCTCCTACTCGGCTTGCTCCTCCTCTTCTTCCACCTGCTTATATGGTCAGCCACCGACCTTCACTACCAACTTCAGCACAGTCCGGGTATACGTCAGCAGGCCGTTCTGAATCTCATGTGTTTGGGGACAGGCCCCACACTGCAAAGGAGTTATGGCGCGGTATAGAACAACAGACCGACGAATGGTTGTTGCCGGTGAGCCTCAAGCCCGGCCTGGTGGTGTGCGATATTGGGCTAAATCTGTTGCAGCTCTGGGACTAGCCGGTTTGAGGCACATCCCTTGCCTGGCGCATGTGCTGAATTTGGTGGGGCAGAAATTCATTCACAACTACCCCGACATGTCAGAGCTGCTGCATAAAGTGCGGGCCGTCTGTGTGCGCTTCAGAGTTCTCATCCTGCCGCTGCTCGCCTGTCTGCACTACAGCGTAACCTCGGCCTTCCTGCTCACCGCCTCATATGCGACGTGCCCACCAGGTGGAACTCCACCTTGCACATACTGGAGAGACAGAGTTTCAGCTGCAGCACGCACGGATGTGTCGCACTGCAGAACAGCACCACTTCACCACCAATGACTGGGCCTCCATGCGAGACCTGTGTGCCCTGTTGCGCTGTTTCAAGTACTCCATCAACCTGGCCAGTGGAGATGACGCCGTTATCAGCATTACAATACTACTTCTATGTCTCCTTGAGAAAACACTTAGGGCGATGATTGAAGAGGATTTGGCCCAGGAGGAGGAGGAAGAGGGGTCATTTCTAACACTTTCAGACCAGTTTTTAGAAGTGGCTCAGAGGGAGATCTTTTGCAACAGCAGAGGCCCGGTACAAATTTGGCCAGCCAGGGCCTACTACTGGCGGACGAGGAGGACGAAGATGAGGAGAAGGTGGAGGAGGATGAGGATGAAGCATGTTCACAGCACGGTGTCACCCAACACAGCTCGGGCCCATCACTGGTGCGTGGCTGGGGGAAACGGAGGATGATGACGATACGCCTCCCACAGAGGACAGCTTGTCCTTACCTCTGGGCAGCCTGGCACACATGAGCGACTACATGCTGCAGTGCCTGCGTAACGACAGCAGAGTTGCCCACATTTTAACGTGTTCTGACTACTGGGTGGCCACCCTGCTGGATCCCCATACAATGACAACGTGCCCACCATAATTCCCGCTCTGGAGCATGATAGGAAAATGAGCGAGTACAAGAGCACGCTGGTAGACGCGCTCCTGAGAGCATTCCCAACTGACATGGGGGATAAGTGGAAGCACAAGAAGAAGGCAGAAGAGGAGCAAGAGGTCGCTAATGCAGCTGTGTCACGGCCACCTCCTCTGAAGGCAGGGTTAGCATGGCCGAGATGTGGAAACGTTTTGTCACAGTGCCACAGCTAACTGCACCACTAGCTGATAGGGAACGTGTTAGCAGGAGGCAGCATTTCAACAACATGGTGGAACAGTACGTGTGCACATGCCTCCACGTACTGACTGATAGATCGGCCCCATTCAACTCCTGGGTCTCCAAATTGTCCACATGGCCAGAGCTAGCCTTTTATGCCTTGGAGGTGCTGGCCTACCCTGCGGCCAGTGTATTGTCTGAACGTGTGTTTAGCACAGCAGGGGGTGTCATAACAGACAAACGCAGCCGCCTGTCCATAGCCAATGTGGACAAGCTGACTTTTATAAAAATGAACAAGGCATGGATGCAACAGGACCTGTCCATCTCTTGTGCAGAATAGACATTTATAACTGCCTCGCCATCAACCATACATTCTTGTACTCCAGGGCACTTCTTTATTGAATCCTCTTTTTTTTATTTTATTGTACCATTATTTTTGGGGGCAATACCAAGTTGAATGAACCTCTCCTCTGTCTGGATGCCAGGGGCCTACATTTCAGCTAATCGCCTGCTGCTTTGGTGCTTGACATTAACCTCTTTTTGCTGTCAAATGACCTGTCTGGGTGTCAGGGGCCTAAATAACTGAAAGTGGCCTGTTTCATTGGTGGGTAACATGATGCCTGATTTGCTGCGATGGGACCTCTCTCCCCTCTGAGTGCTGGTTTCAGGGGCCTATATGTCGTTTAATCAATTGTTGCTTTGTTGGGTGACATTTTTCTCTTTATACTGTCAAATGACCTCTACATTGTCTGGTTGTCAGGGTCCTATATTTAATTTAATCGCTTGCGGCATTGGTGGGAGACATTCAATTATTTTTACTGTCAAATGACCGCCCCATTCTGTGGGTGTCAGGGGCCTATATTTCGTTTCATTTCTTGCTGTCTTGGTGGGAGACATTAAACTCTTTTTACTGTCAAATGACCTCTCCTCGTCTGGGTGTCAGGGGCCTACATAAATGATAATGGCCTGTTCCATTGCAGGTTGACCTAAGGCCTGTGTTGCTGTTACGGGACTGTTCTCCTGTTTGCGGGTGCCATAGTCTTCCAGAATTACTAAATGAGGCCTGTGGCACTGCTGGGTGAAATCAATACTGATTTGGCATGATTGTAACTCTCCTCTTTGTGGGTCCCGTGGGCCTGAATGTTTGAATAAGGCCTGTGGCCCTGCAGGCAGACATTATTCCTTCTTGGCTGTGATGACAACTTCAACTCCCATGTATGGTTGCCATTGGCCTGAGTCTGTGAGTGAGGCCTGTTACACTGCTGACAGACATGAATCCTTCTTGGCTGTGTTGTGAACTTCAACTCCCATGTATGGTTGCCATGGCCCTGAGTCTGTGAATGAGGCCTGTGGCACTGCAGGCAGACATGAATCCTTTTGGCTGTGATGAGAACTTCAACTCCCATAGCATTCCCACCTGACGCCACCCCAGCCTCCTATTCCACCTCCTCCTCCAAATTGCCAATTGATATTGGTTAATTTTTATTTATTTTATTTTAAGTCCTTTCCCTACCCACGTTTGTTTGCAGGGTATTTACCTACATTTTGCTTCCTTTTGCAGCCCTCTAGCCCTTTCCTGGGCTATTTTACAGCCTTTTTAGTGCCCAAAAGTTCGGGTCAAGTTTGGGTTGAGTTCCGAACCCAAACTTTTCGTGAAGTTCAAACCCAAACATCCAGGTGTTCGCTCAACTCTACTCATAAGGAAAAATCTGGTCAATCTACATAGCCAAAAATAACACAATAGAATTACCCCATAAAGGGGCAGTGCTCAAACATGGGGCATTATATTCACCCCAAATCATTATAACAACGCATATTTCGGATGCTTCCCGCATCAAGGGCACCGTTATTAACCAGATGCATCACTCTGAGGGGCCATTTATGGAAAAAGGACACAATCGGGATCAAAAGACCACAAAATGTTATTTATTCATAAAAAAGCTAAAGGTTAATCTCTCATTGATACAGCGGGGTAACTGGGATCGGAAGCGTTAGATCCATTCACATTCCTTCTGAAGGATCTTCCTATCCCAGTCACCCCCTCTTGATGGTGGTGGTATCAGTTTGAGAACTGAGAATTTCAGAGATCTTGGATTACCGCCATGTGATTACAAGATATGTGATGCAACAGGTGTAACATTCCTTTTATGAATATCATTAACGTGTTCACATATCCTCCTTCTCAATTCCCTTGTCAACTAACCTATATAGTCCATTGGACAGAGGAACTGGCAGATGTAAATAACCCCCTACTCTTACAGTTAACAAAATCCCGAACTTTGAAAAACTTTTCACAGAGCAAGTAACCATTTTCGCGGTAGATATAAAGTCGCAGGCCTTACATGACCCGCATTTGAACATCCCAATAGGTTTACGGTCAAGCCAGGTCCCTGGTTTGACTGGTGGCACATAATGGCTGTGAACCAGTCGTTCCTTCAAACTCCTACCTTTCCAGTAGGTGACAGATGGGTGGTCAAGGACAACATCTCTAGATCTAGATCGATCCCTAAAATAGGTATCTGTTCAGTATCTCCTTGATATGTGTGTTAGCAGTATCAAAGGTAGATATCAAGCAGATGGGGTCCGCTTCTCCTTGTCCCTTGGTTTGGGGACTAACGAGCCAGTACGGTCTTGTTGAGAAGCATGTTGAAATGCTTCCTTGAGGGTTCAATGTGGATATCCTCTATCTCTAAATCTATTATATAATTTCCTGGCCTCCCCAAAGAAGGAATCGGAGCTCGAGCATTTCCGTCGTGCCCGGAGATACTGCCCCTCATGGGATACCCTTTTCATAGCCATGGGATGATGACTCCCCAATGTAAAAGTGAGTTGGTGGTCGTCGCTTTTCTAAAAATAGAGGTAGTAAGTCTATCTAACTGTTTTACCACCCTCACATTAAGAAAGGTAATTGTTTCATGTTGGATCTCATATATAAACTTCATGCCTCTTTGGTTGTTGTTCAGTTCTTTAATGATGTCAACAAATTCATTTCCATCCCTTTCCAAATCACAAAGATGTCATCGATATAACGCATCCAAAATGCTATCTTCTCACTCCACTACACCTAATGGTCCAGGAATACAGAATTGTGCTCCCACCAGCCCAGGAAGAGATTGGCATACGTTGGGGCACAGGGGCTCCCCATAGCTGCCCCCGAGCTGGTGGTGGAAAAAAGTTATGGATAAGTGTGAACTCCAATAGCTCCAAAATAAAGTTGTTATGTGCCCCAAATTGTATACCCCTGCTTTTGAGATAGTATGCCAATGCCAAGAGACCTTTACTATGGGGGATAAAGACTCTACATCGATACTGACTAACAGACAATCAGGATCAATACTGATGGTTTCTATTAAGAAAGTCCATTGTATCTCGGGTGTATGATGGTAGAGACAGTACAAACTGTCTCAGGGTCTGATCAAGGTAAATGCTACCTTTTAGTAGTCCATAGAAAGTGGTAATGCATGGATTTGCTGGAAGGAGTAACTTATATTCTACTTTACTAATTACCTTATTACTCAGGCGAGTGTCCAATATGTATTTCAATTCTTTTAAAGGTAGGTGTAGGGTCTGATGGTAATATTCTATAGCCTTCCTTATCCTTAAGGAGGTCCATACACATCCTCTGGGACTGCTTATGGTCAAGAACCACAAGATTCCCACCTTTGTCAGAATGTTTGACAACAATAGACTCGTCTTTCTCCAATGTGCATAATCGTCCATCTCCTTCCTGGATAGATTATATTCTTTGGTGTGAACTTTCACCAAATTTTTAAGGTCGGAGGTAACTAACTGTAGAAAGATATATATATATATATATATATATATATATATATATAGTCTGAAAATCAGAACAGCACATCCAGAAGTCAAAAAAGGTGTCTTTATTCACCCATGTGGTACCACATGGGTGAATAAGACACCTTTGACTTCTGAGTGTGCTGTTCATTCTGACTTATTTTGGAGTGAAGCCTATTCCCATTGAACGTGCACCCGCCTGTTCTTATAGTCAGTGCCACCATTTTTCGTGTATATATATATATATATATATATATATATTCATAATTAAAAGTAGGTGGTGGTTTAATACTCTTGGGTTTTTAAGCTAGTAAAGGGCCCTGACCTGGGTTACGTGCCCTTCCTCCTCCAACTCAACAAGAACATTACAGTTTCACTCAATCCCCACCTCTCACATGTCTGTCTGTTAGAATGTTGAAAAAATGTATGCCATTTAAGTTTCCTGCTAAACAGATGGAGATCTTTAATCCATGTAAATGGGCAGAAATTAGTGGTGGGGACAAATGACAGTCCTTTTAAGGACCACAATCTGAGTTTCACTAAGCTCTCGAGTGGTCAAATTTATGATCTGTAAATCGTCGGATTGGCTTTGTTTTTCGCCCGTTCTCCACTGTTCCTGTAGCTGGTAAGGTGTTTGACCCTTCTCTAAAAAAGTAGAGGGGATAGAGATGCTGTTCTGAGAGGTGGAAGGAGAGGATAAGGATGAGGCAGCAAGAAGTTTGCTTCCTGTGTATAACCTCTGCTTCTCCCCCTCTTGGCCATCTTTTCCCTTGCCTTCTTGGAGCAAAGGCTCCTCTGTCTAAGCCTCCTCCTGATGTTCTATACTGTGTCTCTGTATCTGAGGATTCAAAGTCTGAAGATGAGACTTCTGATCCAGAGTGAACTGTTGTACCAACCTGATAATTATATAAGCTCTGTTTTCCTAAATTCACCGAGATCACTTGTGAATGGCCTATGTTTACATTGTTCTAATAAGTTTTGAAATTTTTTCTACAGAAGTCTGCAGTGATGCACCACGCTTATTAAAGTCGGGATCATCTTTGAATAATAGGGCAGTGTCTATCAATTCCTGTAATCTGGTAGATGTTTTATCAAATAGTTGTTGTTAATGTTATCTTTGTACCCAGCATAAAGATCCCTAAAGGCTAATTTACAAGTGGCAGAAGTGGTCTGTCCTGGAATGTCCTTATCCGAAAATATATCCCTGGCCTCATTAACTAATGCCTCAGTGAACACTGTCCCTGAAAGAAAACTGGCCATACTTATTAGTATAATCACTATTTATTATTTGTGTGGTGTTTTTGTTCATATACATATCATTTTAATGAATGAATTACAGGTTATATTTTATAGGGTATATAACAATTGCAGTGATAGTATATAATTAGGGATGGCGAATTGACTTCGGATGCTTCATCAGAAGTCGATTCGCCATAAAACTTTGTTGCTCCGTACAGTATTAAATTATATTGGCTCTGATGAGCCGAAGTCATTACTTTGTGAAGTCACACGAGACTTTGTGTAATAACGTTGGGAATTAATTATTACTAGTGTTGGCGCGAATATTCGAATAGCGAATTTTTAGCGAATATCGGACGCCATAAATTTGCGAATATAGTGCTATACAGGGTGGGCCATTTATATGGATACACATTAATAAAATGGGAATGGTTGGTGATATTAACTTCCTATTTGTGGCTAGTGTTGAGCGCGAATATTCGAATAGCGAATTTTTTAGCGAATATCGGCACTCGCTAATTGCGAATATTTCGAATATAGCGCTATAAATTCGCTATTTCGAATATTCGTTTTTTTTAGTTCTATTTTTTCTTTCCCACTTCCCAAAAGTAGTTCTTACCTGTCCTGAGGATTCCTGGCTTCCTGGCTGCTCCAGTCAGTGCCCGTTGCCGCTTCTGCCGACTTCCGTGCTCATGGAGCGTCCCCATCACCATGGGAACATCTCCATACTAAAATGTACTGTCGGATTTGAGAATTACGTTGAAATCGCAATGCGATTAATTCAAGTTATATTAATCGCATTGCGATTACAACTTAGTGCACTGCCATCTTACATATTAGGCTAGAATTAACGAATATGGAATATAGCAGCAGTGCTAAGTAGAAATCGCAATGCGATTACTCCAAGTTATATTAATCGCATTGCGATTTCAACTTAGCACTGCTATATTCCATATTCGTTAACTTCGTTAATTCTAGCAAGCTGACCAATTATAAACCCAGCTCTAAGTTTAAATCGCAATGCGATTAATATAACTTGAATTAATCGCATTGCGATTTCAACAGACATGGTTTACTATGGTCGCTAAAGCGATGATGGAGAATACTTCGTTATCTTCGTTTTGAGGAATATAACGAATACATTTGTCATATTACGCTAATTCTACCAAGCCAACCATAGTAAACCAGGTCTAAGTAGAAATCGCAATGCGATTTATTCAAGTTATATTAATCGCATTGCGATTTCAACGTAATTCTCAAATCCGACAGTTCATTTTAGTATGGAGACGTTCCCTCCCATGTATGGTTGGCTTGGTAGAATTAGCTAATATGACGAATGTATTCGTCATATTCCTCAAAACGAAGATAACAAAGTATTCTCCATCTTCGTTTTAGCTACCTATTCGTCAACTCGCTAATTTTAGCAATCAAATAGGAAGGTTGACTATAGAGACAGCTGTGTTGAATTCGCTATGCGATTATATTAGTATTATTTTTTTAAAATAGAATAATTATAATAATTATCAAGAATTATAATTATTCTATTTATTTTAAAAATGCAAAGTAATATAATCGCATAGCGAATTAAACACAGATGTCTCTATAGTCCACCTTCCTATTTGATTGCAAGAATTAGCGAAGTTGACGAATAGATAGCTAAAACGAAGATGGAGAATACTTTGTTATCTTCGTTTTGAGGAATATGACGAATACATTCGTCATATTCGTCATCTTCGCTAAAATTCTAGATATCAAAGCAATAGGAAAGTAGCCTTAAGTTAAAATCGCAATACGCGATTATTTAAATCGCATATTAATCGCGATAACTAGAATAATGACGAATATTCGATTTCGACGAATATGAAACGAATATTCTATCGAATATTTTCGAATTTCGTTGAAATCGAATATGCCACCTGCCGCTCATCACTATTTGTGGCACATTAGTATATGTGAGGGGGAACCTTTTCAAGATGGGTGGTGACCATGGCTGCCATTTGGAAGTTGGACATTTTGAATCCAACTTTTGTTTTTCAATAGGAAGAGGGTCATGTGACACATCAAACTTATTGGGAATTTCACAAGAAAAACAATGGTGTGCTTGGTTTTAACGTAACTTTATTCTTTCATGAGTTATTTACAAGTTTCTGACCACTTATAAAATGTGTTCAATGTGCTGCCCATTGTGTTGGATTGTCAATGCAAACCTCTTCTCCCACTCTTCACACACTGATAGCAACACCGCAGGAGAAATGCTAGCACAGGCTTCCAGTATCCGTAGTTTCAGGTGCTGCACATCTCATATCTTCACAGCATAGACAATTGCCTTCAGATGACCCCAAAGATAAAAGTCTAAGGGGGTCAGATCAGGAGACCTTGGGGACCATTCAACTAGCCCACGACGACCAATCCACTTTCCAGGAAACTGTTCATCTAGGAATGCTCGGACCTGACACCCATAATGTGGTGGTGCACCATCTTGCTGGAAAAACTCAGGGAACGTGCCAGCTTCAGTGCATAACGAGCGAAACACATCATGTAGCAATTTCGCATATCCAGTGGCCTTGAGGTTTCCATTGATGAAGAATGGCTCCACTATCTTTGTACCCCATATACCACACCATACCATCAATTTTTTTGTTCCAACAGTCTTGGAGGGAGCTATCCAATGTGGGTTGGTGTCAGACCAATAGCGGTGGTTTTGTTTGTTAACTTCACCATTGACATAAAAGTTTGCCTCATCACTGAACAAAATCTTCTGCGTAAACTGAGGGTCCTGTTCTAATTTTTGTTTTGGCCATTCTGCAAATTCAGTGCGCCGATTTGGGTCATCCTCGTTGAGATGCTGCAGTAGCTGGAGTTTGTAAGGGTGCCATTTGTGAGTAGCTAATATCCGCCGAAGGGATGTTCGACTAATGCCACTCTCCAGTGACATGCAGCGAGTGCTAAGCTGTGGGCTCTTGCTGAATGAAGCTAGCACATCCACTGATGTTTCAGTTTCACGAAACTTAGCATGGGAGATGGGTGGTCTCGTAGGGTGTCTTGCATTGAAATCTGCTGCAATGACCCGGTTACTGCGTTCACCAGACATCAACACAATTTCTATCCGCTCCTCACAAGTTAACCTCGGTGACATGGCAATGGCTGTAAACAAAGAGACACTTATAAATAACTCATGTAAGAATAAAGTTACGTTAAAACCAAGCACATCATTGTTTTTCTTGTGAACTTCTCAATAAGTTTGATGTGTCACATGACCCTCTTCCTATTAAAAAACAAAAGTTGGATTCAAAATGGCCGACTTCAAAATGGCCGCCATTGTCACCACCCATCTTGAAAAGTTTCCCCCCTCACATATACAGGGAGTGCAGAATTATTAGGCAAATGAGTATTTTGACCACATCATCCTCTTTATGCATGTTGTCTTACTCCAAGCTGTATAGGCTCGAAAGCCTACTACCAATTAAGCATATTAGGTGATGTGCATCTCTGTCATGAGAAGGGTGTGGTCTAATGACATCAACACCCTATATCAGGTGTGCATAATTATTAGGCAACTTCCTTTCCTTTGGCAAAATGGGTCAAAAGAAGGACTTGACAGGCTCAGAAAAGTCAAAAATAGTGAGTAAATAGTGAGTAATAGTGAGTAATCTTGCAGAGGGATGCAGCACTCTTAAAATTGCAAAGCTTCTGAAGCGTGATCATCGAACAATCAAGCGTTTCATTCAAAATAGTCAACAGGGTCGCAACAAGCGTGTGGAAAAACCAAGGCGCAAAATAACTGCCCATGAACTGAGAAAAGTCAAGCGTGCAGCTGCCAAGATGCCACTTGCCACCAGTTTGGCCATATTTCAGAGCTGCAACATCACTGGAGTGCCCAAAAGCACAAGGTGTGCAATACTCAGAGACATGGCCAAGGTAAGAAAGGCTGAAAGACGACCACCACTGAACAAGACACACAAGCTGAAACGTCAAGACTGGGCCAAGAAATATCTCAAGACTGATTTTTCTAAGGTTTTATGGACTGATGAAATGAGAGTGAGTGTTGATGGGCCAGATGGATGGGCCCGTGGCTGGATTGGTAAAGGGCAGAGAGCTCCAGTCCGACTCAGACGCCAGCAAGGTGGAGGTGGAGTACTGTTTTGGGCTGGTATCATCAAAGATGAGCTTGTGGGGCCTTTTCGGGTTGAGGATGGAGTCAAGCTCAACTCCCAGTCCTACTGCCAGTTTCTGGAAGACACCTTCTTCAAGCAGTGGTACAGGAAGAAGTCTGCATCCTTCAAGAAAAACATGATTTTCATGCAGGACAATGCTCCATCACACGCGTCCAAGTACTCCACAGCGTGGCTGGCAAGAAAGGGTATAAAAGAAGAAAATCTAATGACATGGCCTCCTTGTTCACCTGATCTGAACCCCATTGAGAACCTGTGGTCCATCATCAAATGTGAGATTTACAAGGAGGGAAAACAGTACACCTCTCTGAACAGTGTCTGGGAGGCTGTGGTTGCTGCTGCACGCAATGTTGATGGTGAACAGATCAAAACACTGACAGAATGCATGGATGGCAGGCTTTTGAGTGTCCTTTCAAAGAAAGGTGGCTATATTGGTCACTGATTTGTTTTTGTTTTGTTTTTGAATGTCAGAAATGTATATTTGTGAATGTTGAGATGTTATATTGGTTTCACTGGTAAAAATAAATAATTGAAATGGGTATATATTTGTTTTTTGTTCAGTTGCCTAATAATTATGCACAGTAATAATCACCTGCACACACAGATATCCCCTAAAATAGCTAAAACTAAAAACAAACTAAAAACTACTTCCAAAAATATTCAGCTTTGATATTAATGAGTTTTTTTGGGTTCATTGAGAACATGGTTGTTGTTCAATAATAAAATTAATCCTCAAAAATACAACTTGCCTAATAATTCTGCACTCCCTGTACTAATGTGCCACAAACAGGAAGTTAATATCACCAACCATTCCCATTTTATTAAGGTGTATCCATATAAATGGCCCACCCTGTATATTAACTATTTTGAATATTAATTTTTTTTTTAAGTTGTTAATCCCTTGTTGCTCTCTGGTTGTCTTCCCACTTCCCAAAAGCTGTTCTTACCTGTCCGGAGGATTCTTGGATCCCTGCCCGCTCCAGTCAATGCCTGCTGCCGCTTCTGCCGACTTCCCATGTGCATTGGAACGTCTCTATGCTAAAATGTACTGTCGGATGTGAGAATCACGATCTCACAAATTTGACTAAGTTGTAATCGCAATGCGATTAATATAACCTGAATTACTCGCATTGCAAATTCAACTTAGAGCTGGGTTCCTAATGGTTGTATTGCTAGAATATAACGAATATCACTAATTCACGAATATAGCACTATATTCTCAATCTTCGTTATATTCTAGCAAGCCAACCATTAGGAACCCAACTCTAAGTTGAATTCGCAATGCGAGAATACAGTCGTGGCCAAAAGTTTTGAGAATGACACAAATATTAGTTTTCACAAAGTTTGCTGCTAAACTGCTTTTAGATCTCTGTTTCAGTTGTTTCTGTGATGTAGTGAAATATAATTACACGCACTTGATACATTTCAAAGGCTTTTATCGACAATTACATGACATTTATGCAAAGAGTCAGTATTTGCAGTGTTGGCCCTTATTTTTCAGGACCTCTGCAATTCGACTGGGCATGCTCTCAATCAACTTCTGGGCCAATTCCTGACTGATGGCAACCCATTCTTTCATAATCACTTCTTGGAGTTTGTCAGAATTAGTGGTTTTTTGTTTGTCCACCCGCCTCTTGAGGATTGACCACAAGTTTTCAATGGGATTAAGATCTGGGGAGTTTCCAAGCAATGGACCCAAAATGTCAACGTTTTGGTCCCCGAGCCACTTAGGGTACTTTCATATTTAGCCTGCCGAATCCGTCCTGCCACAAGTGGCAGTGCACTGCTGTGCAGCCGCTACGTCCCCATTGACTATAATGGGGCGGGGGCGGAGCTACGGCGCAGCACGGCAGTGCACGGCCGAAGATCGCCGGACTAAAAGTCCTGCATGTCCGAGTTTTCAGTCCGGCGATCTTTGTCGTGCAGTGCCGTGCTGCGCCGTAGCTCAGCCCCGCCCCATTATAGTCAATGGGGACGAGCGGCAGCACGGCAGTGTACGACCACTTGCGGCAGGACGGATCCGGCAGGCTATTCAGCCTGCCGGATACTTCCTGCCACAGTGTGAAAGTACCCTTAGTTATCACTTTTGCCTTATGGCACGGTGCTCTATCGTGCTGGAAAATGCATTGTTCTTCACCAAACTGTTGTTGGATTGTTGGAAGAAGTTGCTGTTGGAGGGTGTTTTGGTACCATTTTTTATTCATGGCTGTGTTTTTGGGCAAAATTGTGAGTGAGCCCACTCCCTTGGATGAGAAGCAACCCCACACATGAATGGTCTCAGGATGCTTTACTGTTGGCATGACACAGGACTGTTGGTAGCGCTCACCTTTTCTTCTCCGGACAAGCCTTTTTCCTGATGCCCCAAACAATCGGAAAGAGGCTTCATTGGAGAATACGACTTTGCCCCAGTCCTCAGCAGTCCATTCACCATACTTTATGCAGAAGATCAATCTGTCCCTGATGTTTTTTTCGGAGAGAAGTGGCTTTTTTGCTGCCCTTTTTGACACTAGGCCATCTTCCAAAAGTCTTTGCCTCACTGTGCGTGCAGATGCGCTCACACCTGCCTACTAGTGATGTCGCGAACATAAAATTTTCAGTTCGCGAACAGCGAACGCGAACTTCCGCAAATGTTCGCGAACGGGCGAACCGCCATAGACTTCAATTGGCAGGCGAATTTTAAAACCCACAGGGACTCTTTCTGGCCACAATAGTGATGGGAAAGTTGTTTCAAGGGGTCTAACACCTGGACTGTGGCATGCCGGAGGGGAATCTATGGCAAAACTATCATGGAAAATTACGTAGTGGACGCAGAGTCGGGTTTTAATCCATAAAGGGCATAAATCAACTAACATTCCTAAATTGTTTGGAATAACGTGCTTTAAAACATCCAGTGTGTGTATACGATCAGGTATGATGTTGTATCGATCAGGTAGTGTAAGGGTTACGCCCGCTTCACTGACATTGACAGACCAAACTCCCTTTTAATGCACCGCAAACAGTTCATTTGCACAACCGCAAACTCCCCATTTGCACAAGGTTGGATACCAAGCTAGCCACGTCCCGGTGATGTCATTGAAGGTTTCCTCCTCCACCCAGCCACGTACAACACCAAGGGTCCCCAAAGGTGAATTGAATTGATTTTTCGAACGGGAGATGGTTACAAAAACGCTGGCTCCCTCCCTTTGTTTTTCCACGGTGACTGCGTCTGCGCCGTGCAATTTACTGTCACACCCGATATGAGTGGTATTTTCTGTAGTACTATTCTCATCAGTTTAATCCTCTAACGTCCCCAATCTAGGTGCCATTTATTGAATAGATTTTTCGAATGGGGAGATGGTTAAAAACGCTGGCTTCCTCCACTCTGTTTTAATCCACGGTCACTGCGTCTGCGCCGTGCAATTTACTGTCACACCCGATATGAGTGGTATTTTCTGTAGTACTATTCTCATCAGTTTAATCCTCTAACATCCCCAATCTGGGTGCCATTTATTGAATAGATTTTTCGAACGGGGAGATGGTTAAAAACGCTGGCTCCCTCCACTCTGTTTTAATCCACGGTCACTGCGTCTGCGCCGTGCAATTTACTGTCACACCCGATATGAGTGGTATTTTCTGTAGTACTATTCTCATCAGTTTAATCCTCTAACGTCTCCAATCTGGGTGCCATTTATTGAATAGATTTTTAGAACGGGAGATGCTTAAAAACGCTGGCTCCTCCACTCTGTTTTAATCCACGGTCACTGCGTCTGCGCCGTGCAATTTACTGTCACACCCGATATGAGTGGTATTTTCTGTAGTACTATTCTCATCAGTTTATTCCTCTAACATCCCCGACTCCCCAATCTGGGGCCATTTATTAAATAGATTTTTCGAACGGGAGATGGTTAAAAACGCTGGCTCCCTCCACTCTGTTTTAAACCACGGTCACTGCGTCTGCGCCGTGCAATTTACTGTCACACCCAATATGAGTGGTATTTTCTGTAGTACTATTCTCATCAGTTTAATTCCTCTAACGTCCCCAATCTGGGGGCCATTTATTGAATAGATTTTTCGAATGGGGAGATGGTTAAAAAACGCTGGCTCCCTCCACTCTGTTTTAATCCACGGTCACTGCGTCTGCGCCGTGCAATTTACTGTCACACCCGATATGAGTGGTATTTTCTGTAGTACTATTCTCATCAGTTTAATCCTCTAACGTCCCCAATCTGGGGGCCATTTATTGAATAGATTTTTCGAACGGGAGATGGTTAAAAAACGCTGGCTCCCTCCACTCTGTTTTAAACCACGGTGACTGCGTCTGCGCCGTGCAATTTACTGTCACACCCGATATGAGTGGTATTTTCTGTAGTACTATTCTCATCAGTTTAATCCCTGTTACGTCCCATATCAGGGATTGCCTTTTGTGAAAAATAATTTAGGCCGGGTACCTTCGACTGCCTTCACAGTGACAGACCAAACTCTCATACACTAAACTGAATTGATTTCAGGAACCGGGAGATGGAAAAAGCAGCTTGGTCGGTCCTCTTACTCCCAAATTGGGGCACTGTGCGTGCACAGAGCAATGTGCTGTGACACCCTATATGAGTGGTGTCTTAACTAGTACTATTCCTATCAGTTTAATCCCTGTTACGGACCCTATCCGGTCGAATTGATTAACCATTGTCGAATTAGCGAACCATTACGACATCATGAAATAATTTAGTTCTGAGCTCTGTACTTGCTTTGTATTGGAATTGATGGGGATTTTTAATTGCCTGCATCATTTCTAATAAACTATTAAGAGACTTTATTATGATTTTTATTTTATGTATTAAAAACCCATACAACATATAAAAAAAAGGTAAATTAATGTTTTTCTATGAAATATTATCCAGCCGTCCGATCGCTTTTGGTCTGACCATAATGAAGCAACGGCCTTATCATCTGGGGTGTGGCAACATTGCCAACACACTTATAGAGGTGATGATGATTGCTTCATTGTGATACGCAAGCCCCTTCACCACAACAAGGTAACGATCACGAAGGGGAATTGACACTAGTATGTGCCTTTTTTTTTTGGTTTGTTTTTGCAGCCACAGTGCTGCACCATAGGACAGAAAAATTAGGCATGTACACATGCCTGAAAAATAATGGCACTGTTGCAGCCGCTATTGTAGCAGCGGCCGGAAAAATGTATGTTTTCCAGGCAGAAAAGTGAGTAAAACTTTGCGGCTTGAACCCTAGTTGGTGGTGGAGAATTCACGAAAGTCATCCGGTATGCAGACATTAAATACAGCAGCGTGGGGACCATTTTGAGGCCAAGGCATGTAATCAGGCCTTTTGTTAGTCAAACGTATCCCCCACTGTCAGTCCCTTCGGGATCCATGCCTCATTCATCTTTATGAAGGTGAGGTAATCAACACTTTTTTGACCGAGGCGACTTCTCTTGTCAGTGACAATGCCTCCTGCTGCACTGAAGGTCCTTTCTGACAGGACACTTGAAGCAGGGCAGGCCAGAAGTTCTATCGCGAACTGGGATAGCTCAGGCTACAGGTCAAGCCTGCACACCCAGTAGTGAAGGGGTTCATTGCTCCTCAGAGTGTCGATATCTGCTGTTAAGGCGAGGTAGTCTGCTGCCTGTCGGTCGAGTCGTTCTCTAAGGCTGGATCCCGAAGGGCTGTGGCGATGAGTAGGACTGAAAAAGCTCTGCATGTCCTCCATCAACAACACATCTGTAAATCGTCCAGTCCTTGCCACCGTGGTAGGAGGAGGATTACACTCACCTCTTCCCTGTTAGATTCCCGTTGTGCTGTGACATCCCCTTATAAGCTGTGTAAAGCATATTTTTCAGTTTGGTTTTGAACTGCTGCATCCTTTCCGACTTTCGGTAATTTGGTAACATTTCTGCCACTTTCTGCTTATACCGGGGTCTAGTAGCGTGGCCACCCAGTACAGATCGTTCTCCTTTATCCTTTTTATACGTGGGTCCCTCAACAGACATGACAGCATGAAAGACCCCATTTGAACAAGGTTGGATGCAGAGCTACTCATTTCCGTTCCTCGTCCTCACTGATGTCATTGACGGTCTGTTCTTCCCCCCAGCCACGTACAACACCATGGGTCCCAGATAGGTGACAACAACGAGCACCCTGGGGTGCCTGCTGTGGTTGGTCTTCCTCCTCCTCAAAGCCACATTCCTCCTCTGACTCCTCTCCCTCATACTCCTCTTCCAGCGTTGCTGCAGGTCCGGCAAGCGATGATGACAAGGCTGTTTCTGGTGGTGATGGTGACCACAACTCTTCCTCTTCACGCTCATCTACAGCCTGATCCAGAACTCTTCGCAGGGCACGCTCCAGGAAGAAAACAAATGGGATGAGGTCGCTGATGGTGCCTTCGGTGCGACTGACTAGGTTTGTCACCTCCTCAAAAGGACGCATGAGCCTACAGGCATTGCGCATGAGTGTCCAGTAACGTGGCAAAAAGATTCCCAGCTCCGCAGAGGCTGTCCTAGCACCCCGGTCATACAAATACTCGTTGACGGCTTTTTCTTGTTGGACCAGGCGGTCGAACATTAGGAGTGTTGAATTCCAACGTGTCGGGCTGTCGCATATCAAGCGCCTCACTGGCATGTTGTTTCTGCTGAATATCGGAAAAGTGCGCCATGGCCGTGTAGGGACGCCTGAAATGGCCACACACCTTCCTGGCCTGCTTGAAGACGTCCTGTAAGCCTAGGTACTTAGACACAAAACGTTGTACGATGAGATTCAACACATGTGCCATGCACGGCACATGTGACAACTTGCCCAAATTTAATGCCGCCAACAGATTGCTTCCATTGTCACACACCACTTTGCCGATCTCCAGTTGGTGCGGGGTCAGCCACTGATCCACCTGTGCGTTCAGGGCGGACAGGAGTGCTGGTCCTGTGTGGCTCTCTGCTTTCAGGCAAGTCAACCCCAAGATAGCGTGACACTGTCGTATCCGGGATGTGGAATAGCCCCTGGGGAGCTGGGGGGAATCAGTTGATGTGCAGCCAGACGCCGCAGCAGAAGAGGACTCAGCCGAGGAGGATATCGAAGAGGATGGAGTAGGAGTAGAGGAGGTGGCAGTAGGTCTGCCTGCAAGTCGTGGTGGTGTCACCAACTCCGCTGCGGAGCCACGCATTCCATGCTTGTCAGCCGTCAGCAGGTTGACCCAATGCGCAGTATACGTGATATACCTTCCCTGACCGTGCTTTGCAGAACAGGTATCAGTGGTCAGATGGACCCTTGCCCCAACACTGTATGCCAGAGATGCCATGACTTCCTTTTCAATGACATGGTAGAGGTTTGGGATTGCCTTTTTTGAAAAAAAAATTTGTCCGGGTACCTTCCACTGTGCGACAAATTTTTTGAAGGCCTCAGACTCTACCAGCTGGTATGGTAAAAGCTGGTGGCCTAAGAGTTCCGTCAAGCCAGCTGTCAGTCGCCGGGCAAGGGGGTGACTTTGTGACATTGGCTTCTTATGCTCAAACATGTCCTTGACAGACACCTGACTGTGGGCAGATGAGCAGGAACTGCTGAAGGTGAGAGATGGAGTGTCGGGTGGTTGAGAGGGGGCAGGGAGGACAGCAGTGGTTGACGTGGCTGAAGATGCTGGACCAGGAGGATCATTGTGGCTTTGAGTTTTTGTGCTGCTTGTACTCATGTGTTGATCCCATAGGCGTTTGTGATGTGAGATCATGTGCCTTCGCAAAGCAGTTGTACCAAGGTGGGTGTTGGACTTCCCACGACTCAGTTTCTTTTGGCACAGGTTGCAAATGGCATTGCTTTTATCAGAGGCAGACACACAAAAAAAATGCCACACTGCTGAGCTTTGCAATGACGGCATTCTAGTGGTGGCAACAGCATGCGTTGACTGGCGTGCTGTCTGGCTGACCCCAGGTGCCGATACATGCTGTCTGACTGTGCCACTAACTCCTTGCGACGACCTCCCCCTGCTTCCAACTCGTCTCCTCATTCTCTCTGTCTCCCCTTCAGAACTTTCCCCCTCTTCTTCTCTTCGAGCAGGCACCCACGTGGCATCCGTGGACACATCGTCATCATCAACCGCTTCACTTGTATCTGACACCTCAGCAAAGGAAGCAGCAGCGGGTACAACATCATCATCATCACACTGTACGTCCATGTGTGTAATCCTGCCTGACTGAGACATATCCCCGTAATCTACATCATCTGGCAATAATGGTTGCGCATCACTAATTGCATCCAACTGATGTGTAAATAACTTCTCTGACGGATCAAGTGAAGCGGCTGTGGTGGCTGTGGTGGTAGTGGTGGTGGTGGCGACGGGCGGGTGCCTGGTAACTTGAGAGCAGGTGACCGAAGCTGAGCTGGAGGAGGATGGTGCGTCAAGGTTCTTAGCGGAAGCTGTTGAAGATTGGGTGTCCTGTCTAAGCCAGTCAACTACGTCCTCTGAATTTTTCGGGTTCAGTGTACGTGGCCTCTGAAAACTGGGCATTATTCCAGGGACAGTGGAAATCACAGCACCACGACCACGACGGCCCCTGCGAGTGTGGCCTGCCTCTGCCTGTCATTTTTTTTAGATAAGTGGTACTACGCGTGCTAGGTACTGTGCCACCCGGTATGAGTGGTTGGCACTGGCAGTGGGCACACTACAGTCAGTGGAAGCGGGCCTGACACACACTGGCAGCAGGCAAGCAACTGAATTTAGACTACTGTCTAAAAATTAAATGCCTTATTTATCGGCAAGCTACTGTGCCACCCGGTATGAGTGGTTGGCACTGGCAGTGGGCACACTACAGTCAGTGGAAGAGGGCCTGACACACACTGGCAGCAGGCAAGCAACTGAATTTAGACTACTGTCTAAAAATTAAATGCCTTATTTATCGGCAAGCTACTGTGCCACCCGGTATCAGTGGTTGGCACTGGCAGTGGGCACACTACAGTCAGTGGAAGAGGGCCTGACACACACTGGCAGCAGGCAAGCAACTGAATTTAGACTACTGTCTAAAAATTAAATGCCTTATTTATCGGCAAGTTACTGTGCCACCCGGTATCAGTGTTTGGCACTGGCAGTGGGCACACTACAGTCAGTGGAAGAGGGCCTGACACACACTGGCAGCAGGCAAGCAACTGAATTTAGACTACTGTCTAAAAATTAAATGCCTTATTTATCGGCAAGCTACTGTGCCACCCGGTATCAGTGGTTGGCACTGGCAGTGGGCACACTACAGTCAGTTGAAGTCGACCTGACACACACTAGCAGCAGGCAAGCAGCTGAAATTACACTAAAGTGTAAAAATTAAATGCCTTTTTTATGCAAAGTCCTGTGCCAGCCGGTATGAGTGGTGGGCACTGGCAGTGGGCACACTACAGTCAGTTGAAGTCAGCCTGACACACACTGGCAGGCAACTAACCTTAGATTAAAGTGTAAAAATTAAGTGCCTTTTTTATGCAAAGTCCTGTGCCACACGGGATGACAGGGGTGGGCACTGGCAGTGGGCACACTACAGTCAGTTGAAGTCGGCCTGACACACACTAGCAGCAGGCAAGCAGCTGAAATTACACTAAAGTGTAAAAATTAAATGCCTTTTTATGCAAAGTCCTGTGCCAGCCGGTATGAGTGGTGGGCACTGGCAGTGGGCACACTACAGTCAGTGGAAGTCAGCCTGACACACACTGGCAGGCAACTAACCTTAGATTAAAGTGTAAAAATTAAATGCCTTTTTTTGATGCAAAGTCCTGTGCCACAAGGGATGACAGGGGTGGGCACTGGCAGTGGGCACACTACAGTCTGTGGGCCTGCAGCTCCTCACACACAGGCAGGCCAGGCAACTGCAATATGTATGTAAAGGAAAAAAAAAAGCAGACTAATGTTGCAGCCCCAAAAAGGGCTTTTTGGGGTGCTGTCAGGACGCTGTCCTTACAGTAGAGATCAGATGAGTCTTTCAGGACTGGAGTGGACACTGAATTCACTAGCCTAGCTATCGATTTCCCTATTAAATCAGCAGCAACTACACTGTCCCTCCTCTCACTAAGACTGCAGCTTCAGAATGAATCTAAAATGGATGCTGTGCAGGAGGTGGGAGGGTCTGGGAGGGAGGGTATGCTGCTGATTGGCTGGAATGTGTCTGCTGACTGTGAGGTACAGGGTCAAAGTTTGCTCAATGATGATGTATAGGGGGCGGACCGAACATCGCATGTGTTCGCCCGTTGAGGCAAACGCGAACAAGCTATGTTCGCCGGGAACTGTTCGCCGGCGGATAGTTCGGGCCATCTCTACTGCCTACAGCCATTCCTGAGCAAGCTCTGCACTGGTGGCACTCCGATCCCGCAGCTGAATCCTCTTTAGGAGACGATTCTGGCGCTTGCTGGACTTTCTTGGACACCCTGAAGCCTTCTTAACTAGAATTGAACCTCTTTCCTTGAAATTCTTGAATTCTATTCTTTTTTTGGGTGATTGTCCTATGTTGGGGCTTATTTTTTGCGGGATGAGATGGCGGTTCGAATGGTACTATCTTGGGGTGCATATGACTTTTTGATCGGTTACTATTACACTTTTTGTGATGTAAGGTGACAAAAAAATTGCTTTTTTGACAACGTTTTTATGTTTACGGAGTTCAAATGAGGGGTTAGTTCATATTATATTTTTATGGAGCAGGTCCTTACGGACGCGGCGATACCTAATATGTATACCTTTTTTTATTTATTTTGGTTTTACACAATAATATCCTTTTTGAATAAAAAAAAAACGTTTTAGTGTCTCCATAGTCTGAGAGCCATATATTTTTCAGTTTTTAGGCAATTGTCTCAGGTTGGGTATAATTTTTGCGGGATGAGGTGACGGTTAGATTGGCACTATTTGGGGGGTCATATGACTTTTTGATCGCTTGCTATTACACTTTTTGTGATGTAAGGTGCCAAAAAATTGCTTATTTACACCATTTTTTTTTTTTTTTTATGGCGTTCACCTGAGGAGTTCAGTCATGTGATATTTTTATAGAGCAGGTTTTTACGGACACGGAAATACCTAATATGTGTAGTGTATTTTATTTTTTTAATTTTTATTCAGTGATATGTGTTTTTTTACATTTTTTTTTTACCCAGACCCACTTGGTTCTGAAAGATCCAGTGGATCTGGTGTCTGTATAATACAGTACAGTACACTATATAGTGCACTGTGCTGTATTTTGTACTTTACAAAGTCTGAATAGACCTTTAGCAGGTCTAGTCAGACTTTCAGCACCATGGAGAGCATGACGATTCTGAAAGCCATAAGAGAGCAGCGGGTGATGGATGGGGAGGGAGTGGGGCTCCCTCCCTCTGAGATCCCATCCTGTTGGGGGGCTGCAAAGGCACAGCAATGTGCTGACACTCTGATAGGTCTACTAGACACCAGGGAATAGACAGAGGAGGCGGGCGGGGGATCGCAATTGCGATCCCGCCTGCCGCACCGCCTCCTGCTGCCCACAACCACCCCCCCTGCACCCCCGCCGCCATAATATGATTGGGGGCTGCAGGGGGGGTTAAAATGTATAACTTTGGGGGCATTAACTCTTTGATCTGTGACCACGGGGATCAGAGATAGCGAAAAGAGCTGCAAACCGCAGGTCTGAATTGACCTGCGGTTTGCAACGATTGCCCATAAGGGAGGGTCACAGAACCCCCCTGGGCATTGTAACAAGGTACCTGCTGAATGATTTCAGCAGGTACCTTGTTCCGATCACTGCCGGTTGAGCAGCAGTGATCAGAACTACTCATGACGTACCGTTATGTCATGTGTTCTAAAGGGGTTAAGATTCTTGCCTCTCCGATAGGTGATGTTTGGTTGTGTGCCTATAACCTCTCTTAGATCATTGTCTGCCTGAAGTACATGCCAGTACTTATTCAGGATCCTATAGACATATTGATTCTGAGCGTCATAGGTGCCAATACACCTAATGGTTGTAGATTCAGATGTCTTAGACATACTAATTAGTAAGTCTGAGTGTTTGGTGTTGTTGGCAAGTGCAAAGGCTCTATGGAGGACTTTTTTAGGATATCCTCTTGTTCTAAATCTGTGATACAGGTTGTTAGACTCTTGAATAAAACTAGATTCCTCAGTACAATTCCTTCTGGCCCTGATGTATTGGCCTGTGGGAATACCCTTCTTGAGAAAGACCGGGTAATAACTCTGCAGTGCCACAGATTGGAAGGAAGAGGACCGACCAACCATCTTTTTCCATCTCCCGGTTCCTAAAATCTATTCCATACACCGGCCCCTGATAGAGGACAAAACAGAGATTAAACTGGTAAGAAGAGGTTTTTTTTAATTTAAAAAAAGAGGACAGCCTTTGCAGAGCTGGCTATTTTTTGGCCACGTTACTGAACGCTCATGCACAATGGCTGTAGGCTCATGCGTCCTTTTGAGGAGGTGACAAACCTAGTCAGTCGCACTGAAGGCACCATCAGCGACCTCATCCCATTTGTATTCTTACTGGAACGTGCCCTGCAAAGAGTGCTTGATTAGGCCGTAGATGAGCATGAAGAGGAAGAGTTGTGGTCACCATCACCACCAGAAGCAGCCTTGTCGTCGTCGATTGCTGGACCTGCAGCAACGCAGAGAGAGAGTCTGAAGAAGAGGAGTCAGAGGAGGAAGGTGGCTTTGAGGACGTGGAAGACCAACCACAGCAGGCGCCCCAGGGGCCTGTTGTCACCTTTCGGGGACCCTTGGTTTTGTACGTGGCTGGGTGGAGGTAGAGACTTTCAATGACGTCAGTGAGGACAAGGAACGGGACATGGCTAGCATGGTATGCAACCTTGTGCAAATGGGGAGTTTGTGGTTGTGCAAATGGACTGTTTGCGGTTGTTTGCGGTGCGTTAAACGGGGAGTTTGGTCTGTCACTGTGAAGCGGGCATAACCCTTAAACTACCTGATCGATACAACATCATACCTGATCGTACACTGGATGTTTTAAAGCGCGTTATTCCAAACAATTTAGGAATGTTAGGTGATTTATGCCCTTTATGGATTAAAACCCGACTCTGCGTCAACTACGTAATTTTCCATGGCAGTTTTGCCATAGATCCCCCTCTGGCATGCCACAGTCTAGGTGTTAGTCCCCTTGAAACAACTTTTCCATCACTATTGTGGCCAAAAAGAGTCCCTGTGGGTTTTAAAATTTGTCTGCCTATTGAAGTCTATGGGGGTTCCCCCGGTTCGCCCGTTCGCGAACATTTGCGGAGGTTCGCGTTCGCCGTTCACGACCGGAAAATGTTATGTTCGCGACATCTCTAATTGTGATTGAGTGCTTTGACAAACTCATGAAATAGCTCTGTGGTACTATCCCAAAGTATAAGCACATCATCAATGAACCTACCCCAAAATGTGTTGTGACTAGTAAAGGCCTCAAAATCATCCGTGAACACCCTAAAAAAAGATTACGCGTGTATAAGTAGGTGATATAAAACAGTTTTTTTCTCCCTTCAGAAAAGTTTCGAGGTCTGCAGATGTCCTATTAGTGGATATCCTGCAAATTGGTGGAAGAATGCAATAGTGTAAATCCGTATGATTATGCCGCCCCTTAGTGCACAGATTGTACTTACACGGCACTTTACTGACAAGAGGCGTATCAGAGGAGTCCTCCGCAGTTTGTTGGATTCCTCGTGGCGTAGGTCCACGTTCACACGCCGGCACACAGGGCTCAACGGCAGACTTAACTGCAACCAACACCCGGTGGGTCTGCTAGTGTTCCCAACTTCAATTCATTCAAATAATTCCTGTGGATACAAGTGGCTCCCACCGTAGTGAAGCTCCGATAACTGTTTAAATTTTTTTTTAATCAGTACATACTTACAAACATGCACTTTAAAATCGCAATGTAAAATCCCAGTGTCTTTTTCCTTTGCCCGACCCAGGTTTCGCTCCTTGAGCTTCGTCAGGGGCACACATCATCTCTCCCTCCCCCTTTAATGGGAAGCCGCAGATCTCTAAGTTATAACTGTCCCCATGTGAATTTGGACTTAGAGATCTGCGGCTTCCCAATAAAGAGATACAAGTGTAGGGAGAAGTATGAGGATAAAATAGGAGGCATTTTGAATGACACGTCAGGTGCTTGATTGGTGCTAACCTGATGAATAAAAGAGAAGGGGGAGGGAGAGATGACGTGTGCCCCTGACGAAGCTCAAGGAGCGAAACCTGGGTCGGGCAAAGGAAAAAGACACTGGGATTTTACATTGCGATTTTAAAGTGCATGTTTCTAAGTATGTACTGATTAAAAAAAAAATTAAACAGTTATCGGAGCTTCACTACGGTGGGAGCCACTTGTATCCACAGGAATTATTTGAATGAAAAGAAGTTGGGAACACTAGCAGACCCACCGGGTGTTGGTTGCAGTTAAGTCCGCCGTTCAGCCCTGTGTGCCGGCGTGTGAACGTGGACCTACGCCACGAGGAAGCCAACAAACTGCGGAGGACTCCTCTGATACGCCTCTTGTCAGTAAAGTGCCGTGTAAGTACAATCTGTGCACTACGGGGCGGCATAATCATACGGATTTACACTATTGCATTCTTCCACCAATTTGCAGGATATCCACTAATAGGACATCTGCAGACCTCGAAACTTTTCTGAAGGGAGAAAAAAAACTGAGACTTTTATATCGCCTACTTATACACGCGCGGTCCGAACCTTATATGTACATTTTCTTGAAAGTGTGATTGATCCCACAACACTCCTCGGACCTGCAGCTGATTCTTGCGGACTGGTGATTAAGTATTTTTTCCTTTACTAAAAAAAGATTAGCATAATTCGGTGCACATTTACTACCCATCTCGGTGCCAATTAACTGTCAATAAAAATGACCATCAAAGAGGAAATAATTGTGAGTCAAAAGAAACCGCAACAGGGTGAGAATAAATTTGTTGTGTGCATGATGCACTTTTTGTCACTTCCTCATAAAAACCCAAATGTTTGTTAACCCCTTCGACAACAAACAATATGTGATCAGGGAATTTATCAATTGTCAGACGACTGGCATTGTTTATATAGCCCTTTGTCCCTGAAACAAACTGTATGTTGGCAAGATGACGCAGGAGTTCAGATGTCGTATATGCAAACATATCAGTAGTATTAACACGAAGGCTGATACCACGCTATCTAGACATGTAAGACAGTACCACTCTGGTGATCCGAAATATCTTTTCTTTTGGGGTATGTGTAAAAAAAACATTAGGCATGAGAAGAGACAATTTGGACAAACTTCTCCTACAAGAAGAAACCAAATGGATCTATAGACTTGACAGTTTGAGCCCAAAAGGGCTAAATAAATGTCTTACATTTGCTTCATATCTCTGAATGATTATTTGAAGATTTAGGCCTGTTAGGTGACCATATATCAGCATCATTGATCTATTCTGCTCCTATCAGATAGTGAGCCATTTAAAGGCTAACATTCCTGAGTAATTGACAGGAGGAGTCCTATCTCTGCCCTGATGGTGTATGTTTACCTGTCAGTCCCTCATTTGCCTATTCTTGGAAATAACAGAGTAACCCCCCCCCCCCTTTCCCCCCCCAGTATTCTCAATTTATTGGGTTACATTGTGTCATATTTAATATGATGGCAGGTTGTTCTGGCCATTGTTGCCTCATATTGTCTTTTATGTATAGCAATATGTGTCTCCTGGTGTGAATACATGTAGAACTTGTTGTCAGCTTTACTGACAGTCCACTTAACAGCAAGAGTGGTTATTCTGTCATTGTGCCTATCTAGTTAGGTGTATAGGAACCCAGCGCTGGTCACTTGTTATTATCAACCTGCACTTATACTAGCTTTAATGTTATGGAGGTTCTACATCTATCTCTAAGTCTGAGCGCATAGGTATCTGCGCAGTTTATGCGCAGAGACTAATTCACCTTCATCTTCTGAGAGTGTGCACATTACATTCGCTCGCAGCGCCTGTGCCATGCACATTTATCTCTAAGTCCAAGCGCACAGGTATCTAGCGCAGGTCATGCGCAGAGATCAACTTACCTTATTGCCAGCTTCTAAGTGTGTGCGCATCATATCGGCGCACTGCATCCGTACCGTGAACCTCCCCCGCTTCTCAATGATTGGTTCGGTGATAGAAGGGAGGTGTGCCAGTAGCTAGGTAGATGGATCGTTTTGTTGGCTGTACCTGTACACACCCTCCATCCATTCTTTAGTCATCCAACTCCTATTGGCTAGTATACCTATCAATCACATTAGGGGGCTTTATATACTCCGAATGGAGCAGCCGTCTTCAAATCTGCCCGTTAACCCTGAAGAAGCCAGATCCTCTGGCGAAACATTACGGGGGGCAGTGTACTGTAGTTTTAACTTTCAGTTTTTCTGCATCAGCTCTAGTCAGTTTAGACAGTGATCGGAACTATTAGTTTATGGTATGACCGATCAGTCAGTTAGTCTACTCATGTTAGCCAGTTAGAGCATGATCGTGTTCATCAGTTTACGGATGACCGGTCAGGCAGTCAGCGTTCACACTTTCTTACAGTGGTCAAGCAAATGTACATTTAAATGCTGATCAAGCAGACATTGATCAGCAACTTAGTCACATAGATGGGGTTGTGAGTGAACGGTCTGCCTCTCAGGGTGGTCAGTCACTTTAACCTCACATAACTGGGCAGTGAACACACTGACGCCTGGCATATAACTGGGTGTTATCACTGTGCTGTGGGGGAGAGAGTGCACATCTCCCCCACTTATTCAGTAGTCAAGTGTATTTAGCTGATGCAAAGATCAGTTGCTTTTAAGGGTCCTTTCACACTGGCGTTTTTGTTTTCCGGCATAGAGTTCCGTCCTCGGCGCTCTATGCCGGAAAAATCCTGATCAGGATCATCCCCATGCATTCTGAATGGAGAGAAATCTGTTCAGGATGCATCAGGATGTCTTCAGTTCAGGACCGGAACGTTTTTTGGACGCAGCAAATACCGCAGCATGCTGCGCTTTTTGTTCCGTCCAAAAACCTGGAACACTTGCCGCAAGGCCGGATCCGGAATTAATGCCCATTGAAAGGCATTAATCCGGATCCGGCCTTAAGCTAAACGTCGTTTTGGCGCATCGCCGGATCCGACGTTTAGCTTTTTCTAAAGTCCTGGTTGCCATGGTAAAATGTAGTGGGGAGCGGGGAGCAGTATACTTACCATTCGTGCGGCTCCCGGGGTGCTCCAGAGTGACGTCAGGGCGCCCTACACGCATGGATCACGTGATCGCATGGATCACGTGATCCATGCGCAGGGGGCGCTCTGACGTCATTCTGGAGCGCCCCTGGAGCCGCACGGACTGTAAGTATACCGCTCCCCCGCTCCCCACTACTACTATGGCAACCAGGTCTTTAATAGTGTCCTGGCTGCCATAGTAACCTGAAAGCATATCGAAGACTGATCAGGATCCTGATCAGTCTTCTAATGCTTTCAGGCGACTTGCGTTCTGACGGATCCGGCGGGACGGAAGTGCCTGCCGGATCCTCAGGACGCAAGTGTGAAAGGACCCTAAAACGTATTTTGAGGCTCTCAACTCATGGGGTGATAATGGCGACGGGTTTGGTTGGTGTGGGTGTTTTTCTTTTATGTAGTATGTAATTTTTCATATATTTCTGCTACATAATATGTCGCCTAAAGGGTCACAAAAAGACCGTTGGGGGACAGTAAACAGTCTTATTTAGCACTTTTTCTTTTATTTTATAGCACAAGATTGAACTAGGTTCAAAGGTAAAAGATTCAATAGCATTAGGACCTCTGCAGAAATGTAACAGAATTTTGTAGAAAATATTTATGGGGCTAAAACATGTGTAGCTTGTTCAGCTATGAAATCCAGTGAGATGAAGGAGCAGAAGGGATAGAGAATAAGTGTTTGTCATAGGACAACCCCTTTAATGATAAGTGTACCTTCTGAGAATTTCCATTCTCTATTCCTGATGCTCTAATTATATCTGTTAGAAAGGGAGTATGGAGCATATATTTGAAACTACTTTAAAACAACCAAAAAAGGCTTTTGTTAATATTTTTACTTTATGCTTTTCTGGTTTGTAAAATTTTCAAAAATAAAAATGAAAAAAGCACAACAAAAATAACTCAAACTGTTGAAATCTTCATTCTGTAAAATTCAAACTATAACATTGTAGTGCTATATCTCGATGTTAACTGTTTTTCTTTTTTACTTTATTTTTGTAGCGGTTTTGAAAATGGACTATTCTGTGGTTGATTTAGAAACTCTTCAAGCTTTATATGAAAATGTAAGTATAGTTTGCAGATGTAACCCCTTCCCCCTGTATGCATTTGGGGCCTTAGTGATCCAGCATTTTTTTATTTAATTTTTTTTTATTATTCCATTTCAAGTGCTATAACTTTTTTATTTTTCTGTAGCTGTATGGGGGATTGTTTTTTGCAGGACAAGTTGTAGTTTTTAATGGCACCAAATTTGAGGTACATATAACTTATTGGTTAACCTTACAAAACAGCCATACCACCGCTAAGTTTTATGGCTCTCATTTATGAACTGATATACACCACTTTTGTGGGCGTACATCAGTCGCAGCTTTTGTTGTAGGCTATTTTGCAGCAAAATCTGTGACACTTCCCCACTCACGACACTTTTTCAACAGGTCAAGAAAAGAGGACGTTGACGGGGAAAAGGGTGGGCTGGCAAGCCTGTCTCATTCATAATTTGTTACGCTAGTTTTTTGTTTTAGAAAATTGATTAAATCCATGCCAACAAGAGAGCTGATATAGATTTAAGTCTGTCACATGGCCTGCTGGAGGATGCCAAAGTTATTTGAAAGACCTGTGCCTTTGTCACCACAAAATGTAGTGCAATCTGTGCAATCTCAAATGTATGTAATTAATCTAGAGTAACCCTTAGGCTAGTTTAATACTAGCAGCAAGGAACTCTGGCAGGCTGTTCTGGGGGGTGAACAGCCTGTTGGACCCGTGCTGCCGCTAATGCATGCGTGCCCTCGGACTACCAATCCGGTCCCATTGACTATAATGGGGGCTGGCTGGAGTTCCGGCAGCAGCACGGCAATCACCCCGAACGGCCGCCGGAATAAAAGTATGACATGTCGGACAAGTTCCTTGCCGCTAGTGTGAAAGTACCCTTGCTAGTCCCCTTACAATTTTGATGTTCCTTAAATCTCACATGCAATGGATGTATCGTCTTCTGTATATAGAATGTCACAGGGGCAAAAAATAGAACAAATGATGTTACATGTTAGAAAATCATGAATCCCGTACATTGCCGCAGCCACCTAGAGAATTTAAAGAAGCTGCAGCTGGTGTGGCTTCCGCACTGAAAATTGCCATGTAGAAAACAATCATCCAACCAATTTTTTATTTATTTTTTGTCACGTATTCTACCTTTTACTAACTTATCTGATATGTTAGTGCCCAGTTTGCACAATGCCATTTCTTGTAGGGCAGGATCTTTTTCTACCATGAACCAATTATGATGTATAATAGTACTAATTAATTTACTTACAGATCTACTTAAATGAAAAAACAAACCTCCTTGGTTTCTGCTGTTTCTTCTGTCTAAGTAACTCCCCTCTATCTTAATGAACTAATTAGCACTGTTAATAACAGATTTAGGATATCCTCTTTGGGACAAGCGCAACTTAAGTTTCTATGACCCATGTTCAAAATTTTCTTTTTTATTATTAATACACTTCATCTTAGAAACTGACTGTAAGGTTTCAATCTCTTAATATGTTGTGGATGATAATGTTACAAAGAATTGGTAGCTGTTATCTATCAGTGTACTTTTAACGGTTGGACGGTTCACCGAATTTTCCTAAAATATTTGATCTGATCAAAAAAAAATTGTGATTAATTATGTAAAATAACAGATATTTCCTGGCTGCTGAGAGCCTGTATAGTGGTGTAGAACACTGTGCATTGCATAAAAATGCATAGGGAGTCCGCTGTGGTAGTGAAGCAGTATTGTGAGTCAGTATGACATGCAGATGACATTTGTCACTCTTAGGAACACTTCACTTATTTGGTCAGTTATGGGGCCAAAACTGACCTAATAACTCATGTGAACTCAGCCTTAGAGGTAGTAAGGTAAAAAGAACCTTGCAGTAGCCCAAAATTGTACAATAGAGTGAGAAAGCTTACTTCTTTTACACCATCGTCGGCTGATTCAACATAGATTTCTACAGAACCTGTTCTGTTATACACTGAAGCAAGAAGTGCCCCCATGACAGGGTGTCAGCAGTAAGTTTCTGATGAAGTCACTGTTTATTTTGCCCTTCTCCTCATCTGTCATAAGAACAACCCCAAAAAACTGATCCTGTCTTTTGAGCATCCCACTTTCACATGATCAGCTTTTGCTCAGTAATCCATAAGTATTGCTAAGTCCCCCCAAAAAAACAAGAGTGGATCCAAAACAGAGATGACATGTGATTGGAAAGTATGCATATCTTGTGTGTTTTGCAACCACACCAGCTTTTGGCTTCCAAATCATGAGCATATCCTGCTACAGAATAGAAACCATGTGATACAGGCCTTACGGATGCTCCAAAGACGGGATCTGTTGTGATTTTCATTTTTTATTTTTTCTGACAGATCAGAAGAAGGGTAAAATAAATGGTGATGCCTGCAAAGCCAAACAGAGACAATAGCCCCATCATAGAATGGAAAGGGTGGCAAAAGGATGAGGACAGAGTGGTGATTGTGGAAACAGCATAAAGAGTAAACACAGTTGCTCAGTCACAGAGTAGGTAGTTGGCAACAGCATGAGGAGTCAAAACAGTGGCCCAGTGACAGAGTAGTGAGGTGGAAAAAGCATGATGAATAAACACAATGGCCCAGTCAAAGAGTGGGGAGGTGACAACAGTATGAAGAGTCAACACAGTGGCCTAGTCACAGAGTGTGAGGGTAGAAACAGCATCAGGATTCAACGCAGAGGCCGAATGACAGAGTGGTGAGGGTGGCAACAGCATGAGGAGTCAATACTGGCCTAGTGACCGAGTAGTGAGGGTGGCTACAGTATGAGGAGTAAACACAGTTGCCCAGTGACAGAGTTGTCAAGGGTCAACAGCATGAGGAGTCAACACAGTTGCCCAGTCACAGAGTGGGAAGTTGGAAACAGCAAGAGGAGTCAACACAGTGGCACATTTACAGAATAGTGAGGTGGCAACAGAATGAGAGTCAGCAGAGTGGCCAGTGACAGAGTGGGATGGTGGCAATACCATAAGGAGTCAACACAGTGGCGCAATAACGGAGTGGTTAGGTGGCAGAAGCATGAAGAGTCAACACAATGGCCCAGGGTCAGTGTAGTGAGGGTGGCAACAGCATGGGGAGTCAATAGAGTGACCCAGTAACAGAGTGCTGAGGTGGCAACAGCATAAAGTCACCCAGTGACAGAGAGACGAGTTGGCAAAAGCATAAGAAGTAAAAGCAGAGGCCAAGTAACACCGCAGTGATGGTGGCAACAGCATGAGGCATCAACAAAGTTGCCCAGGCACAGAGTGGTATGGGTGGCAGCAGCGTGAGGAGTCAACATAGTGGTCCAGTCGCAAAGTTGTGAGTTGGCAACAGCATGAGGAGTCAACCCAGTGGCCCAGAGACAGAGTAGTGAGATGGCAGCAGTATGAGGAATAAACGTTGTTGCACAGTCACAGAGTGATGAGGTGACAACAACATGAGGAGTCATAGACTGGTGAGGTAGCAAAAGCATGAGGGGTAAATACGGTGGCCCAGTCACAGAGTGGGGACGTGGCAACAGCATGATAAGACAATACAGTGCCCCAGTATCAGAGTACTGAAGTTAAAGTAGCATGAGTAGTCAACAGAGTGGCCCAATGACATAGTGGGAAAGTGTGAACCAAATAAAGAGTCAACACAGTTGCCTAGTCACAGAGTGTTGATAGTGGCAACAGCATGATGAGTCAACACAGTGGCCCAGTCACAGAGTAGTGAGGGTGGCAACAGCATGAGGAGTCAACACAGTTGCCCAGTCACAGAGTGGTGAGGGTGGCAACAGTATTAGGAGTCCACACAGTTGCCCAGTGACAGAGTGGTTAAGTGGCAACAGCATGAGGAGTCAACAGAGTGGCCCAGTGAAAGAGTTTAGAGGTGGAAAGAGCAAAACAGAATGAGGGGTCAACACAGTGGCCCAGTGAGAGAGGGAGGTGAGGTGGCAATAGCATGAGGAGTCAACACAGTGGCACAGTGACAGAGTGGTGAGGATGGCAACAACATAAGAAGTTAAGACAGTGGCACAATCACAGAGTGGGGAGGTTGCAACAGCATGAAGAGTCAACACAAAGGCCTAGTCACAGAGTGGTGAGGTGGCAACAGCATAAGGAGTCAACACAATTTTCAGTTACAGAGTGGTGAGGGTGTCAACAGCCTGAGGAGTCGTGGCCCATTGACAGAGTGATAAGATGGCCACAGCATAAGGAGTAAACATAGTGGCCCAGTGACAAAGTGGTGAGGGTGTCAACAGCATGAAAAGTAAACACACTGGCCCAGTGACAGAGTGATGAGGTGGCAAAAGCATGAAGAGTTAACACAGTGGCCCATTCAAAGAGTGGTGAGGGTGGAAACAGCAGGTGTAGTCTACTAAATAACCCAGTGACAGAGTGGTGAGTTTGGCAACAGCATGAGGAGTCAACACAGTGGCCCAGTGACAGAGTAGTGAGGGTGGCAGCAGCATGAGGAGTTAACACAGTTGCCCAGTCACAGAGTGGTGAGGGTGGCAACAGCCTGAGGAGTCGTGGCCCATTGACAGAGTGATAAGATGGCCACAGCATAAGGATTAAACATAGTGGCCCAGAGACAAAGTGGTGAGGGTGGCAACAGCATGAGGAGTTAACACAGTTGATCGGTCACAGAGTGGTTATAATTAGAGTTGAGCGAACACCTGGATGTTCAGGTTCGAGAAGTTCGGCCGAACTTCCCGAAAATGTTCGGGATCCGAACTCGACCCAAACTTCACCCCGAACCCCATTGAAGTCAATGGGGACCCTAACTTTTGGGCACTAAAAAGGCTGTAAAAAGGAAAGGGCTAGAGGGCTGCAAAAGGCAGCAAAATGTAGGTGAATCCCCTGCAAACAAATGTGGATAGGGAAATTACTTAAAATAAAATAAATAAAAATTAACCAATATCAATTGGCAACTTGGAGGAGGTGGAATAGGAGGTTGGGGTGGCATCAGGTGGGAATGCTATGGGAGTTGAAGTTCTCATCACAGCCAAAAAGGATTAATGTCTGCCTGCAGTGCCACAGGCCTAATTCACAGACTCTGGGCCATGTCACCCGCAAAGAGGAGAGCGGTCCCGTAACAGAAACACAGGCCTCAGGTAAACCTGCAATAGAACAGGCCATTATCATTTATGTAGGCCCCTGACACCCAGACAGAGAAGAGGCAATTTGACAGTAAAAATAATTTAATGTCTCTCATCCAGATAGCAAGCAAGTACGTGAAATTTAGGCCCCTGACACCCAGACAATGGGGTGGTCATGACAGTAAAAAGAGTTTAATGTCTTCCACCAAGACAACAAATGATTAAACAACATATAGGCCCCTGACACCCAGACAATGGGGCGGTCATTAGACAGTAAAAAGTGTTAAATGTCTGCCACCAAGACAGCAAGCAAGTACGTGAAATTTAGGCCCCTGACACCCAGACAGAGGAGAGAGGTCCCATAGCAGCAAAAGAGGCATCATGTCACCCACCAATGGAGAAGGCCACTTTAAGTTATTTAGGCCCCAGCACCCAGACAGAGGAGAGAGGTCCCAAAGCAGAGAATCAGGCTTCATGTCACCCACCAATGGAGAAGGCCACTTTCAGATATTTAGGCCCCTGGCACCCAGACGGAGGAGAGGTTCATTCAACTTTGGGTTGCCCCGCAAAATAATGGTAAAATTAAAAAAAGAGGATTCAATAAAGAAGTGCCCTGGAGTACAAGAATATATGGTTAAGGGGAGGTAGTTATAAATGTCTATTCTGCACAAGGGATGGACAGGTCCTGTGTAGTCGCTCATGTGTGCCAGGCTTCCCAGAGGTAAGGACAAGCTGTCCTCTGTGGGAGGCGTTTCGTCATCGTCCTCTGTTTCCCCCCAGCCACACACCAGTGATGGGCCCGAGCTGCGTTGGGTTCCATCCCGCTGTGAACATGCTTCATCCTCATCCTCCTCCTCCTCATCCTCCTCGTCCTCCAGTAGTGCGCCCTGGCTGGCCACATTTATACCTGGCCTCTGCTTTTGCAAAAAACCTCCCTCTGAGCCACTTCTAAGAGACTGCCCTGAAAGTGCTAAAAATGACCCCTCTTCCTCCTCCTCCTGGGCCACCTCCTCTTTCATCATCGCCCTAAGTGTTTTCTCAAGGAGACATAGACGTGGTATTGTAACGCTGATAACGGCGTCATCGCCACTGGCCATGTTGGTGGAGTACTCGAAACGGCACACAGGTCTCGCATGGAGGCCCAGTCATTGGTGGTGAAGTGGTGCTGTTCCTCAGTGCGACTGACCCGTGCGTGCTGCAGCTGAAACGCCACTATGGCCTGCTGCTGCTCGCACAGTCTCTCCAGCATGTGCAAGGTGGAGTTCCACCTGGTGGGCACGTCGCATATGAGGCGGTGAGCGGGAAGGCCGAAGTTACGCTGTCGCGCAGACAGGCGAGCAGTGGCAGGATGTGAACACCGGAAGCGCACACAGACGGCCCGCACTTTATGCAGCAGCTCTGACATGTCAGGGTAGTTGTGAATGAACTTCTGCACCACCAAATTCCGCACATGCGCCAGCCAAGGGATGTGCGTCAAACTGGCTAGTCCCAGAGCTGCGTCGAGATTTCACCCATTATCATACACCGCCAGGCCGGGCTTGAGGCCCACCAGCAGCAACCACTCGACGGTCTGTTGTTAAATACCATGGTGTGGGGCCTGTCCCCCAAACATATGAGTTTCAGAACGGCCTGCTGACGTTTACCCCGGGCTGTGCTAAAGTTGGTGGTGAAGGTGTGTGGCTGACTGGATGAACAGGTGGAAGAGGAGGAGGAGGAAGCCGAGTAGGAGGAGGAGGCTACAGGAGGCAAAGAATGATGCCCTGCGATCCTTAGTAGCGGAAAGACGTGCGCCAAAGAACTCTCTGCCTGGGGCCCATCCGCCACTACATGTACCCAGTGTGCAGTTAGGGAGATATAGCGTCCCTGGCCGTGCTTACTGGTCCACGTATCTGTGATTAGGTGGACCTTGCCACAGATGACGTTGCGCAGTGCACACTTGATTTTATCGGATACTTGGTTGTGCAGGGAAGCCACGGCTCTCTTGGAGAAGTAGTGGCAGCTGGGAACAACATACTGTGGGACAGCCATCGCCATCAGCTGTTTGAAGCTGTCTGTGTCCACCAGCCTGAATGACAGCATTTCAAAGGCCAGTAGTTTAGAAATGCTGGCATTTAGACCCAGGACTCGGGGGTGGGTAGGTGGGAATTTACGCTTTCTCTCCAAGGTTTGTGAGATGGAGAGCTGAACGCTGCTGTGTGACATGCTCGGTGACGGAGGTGGTGGTGTTGGTGGCACATACTCTGCTTGGTAGGCGGAAGGTGCCAACATTCCTCCCGAGGCGGAGGAAGAGGGCGAGGCAGCAGCAGAAATGGGAGCAGGGGGAGCCTGAGTGAGTTCCTTTTTAAGTTGTTTACTCCACTGCAGTTCATGCTTTGCATGTAGATGCCTGGTCATGCCGGTTGTGCTAAGGTTCAGAACGTTAATGCCTCGCTTCAGGCTCTGATGGCACAGCGTGCAAACCACTCAGGTCCTGTCGTCAGCACATTGTTTGAAAAAAGTGCCATGCCAGGGAACTCCTTGAAGCTGTGATTGGGGTGCTCTGTCCGTGGTGGCGTTGGCCAGTAGCAGGCGAAATCTCTTGGCGGCGGCTGTTCTGCTTTTGCCCCCTGCTCCCTCTTTTGCTACGCTGTTGGCTCGGTCTCACCACTGCCTCTTCCTCTGAACTATGAAAGTCAGTGGCACGACCTTCATTCCATGTGGGGTCTAGGACCTCATCATCCCCTGCATCATCTTCCACACAGTCTTCCTCCCTGACCTCCAGTTCGGTCTGCGCACTGCAAAAATACGCAGCAGTTGGCACCTGTGATTTGACATCATCAGAGACGTGCGGACTCTGATAAGGTGGTATTCCCATGGCCTCATCATCAGAAAACATAAGTGGTTGTGCGTCAGTGCATTCTATGTCTTCCACCAATGGGGAAGGGCTAGGTGGATTCCCTTGGGAAACCCTGCCACCAGAGTCTTCAAACAGCATAAGAGACTGCTGCATAACTTGAGGCTGAGACAGTTTCCCTAAAATGCATGGGGGTGATGTGACAGACTGATGGGCTTGGTTTTCAGGCGCCACCTGTGAGCTTTCTGCAGAAGACTGGGTGGGAGATAAAGTTGTGAACGTGCTGGATCCACTGTCGGCCACCCAATTGACTAGCGCCTTTACTTGCTCAGGCCTTACTATAGGGCTCTTTCACACTTGCGTATTTGTTTTCTGGCATAGAGTTCCGTTGTCGGGGCTCTATGCCGGAAAAATCCTTATCAGTTTTATCTCCATGCATTCTGAACGGAGAGAAGTCTTCAGTTCCAGACCGGAACGTTTTTTGGCCGGAGAAAATACTGCAGCATGGTGCGCTTTTTGCTCCGGCCAAAAATCCTGAACACTTGCCGCAAGGCCGAATCCAGAATTAATGCCCATTGAAAGGCATTAATCCAGATCCGACCTTATGCTAAACGTCGTTTCGGCGCATCGCCGGATCCGACATTTAGCTTTTTCTGAATGGTTACCATGGCAGCCAGGACGCTAAAGTCCCGGCTGCCATGGTAAAATGTAGTGGGGAGCCGGGGAGCTGTATACTTACCGCCCGTGCGGCTCCCGGGGCGCTCCAGAGTGACGTCAGGGTGCCCCATGTGCATGGATCACGTGATCGCATGGATCACTATTAAACTTAGCCAGCCACTGCTGAGACACCAGATGTACGGTATTGCTATTTTGGCTATTAAATTTTACCACAGAAAAAAATCTATCCTTTGCCAGACAGCAGACAGTATTACCCTTGGCTAGCCACAGCTGGAACACCAGATTTAGGGGATTGCTATTTTAGCAATTGAATTTAACCCCTCAATAAAATGTAGAAATTTCTATCCTGGGTTTCTAGGGGTGACAATAAGCACAGCCAAGCCCCTGATGTAGGATATAGCCAAAAAAACTAGTATTGATGGATTGATGGACTTGGTGGCAGCTTGTGCTGGTGCACCACAAGACACAAAATGGCCGCCGATCACCCCAGAAAAAAGTGACAGAAAAACGCTCTGTGCAGCCTAAAAACCAGTGAGCAATTAACTAGCAGAAGTTGAATGATTCACAGCTGTAGATCGATCACTTTATTAGGTGTTTTTTGCTGAGTTTTCCCTCGCCCTCACAGAAGCTGAATCCTATCCCTACACTAATCAGAGCAGAGTGACGTGCGGCGTTACGTGACTCCAGCTTAAATAGAGGCTGGGGGGGGGGTAAGGTGATGTCCCTGTCTGATTTCGCAGAGAAATGTTCTCCACCTGCCCGGGAGCAGTTTAATGTAAGAAGTGTCTTCTCATTTCTCCATGCCTTGAAAGAAGGATCCCATGAAATCGATTATACTCCCTTCGAAAGGTTGATGTCTTTTTCCCTGTACAAGCAGGGTCTATTGTCCCGGATTTATGCTATTCTCAACGCGCCCCCTGAGGCTTTTTTGAAAATGTTCGCATCCGGGTCCCGAACACCCCAAAATTCAGTACGAACCCGATCTATACAGTTCGGGTTCGCTCATCCCTAATGAAGAGTCAACACAGTGGCCCAGTCACAGAGTAGTAAGAGGGGCAATAGCATATGAAGTCAACACAGTTACCAAGTCAGAGTGGTGAGGGTGGGAACAGCATGAGGAGTCAACACAACCGCCCAGTCACAGAGTGGTGAGGTGGCAATAGCATGAGGAGTTAACACAGTGGCCCAGAGACAGGGTGACATAGTTGCCACAGCATTAGCAGTCAACAGAGTGGCCCAGGGACAGATTGGTGAAGTAGCAACAGCATGATGAGCCAACGCAGTGGCCGAGTCACAGAGTGGTGAGGGTGGCAGCAGCATGGGAAGTTAACACAGTGGTGCAGTCATAGAGTGATGAGGGTGGCGACAGCATGAGGAGTTCACAGTGGCCAAGTCACAGGGTAATGATAGTGGCATCAGCATGACAAGGCAACACATTGGCCCAGTCACAGAGTAGTGAGGGTTGCAACAGCATGAGGAGTCAACACAGAGTTCCAGTGTCAGAGTGGTTAAGTAGCAAAAGCATGCAACACAGTGGCCTAGGGGCAGATTGGTGAGGTGGCAACAGCATGAGGCATGAACACAGTAGCCCAGTCACAAAGTGGTGAGGTGGCAACAGCAAGAGGAGTTAACACAATGTCAGAGTGAAAGAGGCAAAAGCATGACGAGTCAACACAGTGGCCCAGGGACAGATTGGCAAGGTGGCAACAGCATGAGGAGTCAACAAAGTGGCCCAGTGACAGAATGGCGAAGTAGCAGCAGCATGAGTAGTTAACACAGTAGCCCACTCACAAAGTGGTGATGTGGCAAAAGCATGAACAATCAACAAAGTGGTCCAGTGAAATATTTGAGAGGTGGCATCAGCATAAGCAGTCAACACAGTGGCCCAGTGACAGAGTGGTGAGGTAGGCAACAAGAGGATTTAACACAGTGGCCCAGTCACAGAGTAATGAGAGTGGCAACAGCATGAGGAGTAAACACAGAGGCACAGTCACAGAGTGGTGAGGGTGGGAACAGCATGATGAGTCAACAGAGTGGCTCAGTCACAGAGTGGTGAGGGTGCCAAAAGCATGATGAGTCAACACAGTGGCCCAGGGACAGAGTGATGAGGTGGCAACAGCATGATGAGTCAACACAGTGGCCCAGTGACAGAGCGATGAGGTGGCCACAGCATGAGAAGTAAACATATCTGTTCAGTGACAGAGTGGTGAGTTAACACAGTTGTCCAGTCACAGAGTAATAATAGTGGCAACAGCATGAGGAGTCAACACAATTAAGCAGTCACAGAGAGGTGAGGATGGCAACAGCATGGGGAGTCAACACGGTGGCTCAGTGACATAGTAATGAGGTGGCAAAAGCATGACGAGTCAACATAGTAGCCCAGTCACAGAGTGGTGGCAACAGCATTAGGAGTAAACAAAGTTGCCAGTCACAGAGTAATGATAGTGGCAACAGCATGAGAAGTCAAGACAGTGGCCCAGTCACAAAGTGGTGAGGGTGTCAACACCATGAGGTGTAAAAAGTTGCCCAGTCACAGAGTGGTGAGGGTGACAACAGCATGGGACATCAACACAGTGCCCCAGTCACAGTGATGAGGGTTGAAACATCCTGAGGAGTCCGCACAGTGGCCCAGTGACATAGTGGTGAGGGTGGCAACAGCATGAGGAAGGAGTTCACAGTGGCCAAGTCACAGAGTAATGATAGTGGCATCCGCATGATGAGGCAACACAGTTTCCCAGTCACAGAGTGGTGTGGGTGGCAACAGCATGAGGAGCCCACACAATGCCCCAGTGACAAATTGGTAAGGTGGCAACAGCATGAGGAGTCAACACAGGGGCCCAGTGTCAGAGTGTTTAAGTGGCAAAAGCATGCAGAGTCAACACAGTGGCCTAGAGTCAGATTGGTGAGGTGGAAACAGCATAAGTAGTCAATACAGAGGCTTATTGACAGAGTGGTAAAGTAGAAGCAGCATGAGTAGTCAACACAGTGGCCCAGTCACAAAGTGATGAGGTGGCAACAGCATGAATAGTCAACACAGTGGCCCAGTGAAATAGTTGGGAGATGGAAACATCATGAGGAGTCAACACAGTGGACAAGGGACAGATTGCTGAGGTGGCAACAGCATGAGGAGTCGACACAGTTTCCCAGTGACAGAGTGGTAAAGTAGCAGCAGCATAAGGACTCAACACAGTGGCCCAGTGACAGAGTGGGGAGGTGGCAACAGCATGAAAAATCAACACAGTGGCCCAGCCAAAGAATGTTGAGAGTGGCAACAGCATAAGGAGTCAACACAGTTTCACAGTCACAGAGTAGTGAGGGTGGCAACAGTATGATGTGCCAACACAGTGGCCCAGTGACAGACTGGTGAGGGTGGCAACAACAAGAGGAGTCAAAACAGGGGCCCAGTCACAGAGTGGTGAAGGTGGCAATTGCATGAGGATTCAGCACAGTGGCCCATTCACAGAGTGTTAAGGTGTCAACACCATGAGAAGTCAACGCAGTGGACCAGTCACAGAGTGGTAATGGGTGGCAACAGCATTAGGAGTCAACACAGTGGCCCAGTCACACAGTGGTGAGGGTGGGAAATGCATGAGAAGCCACCACAGTAACCCCGTGACAGAGTGGTAAGGTGGTAACAGCATGAGGAGTCAACACAGTGGCCCCATGACAGATTGGTGAAATAGCAACAGCATGATGAGCCAACGCAATGGCCACAGAGTCACAGAGGGATGAGGAGGCATATGCATGAGGAGTCCAGACAGTGTCCCAGTCACAAATTGGTAAAGTGGAAACAGCATGAGAACACCGTGGTCATTTCACAGAGTGGTGAGGTGGCCACAGCATGACGAGTCAACACAGTGGCCCAGTGGAAGAGTTTGGTGGTGAAAACAGTATGAGGGGTCAACACAGTGGCCCAATCACAGAGTGGGGAGGTGGCAACAGCATGCAGAATCAATACAGTGGCCCAGTGACACAGCGATGAGGTGGCCACTGCATGAGGAGTCATCTCAGTTTCCCATTCAGAGTGGTTTGGTGGCAACAGCATGAGGAGTCAACACAGAGGACCAGTGACTGACTGGGGAGGTAGCAACTGCAAAAGGAGTAAACACAGTGGCCCCCTCAGTGAGTGGTTAAGTGGCAAAAGCATGAGGAGTCAACACAGTGGCTTAATGACAGAGTGGTGAAGTAGCAGCAGCATGAGGAGTCAACACAATGGCCCAGTGACAGAGTAGTGAAAGTGGAAATCCTCTGTGTTAAAATCATGGAATTTCTGCGCCCATGTCCTCCTCTGCCTTTTCATCCTCCACAGCCTCCACTGTATGCACAGTTTACAGTGGTCCTCCAGCATACCACCTGTTGTCATGCAGCTGTGCATCTGGTCAGCCTGGGTGAAGGGAGTCACACTGGGGAGGAGATACTCAACTAGGAAATTGAATCCTGGCTATATCCTCACCAACTGGAGAAAGGAACCATGGTCAACGATAACAGGAAAAACATTCTGTCTACGCTGCATCAGGGAGGGTTGAACCATGCGCCTCCACTTTCTCCAACAACTACAACTCCTTTTTTTCTACTGAGCCTAACCCCATAGAGCAACAGTATACAGGTAGGAGCACCATGACACAAAACTATCACTACTCGGCATACTAAACACTGGGACTAGGGATGAGCAGACCGCTGGATGTCCAGGTTCGAGGGGTTCGTCCGAACTTCGTTTCAAAGTTCGATTGGTGTTCCAAACTTGACCCCGAACATGTAGAATCAAGAGATGTGGTGCGCTCTCCGCGGAAGGTGCAGCACGGACAGCGTCCGGATCCGGGACGCACCAAGGTACTTTAGGAAAACGAAGAAAATGTCCAGCTTCATACACCAACTCGTTCTTTATTTCAAAGCGATAAAAACAGCGGGATACATGTCGCGTCTACGCGTTTCGGATCTTTGTTACAAATACCGATCCTTAATCATGACAAAGCAACAATGGCAGAGCCACACATATAAGAGCAAGTACACCAGCTGTAGCAATTCAGCCTTAATTGGGTGCCGCCCCCATATGTGTCCAAAGGCTATACACATACAAAAATGCTTAAAATGTCAATACATCTAAACATACAATTAAAGATAAAAGCAAATGATTAGTAATGCAGGATCAGATCGTGTTTTTGATTAAGGCCCAGAGGTGCATATGAACCCATTTTAAATATCCATAGGGATTCTCGGTTCAAAAGCTTCTTGCGGTGGTCTCCACCCCTAATGGGAGAGGGCACTCGTTCTATACCCTGTACTACCATGCTCTCCACACTGCCAGCATGTATGGCCGCAAAGTGTAGGCTGGCTGCAGACACACCTCTGTCTCGGGAATGAGGGACATCAGAGATGTGTCTGCAAATCCTAATCTTCAAACTATTCGTTGTACAGCCAATATATTGTAGGGAGCATGATGTGCAGGATATACAGTAAACCACATATGGGGTATTGCAATTGATGTATTGCCGTATAGGGAAAAAGTGTGTCTGCAGCCAGCCTACACTTTGCGGCCATACATGCTGGCAGTGTGGAGAGCATGGTAGTACAGGGTATAGAACGAGTGCCCTCTCCCATTAGGGGTGGAGACCACCGCAAGAAGCTTTTGAACCGAGAATCCCTATGGATATTTAAAATGGGTTCATATGCACCTCTGGGCCTTAATCAAAAACACGATCTGATCCTGCATTACTAATCATTTGCTTTTATCTTTAATTGTATGTTTAGATGTATTGACATTTTAAGCATTTTTGTATGTGTATACAACCACAAAATGGGAGATTTTTAAAAGCATTGTAACATCAAATTGTGATCGATGCATACCTTATAGAAATAAAAGGCTAAGAAATAAGAAGAAACCAATGTGGATAAATAGAACCGTAAAAAAAGCAATAAATGACAAAAAGAAAGCATATAAATCACTAAAACAGGAGGGGAGCCAGGAAGCACTGATAAACTATAAGGAAAAAAAATAGAATATGTAAAAAACTAATAAAAACTGCCAAACTAGAGACTGAGAGATTAATTGCCAAAGAGAGCAAAACTAACCCTAAAATGTTTTTCAATTATATAAATGGTAAAAAATATAAACCTGAAGGAGTCGGCCCTCTACATAGCAATGAGGGGGGAGTTGCAGAAAGCGATGAGGATAAAGCCAAGCTATTAAATATTTTCTTCACCACTGTTTTCACTGAGGAAAATAAACTGTCAGATGAAATGCAAAATGTAAAAGTAAATTCCCCTTTAAAAGTGCCCTTTCACATACTCACTCAGAATTTTAATTATTCTTTTTTTTTTTTGCTTTACACTGGGAGATAGCAAAGAAAACGCACAAACTGCGTTGGTATACATCAATGGCTAGGTGTGGGGTGCCTGGTATACTTCTCTACTCTGCCAATATAAGACATAACAATCTTGAGACTGGAGGCGGAGTTCCCAGTGGAGGAGGAGGCGCACATAGCGGTGCAGGCGGAAGAGACGGACGTGGCGGTTCAAGCGGAAGAGGCAGACGTGTTGGTGCAGGCAGAAGAGACGGACGTGGTGTTGCAGGCGGAAGAGGCAGAGGAAGACACAATTTTTTTTTGTAATTTTTTTATTTTTCTTCTTTTTTTTGGGTTTGTGGAGGCAAAGAGAATGCACAAGCTAAACTGGTGTACAACAATGGCTAGGTGTGCCTGGTATACTTCTCTACTCTTGAGCCTGGAGCATAGGTCCCAGTAGAGGAGGCGATGGAGGTGGCAGTGGAGGTGGAGGAGGACACAATCTTTTTCTTTTTTTTTTTTTTTTTTCTTAGGTTTGTGGCCGCCCCAAAACATTGTGCATTCTCTTTGCTATTTCCCAAACTGTGCTGGAGTACAGGATGACATGTTGTCCTTGAGGTGGGGATCCAGCAGGGTGACCACCAAGTAATCAGCACTGGTTTGAATGTGGGCAATTCGATGGTAGTGTTGAGCGCAAATATTCGAATAGCGAATTTTAATCGTGAATATCACAACTTTGAGAAATTGTGAATATTTCGAATATAGTGATATATATTTGTAAAAACTAATATTCGTCCATTTTTTTTTTCAGCTGAACCCATTACCTGCCTGCTTCTTGCTTGTGGGCCAATGTGAGAAGGCTGCAATATCTAGTGAATTAGAATATTCTTTATTATTAAATTTATTTCTTCTTATGCAAAAAATTGACACTGTAATATGTGCGTTAATCGAGTAAGGACGGGTTACAGATAACTTTCATATTGGGTTGGCTTGCTAGAATTTGCAAATATGTAGAATATAGTATGATATATATGTAAAAACTTATATTAACTTTTTTTTTCATCTGAACCCAATAGAGTAGTAAATGTAATGGGTTCAGATGAAAAAAAAAAGATGAATATTTGTTTTTATGAATATATATCACACTATATTCTACATATTCGCAAATTCTAGCAAGCCATCCCAATAGGAAAGTTGCCTATAACCCGCCCTTACTCGATTAACACGTGTATTACATTGCTGATTTTTCGCATAAGAAGAAATAGATTAAATAATGAAGAATATTCTAATTCAGTCAGGATAAACTCAGGAAACTTCTAGCAGCTTGAAAAATTTAGCCAAAGTGACCCACCCCTGTATTTTGTGCTACGAATTTGCATTATGCGATTTTTACATTGCCAATTTTTCGCAATCAAGAGAATAATCTCGAATACGAATATTCGCAAATATATGATGAATATTCTTACGAATATTCGTGAAATATCGCAAATTCGAATATTGCCCCTGCCATTCATCGCGACTCGGCGGTCGTTACACAGGCACTGCAGCATGTAGACAAGCTGTCCTCGGTGGAAGTTGTATAGTTTTTGTCCTCTGTATCCCCCCATCCATGCTCCAGTGACGCCTGTGAGCTGATTTAGGTGTCGGCACTGCATATCTGACAGTCAAATAAAACCAGTAAATACTGCTGTTACATTGTTGGTTGACAAATTTTTTGTGCTAGAAAGTACATTTTGTGGTCTGCGCTGCTAGATAGTACATTTGCAGCTGGGGCTGCATTTCTTTCACAGTGAAAGAAATACACTAAAATCCCTCTGTTTAATTGTGTGTGAAAAAAAAACCTTTTTGGGCCATAAAGTACCTTTGCCGCCTGCACTGCATAGCAGACAGGGCAATAATTTTCAAAAATTCGTCTGTTCCATTGTTGGGTGACATTAACCCATTTTTTGCTGTTTTATACCCCTGCTCTACATAACAGACAGGGTAATAATTTTCAGAAATTCGTCTGTTCCATTGTTGGGTGACATTAACCCATTTTTGGCTGTTTTATACCCCTACTCTACATAGCAAACAGGGCAATAATTTTCAAAAATTTGTCTGTTACATTGTTGGGTGACATTAACCCCTGCTCTGCATAGGTGACAGGAAAATACATTTCTACAATTGGTTGTTGACAATAAACCATTTTTGCCCTATATAAACCCCTGCTCTGCATAGGTGACAGGGACCTAAATCTCTAAAAATCCTCTTTTATATTGATGGGTGACATTAACCCATTTTTGCCGTATACAAACCCCTGCTCTGCATAGGTGACAGGGACCTACAGTATATTTCTAAAAAAAAACAGTTACATTGGTGGTTGACATTAACCGAGTTTTGCATTATATAAACCCCTGCTCTGCATAGGTGACAGGGACCTATATTTCTAAAAATCATCTGTTCCATTCTTGGGTGACAGTAACCCAGTTTTGCTGTGAATAAACCCCTGCTCTGCATAGGTGACAGGGAAAACAAAGGAAAGAACCAGAGCTCATAACTTCCAAATATGAAAAAATAGCCTTTATTGTTATATAGTAATAATAAATATATTATTATTAAAAAAGGGGTAGGGAGCAAAGAAACACCATCCCAGCAACACAGGTCACTGACTTAAATACATAGAGTCAGAAAGATTGTATCAACATAGTATATTATGATGTATTGTACAGATAGCAAAGTGCGGTATATCAGTTCATTATATACAAGGTGAGTCCCAAAAGAACACATATAAGGGAAAGGACAAGTAATACAGAGACTGCCAGTAATGTAAGCCATTGTACAGCAAAGCCGTAAATGCTAAACCATGCCCATACATTTACAGTACATACCAAAGTATGGATATAAAGATGTAGTCTAGCCCACAAAGTATAATATAAAAAGCAGAAGAGATAAATAAAAGAAGTGGCGGCACTCACCCAAGTCCGGTGAAAGGAAGGGAATACCTTTATTGAGGAAATAGCAGAATCAGTGCTTGAAACTGCGCTGTAGATGCGAGGGGGGGAGAGGGACAACCTCCCGTCGTGCGGTGGCGGTGACGGCCGTTTTGCGCGGCTTGCGCTTCTTCTGACCGCAAGTACGTGCTGGCGCAACAGGGCGCACTCTTTAAATCGCAAGCAGGAAGCCCAGTCAAGCGCCGATACGGCCGTGGCCATAGCAACACCCGACGCTATCTGCAAACAGCACAGGAAGTAAAATCAAACAACGAGAAAAGGATGAGGTGCCAGGGATACAATGAATATAAAATTTAAGCAATAAGAACGACAAGTTGTTCATTTGGAGGTTCAGTACATAATAATAAGTAGTATTAATAAAGCTACATATATAAATGGCTAAATATAAAAAACTGAAGACACAGTAGGGATATCACAGAAAAACTACCATGTCGTTTTTATCATTAAGGCCAGAAGGGCCCATGGCCCTGGTTCTAATTATCCATCGTGCCTCTCTTTGTAAAAGTCGTCGGTGCTGGTTACCGCCCCGGGGATCGGGACGGATCACCTCTAAGCCAGAGAAAAAAAGTGAACAAGGATTGCCATCATGGACAAGGCGCACATGTTCCACCAATCTCGGGGCTCCCTTGCCAGTGCCGACAGAATTGAAGTGTTCATGTACCCTTTTAATGAGAGGCCGGATTGTTTTACCTATATAGAACCGTCTACAGGGGCAACATACGGTATAAACGACATAGGGAGTGCGACATGTAATAAAGTCTTTCACAGTGTGCATAACACCTCCCAAATTAAGCCATTTATTTTGTGGATTGTATCTGCAGAATGAGCAGAAACCACATCTATGGTTACCAATTGGTTTGGCAGATGAAAGCCAATTTGTTTTTTGCGGATAAGTGTATGTAGACCGTACCAACTCGTCCCTCAAAGTGCGGCATTTTTTGAACGTGATAATGGGTCTGGTAGCAACAAGGTCACGGAGTGCGGTATCCCCCTTCAATATATCCCAATTATTGAGTACCACTTGTCTCAATAGGGGGGCAATCGGGCTGTACTTGAAAGCAAAGGTGAAACGTCTGGAATTGCCACTACGTGTCTTGTCCAAAAGTAAGCTGCGGCGCGGAATCGCTGCCGTGCGGTGGAGAGCAGACACAACTTCTCTCCGTGGGTCTCCGATGGCAATCCTTGTTCACTTTGCTTCTCTGGCTTAGAGGTGATCCGTCCCGATCCCCGGGGCGGTAACCAGCACCGACGACTTTTACAAAGAGAGGCACGATGGATAATTAGAACCAGGGCCATGGGCCCTTCTGGCCTTAATGATAAAAACGACATGGTAGTTTTTCTGTGATATCCCTACTGTGTCTTCAGTTTTTTATATTTAGCCATTTATATATGTAGCTTTATTAATACTACTTATTATTATGTACTGAACCTCCGAATCAACAACTTGTCGTTCTTATTGCTTAAATTTTATATTCATTGTATCCCTGCCACCTCATCCTTTTCTCGTTGTTTGATTTTACTTCCTGTGCTGTTTCCAGATAGCGTCGGGTGTTGCTATGGCCACGGGCGTATCGGCGCTTGACTGGGCTTCCTGCTTGCGATTTAAAGAGTGCGCCCTGTTGCGCCAGCACGTACTTGCGGTCAGAAGAAGCGCAAGCCGCGCGAAACGGCCATCACCGCCACCGCACGACGGGAGGTTGTCCCTCTCCCCCTCTCGCATCTACAGCTCAGTTTCAAGCACTGATTCTGCTATTTCCTCAATAAAGGTATTCCCTTCCTTTCACCGGACTTGGGTGAGTGCCGCCACTTCTTTTATTTATCTCCGCTGCTTACTATATGGATGGACTTATACATCTTAGGCTGAGCAACACCACCAACTAGTCGGTTTCATATGCGTTCTGCCTGGCTCTCCCTGCACTGATCCTTTGTGCTCTCTGGACGTGATTTTGCTGGACTTTTCCTGTTATATTCAGGGGTTGACAGTGCCACCGTTTTTTTTTTTTCTTGTGTTTATTCTATCATGACTGATTTGGTTGAGCACATCACGGACCCCATACCTGCAGTACCAGCATCAACGGGAGAAACATTGGGGGCAGAATACATACTAGACAAGGGAAGAGAGGGGGCGGACACCTTCTTCACTGTGTGTGACGAGAAAGATGAGGTGGCTACGATGAGTACTAAAATATTGGAAGCTAAAGTATTCCAACTTGCAGATATGGAGGTCAGACTCTTTTGGACTATCAAGTCCCTCAGATCGTACAAGGATTGTCATCGGGTCCCTAGGGGGCTGCGTATCTACAAGGATATTGCACAATATGAAGACGATCCAATGTTTGTGGAAAAATGGAAAGACATGCACCAACAGTTTTCCCTCCAACTAATGGACTTAGTCCTTCTCAGGGATGAAAAAGAGTATGAAACAGTTAATAGAGATCTACAAAAGGTGCAGGATGAATTAAGGTCACGACTTCTGGAGACACAGTATTTGAATTTTGAAAAAAGGCTCAATAAGAAGTTATTGACAACTCAAACTGATATAAAAGAACGGAAACGCGACAAATTTCTTAGAGACAAGAATGACTATGATTATGACAGGGTCTTTGACTGGCAACGTAAGAAGATCCGGGCCAGACGTCCAGTCAGGGGTAGACGGAGTGAATTCTGGACCTCTGACTCGTCAGTCTCTGAACCAGGCCCACCAGAGACCGCAACCGCCGCTCCCCCTTTAGAAGGAGAACACGGAGGGGGCGGGGCCGAAACAAAAGGAAAAAACCGGACCACTCGGAAATCTACGCGGACACGCCATCAAGTCTCTTGGAGGCAATAGTCGACCACAGTGACGTTCGCCTCCCTGACAACCATGTGGATTCCAACATCACTATCAACCTCACGGGGCGTGAACTTCCTCCGGGCTGTCTCTCACTCCTTAACAAAGGGTTGGGATACAGCCTAGTGGAACGTTTTTGTCCCGTGAATTTTGAAATTGACTTGTACAAGGCCGTACGTAAGCTGTTTCTCAAGAAACATTTCAGTGAATCTTCTAGTTCCCAGCAGGCTGCACTGCCCAATGCAGTCCCTGCTACTATAAGCTACACTGAGTTCCATTTGAGTTCCTGCTTCAATCTGGAGGAGATTGACTGTGTCAACTTTTTAGCTGGGATTGATACAGACCACATGGTGGAAAAGCACGATATAGATACATTTTTCGGTGGTATCAGGTCCACGTTCCTCCCCCCCATGCCATCTGGCTCTGCGATTAATTTATTTCATAAAAAGGTTTTACAGGACATGAGTGCGCTGATATTTCCAGAAGCACTGTCCAACCTTACGGATGATGAAAGATATGCCTTAAATTGGCTTAAGTCCCAGGAGGACATCATTGTAAAGCCAGCGGATAAGGGGGGGAACGTGGTCTTGATGACCAGGCAATACTATATTGAGGAGGCCACTAAACAGCTTGGTGATACAGAGATATATATCCCTCTGAGTAACAGTCCCCTTCCAGGTATCCAACTCTCGCTCTGTGAACTAGTGCAGAAATACATTGATTTAGGTTTTCTCCCTACGGGTATGTTTAGGAAATTGATTGCAGAGTTCCCGATAGCACCTGTTTGGTATTTTGTTCTGAAAGTCCATAAGTCCATGACCCATCCCCCAGGCCGTCCCATCGTAGCCGGGATTGGGTCAGCGACTGAGCCACTTTCCACCTACATAGACTGGCTTTTGAGACCTCTCCTCCTAGGCACTCCCACTTACCTTAAGGATATGGGTGACTTCCTGCGGGCGTTGGATGTGTTTGAATGGCAGCAGGACTTTCGTCTTGTATCTTTGGATGTGGAGTCCCTTTACACTAGGATCCCGCACAATTTGGGATTACAGGCTATCCGGGTAGTGCTTTCTAGGTCCAACAAAGATGAAGTATTTTGCAACTTTATCCACGAGGCGTTAGATCTGGTTTTGTCCAAAAATGTTTTTCTTTTTGGCAAGCAGTGGTACCGCCAGGTATTGGGGACGGCAATGGGCACGCCGGTGTCGTGCACATTTGCCAACCTGTACCTGGCGGTATTCGAGGACACATATATTTTCTCCATGGGTAACCCCTTTCTGCAACACATTCAGCTATTTTTACGTTATGTTGATGATGTTTTCCTGGTCTGGTCAGGCAGTGAGGAATCTTGTAGGGCTTTTGTCCAATATTTGAATGACAATAACCGTATGAACATGAGATTTACTCTCAACTACGGTGGATTGTCTCTGGACTTCTTAGATGTGAAGATTACAGTGATAGATGGAATGCTCCACACCACTGGTTACCGTAAGCCCACGGCTACTAACTCACTGCTGCACCAGACCAGCTTTCATCCTGCGGCCGTCAAGAATGCCATCCCTTAAGGGCAGTTTGTACGCCTACGTCGCATAAACAGCACCGAGGATGGCTTCTTTCATCAGGCCAAAGATTTGTATACACGCCTTATGCAGCGGGGTTACCCACGGAGAGAAGTTGTGTCTGCTCTCCACCGTGCGGCAGCGATTCCGCGCCGCAGCTTACTTTTGGACAAGACACGTAGTGGCGATTCCAGACGTTTCACCTTTGCTTTCAAGTACAGCCCGATTGCCCCCCTATTGAGACAAGTGGTACTCAATAATTGGGATATATTGAAGGGGGATACCGCACTCCGTGACCTTGTTGCTACCAGACCCATTATCACGTTCAAAAAATGCCGCACTTTGAGGGACGAGTTGGTACGGTCTACATACACTTATCCGCAAAAAACAAATTGGCTTTCATCTGCCAAACCAATTGGTAACCATAGATGTGGTTTCTGCTCATTTTGCAGATACAATCCACAAAATAAATGGCTTAATTTGGGAGGTGTTATGCAGACTGTGAAAGACTTTATTACATGTCGCACTTCCTATGTCGTTTATACCGTATGTTGCCCCTGTAGACGGTTCTATATAGGTAAAACCATCCGGCCTCTCTTTGAAAGGGTACGTAAACACTTCAATTCTGTCGGCACTGGCAAGGGAGCCCCGAGATTGGTGGAACATGTGCGCCTTGTCCATGATGGCAATCCTTGTTCACTTTCCTTCTCTGGCTTAGAGGTGATCCGTCCCGATCCCCGAGGCGGTAACCAGCACCGACGACTTTTACAAAGAGAGGCACGATGGATAATTAGAACCAGGGCCATGGGCCCTTCTGGCCTTAATGATAAAAACGACATGGTAGTTTTTCTGTGATATCCCTACTGTGTCTTCAGTTTTTTATATTTAGCCATTTATATGTGTAGCTTTATTGATACTACTTATTATTATGTACTGAACCTCCGAATGAACAACTTGTTGTTCTTATTGCTTAAATTTTATATTCATTGTATCCCTGGCACCTCATCCTTTTCTCGTTGTTTGATTTTACTTCCTGTGCTGTTTCCAGATAGCGTCGGGTGTTGCTATGGCCACGGCCGTATCGGGGCTTGACTGGGCTTCCTGCTTGCGATTTAAAGAGTGCGCCCTGTTGCGCCAGCACGTACTTGCGGTCAGAAGAAGCGGACTGGGATGGCGTTACCCCAACGCGCCTTTCGGCGTGCCTTCGTCTAGGTGACAAGGACTACAGTTGAGCAAACCCGAACTGGAAAGTTCGGGTTTGCACAGAACTTTACGGTTTTTCGCACCCGGACCCGAACCTTCCCGCTCACTGCCTCATAGGCAACGTGCCCACAAGGTGGGACTCCACCTCGCACATGCTGGAGAGACTGTGCGAGCAGTAGCAGACGATAGTGAAGTTTCAGCTGCAGCACGCACGGGTGAGTCGCCCTGCGGAACAGCACCACTTCACCGCGACTGAGTGGACCTCCATGCGAGACCTGTGTGCCTTGTTGCACTGTTTCGACTACTTCACCAACATGGCCAGTGCCAATGACGCCATTCTCAGCATTATTATCCCAATTCTATGTCTCCTTGAACAAATGCTTCGGGCGATGATGGAAGATTATGTGGCACAGGAGGGATCTTTTCCACGGTTATCAGGCCAGTCATTCACAAGTGGCTCAGAGGTTGGGTTCCTACACCAACATAGGCCAAGTACACAATTGTCAAGCCAGGGCACAGTTCTGGAGGATGAGGAGGAACCGTGTTCACAGGAGGGTGGCACCCAAAGCAGCTCAGGGCCATCATTGCAGCATGGCTGGGGGGATACCGAGGACACAGACGATACACCTCCCACAGAGGCAGCTTGTCATTGCCTCTGGGAAGCCTGGCACACATGAGCGACTACATGCTGCAGTGCCTGCATAACGACTGCTGAGTTGCCCACATTCTAACTTGTGCTGATTACTGGGTGGCCACTCTGCTGGATCCCCGTTGCAAAGACAACGTGCCGACCTTAATTCCCTCACTGAAGTGTGATCGTAAGATGCGCGACTACAAGCGCACGCTGGTAGACGCGCTGCTGATGGCATTCCCACCTGACAGCGGGGGCTCAGTGCAAGCACAAGTCGAAGGCAGAGGAGGAGGAAGAGGTCGCCAACGCAGCCGGGCATCTCCAGCACCTCAGAAGGCAGGGTTAGCATGGCCTAAATGTGAAACAGCTTTGTCACCACGCCACAATAACCAGCACCACCAGCTGATATGCAACGTCTTAGCAGGAGGTAGCATTTCAGCAATATGGTGGAGCAGTATGTGTTCACACACCTACACGTACTGATTGATGGGTCTGCCCCATTCAACTTCTGGGTCTCCAAATTGGGCACATGGCCTTAGCTTGCCCTTTCCGCCTTGGAGGTGCTGGTCTGCCCTGCAGCCAGTGTATTGTCCGAACGTGTATTTAGCACGGCATGGGGCGTTATCACAGACAAGCGCAGCCGTCTGTTCACAGCCAATGTGGACAAGCTCACATTCATTAAAATGAACCAGGCATGGATCCCACAGTACTTGTGCATACCTTGTGCAGAATAGACATCTATACCGGTCTTACACAGCCATTATTATACTCAAGCGCACTTTCTCTTTGTTTTATTTTATATATTCCACAATGTTTTGTGGTCTACCCAAATTAAATAAAAAATTAAGAAAAATAAAAGTGTTGGCTACCTCCTCCTCCACCGCCGCTTCCACCTACACCGCCACGTCCATCTACACCTCCATGTCCACCGCCTCCTCATCCTTCTTCTCCATATGAACCTCCTCCTCCTAGTTCAAGATTATTATTTAAAATTTTTATTTATTTTATTTTATGTCATTTCCCTATCCACATTTGTTTGCAGGACACTTGTCATGATCTTACCCATATTTTGCTGCATTTTGCAGCTCTCTAACCCTTTCCATGACTCTTTTAGAGACATTTTAGCCGAACCCAGCGAACCCGAACTTTGTTGTTCATTGCGCAGGCACTGCAGCTTGTAGTCGCTCATGTGTGCCAGGCTGCCCAGAGGTAATGATAAGCTGTCCTCTGTAGGTGGTGTATCGTATGTGTCCTCTGTATCCCCCCAGCTACGCTCCAGTGATGTCCCTGAGCTGCGTAGGGTGCCACCCTGCAGTGAAACCAGTTCCTCCTCCTCCTCTACCTCATCCTCCTCCTCTTCGTCCTCCAGAAGTGTGCCCTAGCTGCCCACATGTGTACCTGGCCTCTGCTGGTGCAGGAACCCATCCTCTGAGCCATTTCTGTATGACCTGCCTGAAACCCTGTGAAATGCCCCCTCTTCCTCCTCCTCCTGTGCTGCATCCTCTTCCATCATCGCCGTAATATCTTTTTCAAGGAGACATAGGAGGAGTATTGTAATGCTAACAACGGCGTCATCAGCACTGGCCATGTTGGTTGAGTACTCCAAAGACTGCAACAAGGTACACAGGTCTCGCATGCAGGCCCAGTCACTGGTAGTGAAGTGGTGCTGATCCGCAGAGCGACTGACCCGTGCATACTGCATCTGAAACTCCACTATCGCCTGCTTCTGCTCGCACAGTCTCATCAGCATATGTAAGGTGGAGTTCCCCCTGGTAGGCATGTCGCATGTGAAGCGGTGAGCAGGAAGTCCGAAGTTACTCTGCAGCACAGACAGGCGAGCAGCAGCAGGGTGAGAACGCCGAAAGCGCTTACATACAGACTGCACTTTCAGCAGCACATCTGACATGTCTGGGTAGTTTTTAAGAAACTTCTACACCACCAGATTCAGCACATGCGCCAGGCAAGGGATGTGCGTCAAACCGGCTAGTCCCAGAGCTGCAACGCCATTTGTCGCACACCACCAGGCTGGGCTTGAGGCTCACCGGCAGCAACCACTCATTAGTCTGCTGTTCTATGCCCCTCCAAAACTCCCGTGCGGTGTGGGGTTTGTCACCCAAGCAGATGAGTTTTAAAATCACCTTCTGACGTTTACCCCGGGCTGTGCTGAAGTTGGGGGTGAGGTTCTTTCAACGACCAGATGTGGGGGTGGTAGAAGAGGAGTAGGAGGATGATGCGGAGTAGGTGGAGGAAGCAGCAGGAGGCAACGAATAATGCCCTGCCATCCTCGGTGGTGGAAGGACATGCGCCAATCCGCTATCCACCTCGGGGTCAGCCGCCGCTACATTTACCCAGTGTGCAGTTTGGGAGATATAGCGACCCTGGCCGTGCTTACTGGTCCATGTATCTGTGGTCATGTGGACCTTGCCACAGATGGTGTTGCGCAGCGCACACTAGATTTTATCCTCCACTTGGTTGTGCAGGGAAAGTAATGGTGGCTGGGAACAACGTACTGTGGGACAGCCACCGCCATCACCGCCATCATCCGTCTCCACCAGACGGAATGACAGCATTTCAAAGGCCAGTAATTTTGAAATGCTGGCTTTCAGGGCCAGGGCTCGAGGGTGGGTAGGTGGGTATTTCCTCCTTCTCTCCAATGTTTGGGAGATGGACAGCTAAATGCTGCCGTGTGACATGGTGGAGATGCTTTGTGATGGTGTCGTATGTGTTGGTGGAGCATCCTCTGTTTGCTGGTTGGCAGGTGCCACAGTGACGCCAGAGGTGGAGGGAGAGGCCAGGGAAACCCTGCCAACAGAGTCCTCAAAAAGCATGAGACTTTCCTGCATGATTTGGGACTCTGACTGCTTGGCTGATTTGCAAGGGGGTGAGGTGGAAGACTGATGGTCATGAGCTGCAGGTGCCAACTCTGAGCTTTCTACAGAGGACTGGGTGTTAGATACTGTGAAGGAACTGGATGCACTGTGAGCCACCCAATCTACTATCCCCTGTACATGTTCTGGCTTCACCATCCATAGAGCGGCATTTGGGCCTATCAACGCTGCAGATCCTGTCGCCTGCTCGCACCAGAGGAAGGTGTTTGACTTGGAGCGGTTGTTGGCGCTGAACGGCCACGTCCTCTCCCAGCAACAGGAACACCACCAACACCACCATGACCATGCCCACGTCTCTTATTTAATGTTCTCCGCATTATTTGCGTTCAGCCACAAAGCTGAAAGATTGGTCTCTCTCTGGTGTCAATTTACCTGCTACTAGTCGACAATTACGTTCGCTAAGGCAGTGCCCATGTCATAAAAATGCTCTGTGGACCCAGAATAATTTTTGTGCCCAAAATACACTGATTCTCAATTTCTATGCGGAAATGTAAAACAAAAAAATTGGGTACGCTGTATGTGCAAGTGGTTTGTAGAACAAGTATTTTTATAATAAAATACAGAAAATTTGTATTTCACTGCTGTAAATGAAATTAATTGTTTATACGCCGGATGCACAACTGTTTTTTCGGCCTAAAACACGTCATTTTTCAATAAAACCCCAAAATGCAGTTTTTAACTGCTGTACATTAAAAGTAGATATTTATACTATGTATGGACACCAGATTTGGGGACCTGGAACACAGATTTGGTCACCAAAATTCACACATGCAGTATTTAACTGCTATATATTGGAAATAATTATTTAAATGACGGATGCCAACAGTTTTTTTGGACTAAAACACAGCTTTTTTCAATAAAACCCCAAAATGCAGTTTGTAACTGCTGTACATTAAAAGTAGATATTTATACTATGTATGGACACCAGATTTGGGGACCCAGAACACAGATTTGGTCACCAAAATTCACAAATGCAGTATTTAACTGCTATAGATTGTAAATAATCATTTAAACGACGGATCCTCAACAGTTTTTTCGGCCTAAAACACAGCTTTTTTCAATAAAACCCCAAAATGCTGTTTTTTTACTGCTGTAAATTTTAATTAGACATTTATACCGTGTATGTACAACTGCTTTGTGAAGCAAGAATATTGCTTTTTTCACACAAAAAGAATAATGCACTATTTCTCAGCTGTAATGTGAAATCGGTATTTAAGCGGTGTATTTCAAGATGCTCTGTGGATCAGGATTACCACTATTTTGTCCAAAAATACACTTAAGCTGTATTTCACAGCAGCAATGTAAAATACATAGGTGGTTGTAATGGGTACTTCAGACTGTTTGGTGGACCTTGAATAAAGTTTTTTTTCTATAAAAAACAAAGAAGCACTATTTCCATGCAGAAATATAAAATATGTAGTTGGACGGTGTATGCAGAACTGTTTTGTGGACAAGGATTACGGTTTTTCGCCCAAAATTACACGGATTCCCTATTTCACCGCATAAATGTCAAATATATATTTTGGCGGTGTAAAATAGGCTTGGTGGATCAGGATGACCACTTTTTTTTTTATCTAAAATACACTGATACACTATTTGATAGCTGAAATGGAATATACAGTTTAGTGCATAGTATACAAAAGTGCTTTGTGGCACCACAGAGCCCAGGCTAGACAAATGGACTATGTCACGGCTTTTGTCACCAAAATTCACAAATGCAGTTTTTCACTGCTGTACATTAAATGTAGGTATTTATACCTTGTATGTACAACTGCTTTGTGAAGCAGGAATTTAGCTTTTTTCACACAAAATCGAATAATGCACTATTTCTCAGCTGTAATGTAAAATCGGTATTTAGGCGGTGTATTTCAAAAATGCTTTGTGGATCAGGATTTCCACTATTTTGTCAAAAAAATACAATTATGCTGTATTTTACAGCAGCAATGTAAAATAGGTGGTTGTAATGGGTATTTTAGACTGTTTGGTGGACCTTGAATAATGTTTTTTTCTATAAAAAACAAAGAACCACTATTTTCAAGCAGAAATATAAAATATGTCGTTACACGGTGTATGCAGAACTGTTTTGTTGACAAGGAATACGTTTTTTCCCCCAAAATTACACGGATTCTCTTTTTTCAGAAATGTCAAATATATATTTTGGCAGTGTAAAATTGGCTTGGTGGATCAGGATGACCACTTTTTATTAGTAAAATACACTGATGAGCTATTTGATAGCTGAAATGGAATATACGGTTTAGTGCATAGTATACAAAAGTGCTCTGTGGCACCACAGACCCCAGGCTAGACAAATGGACTATGTCACCCCTTAAACATACAAAAGGCAATATAGGGGACTCGAGCAGCCAGAAAAAAAAGTTTTTTTTTCCTTCACTGAGCTACAAAGTAGGATTAGGCTGATGTCCCTGGCTGGCTGGCACACATGCAGTACACTGCAGTGGCTAATAAGGCCGCCGAGCACCACCTCAGTAACAGATGGATTACAAAAAAAAGATTTCCCTTGCAGTGGCTGGGTACAGAAATGTCAGATTGCTGAAGTTCCCCTCTCTATTTGCTGTATCTTGTGGATTAAAGTAGCACAGGTTCTTCTGATTTCTGCCCTATTCTGCCCCTGATCGCAGCACCAACATCCTTTACCTAAGATCAAATCAGCAGAGTGACGTGCGGCAGTATGTGACTCCAGCTTACAAAGAGGCTGGGTCACATGCTTCACTCAGCCAATCACAGCCATGATGGCATGGCTGTGATGGCTTCTTAGGGCAAGAAGTAAAACACTTGCTGATTGAAAACGGGAAGAAATCGCAGAACAACGCATCCGAACCCAAACTTGTTTGAAAATGTTCGGATTTGGGTCTGTGACCCGAACACCCCAAAATTCGGTACGAACCCAAACTATACAGTTTGGGTTCGCTCAACTCTAATGCTGAGTTGATTACATAGTGACAGCCATATTATCACCATTCAGCAGAGGGATGACTATTGGCTCTCCACGACTTTAGGCTCGCACTACCGGACCAAAATGCGGGTCTTTTATACACTTGCTGAGAAAGAGGAAAAATTTAATTATCAAGATATTCTATGTAGTTGGTTTGTCGCAGCCTAGTTTATGTGCACCATCTCCCATCCTCACGAAGGTCTAACCGGGGGGGGCCCCCTGTGCTCACGCTCCACTGCCAAACTCCTGGAGGGGGAGGGGCAGGAGCCGCACCAGCAACATCAGCAGCAACTTAAGTCTTGAGTCTCTGATGAGCAGTTTTGTTCAGCTGCCTACTGAAGAAACCACTCAGCAACAGCATGACATGGAGCAGAACCTGAACCAGCAGGTGGTGGCATACTTGGACTGCACTCTGTCACCCCATATCCAAGATCTCCTTGACTACTGGACAGCCAAACTTGATTTGTGGCCACAACTGGCCGAGTTTGCCCTGGGCAAGTTTTCCTGCCTGGCCAGTGGTATTGTATCAGATTGGGTTTTAGTGCGGCGGGGGTCATAGGTACCCCAAAGAGAACTTTCCTATGTTGACTCATCATGCTGTTGCCACCCTCACCATTCTGTGACTAGGCCACTAATATCCTTGTGTGGCCTTGTTGACATCACCGTTTATTTAACCTATCTGTTAAAAGAAGCTAAAAATAAAAATGCTAATCCTGTCTTTGGAGCATCTATAAGACATCTATCAGTCTGTATTTTGCATCAGAATTTGATGATGATTTGGAAGACAAAAGCAGGAGTAGGTCCAAAACACAGAAGAGATTGAAATATTTCTATCACATGTTATCTGTTTTGGACCCACTCCTATTTTTGCCTTGCCAATACTGATCTAATCCTGATCCAAAAAACGAATAAAATCCTGACTGTGTGACAGAAGCCATTAAAGTCCTGCATGCAGGATTTCTTTTCCATCTGAATAAAACCGATTTGTGTCACGACCCGCGTTGGTGTCGTGACGCTGTTGCTGGCATGCGGTTGCCGTCGGCAACCTGCGTGCCACGACCGATGTTGCGGTCGTGTTGTTGTTCCGCATGTACTTTCCGGCGGCAAGGTGTTGTTGCCGCATGTGAGGGTTGTGTGTTTGTTGCCTCACATGTGGTTGCCGCTGGCAACAAGGTTGTTCTGCTTGCATGTCTACTTTCACCTTTGCTGTGGTCTTCTTTTCCCCATTTGGTATGCACGGGGTTAAGGTTATGCTAGGTGTGGTTGTTAGCTCACGTGGGTGTGACCTCAGGCCTCCTTATATGTTGGTTTGTGTGGAGCCTGAAGTCAGTTTTGTTTGTCCAGCCATGGTGTGAGCATGGCTGGAGTGGTTGTTCCCTATGTCTGTGTGAGCCACCCTTATTTCTCATATTGTTTACTCTGAGTGGTTGTGTTCCCCTTCTGTGTGCTTCTGCTTACCCTTCCCTCTTTTGGTTATGTTTGTTGTGGGAATGTATGAAGCACTACTTTCTGTTTATGTGCTCCGGAAGGGGCTTGCTTACCCGGAGGGGTTAAGTACCAACCTGATAGTGTGCTGTCACGTCGGGATCCTTCCCCATGCAGCAGGTATCCGCATGGGAGTTCTGGAGGTCCTGGTACACCTTTGTCCTCTGCGGCGCGGCAGGTAAGCGTGTGTGAGTTTGTCATCTTATCAGCCGTGCAGCTTTGCATACTGTCAGGGTCCCGGCTGCAGAGGGGCCTCTGGAGACTCCTGCTCATCCGTGTCCTTGGGTGAGCAGGTGGTCTCTGCCCTATCGTGATATGGCGTTTTCCCCACTTCCCGCCGTGACAATTTGAGGCTATTGGCCAAAACTCATACAAATTGAGCATTAGGTTTTGATCATGATTTGGAAGCCAAAGGCAGTAGTGGGTCCAAAACAAAGAAAACATTCAAATATTCACATGACGTATCATCTTTGTCTTGGACCCACTCCTGTTTTGTTGGCCTCACTAATACTGATCAATTACTGACCAAATACTGACTGTGTGAAGGTTGATGCTCAAAAGACAGGATTCAATTTTTCGGGTTCTTCTTCTGATGGATCAGAAGAACAGAAAAATAAACAGTGACATCAACACAAACTTACTGCTGACACATTAGCTTCGACACCCAATCATCTCAGTGGGGGACAGAGCTGGAAAGTACTAGGTCCTCAGGTACACTGGCCAGAGTGGCAAGCTCTGTGCTTGTTTTCTTACCTACTGATAGGTGTATTATTCACATGAAGTAGTTTAATGAGTACTAGATAGCAATTTTTTTAGACCCTTGCTATCAAAGCAAAATGAGGGAATATTTCTACTATAGCCCCTCTCCACCCCCCACAGAGTCACCCACCATCTCTGCTCCTACAAGCAGTAGAAGCCACAGCTGCAGAAGCCAGTTCAGTATAATCAACATGATGGGTAATTTTTTTCAATGTTCTGCACCAGGGTAAGACAGTTCAGCAAATGAAGATCGACTGCCTGAATACCCAGATTTACTTATACCTCGATTCTGGCCATTCTTCGGTACATAGCGTGTTCCCTGACCCCATGGGCTTCTGGGAAGACATACTGGAACAGTGACCTGAACTGTCCCAGTATGCGCTAGGTCTTATCTCTTGCCCCAGCGTCCAGTGTCATCTCAGAGTGGGTTTTGAGCATGGCAGAGGACACTGTGACACCCCATCAGAATGTCCTACATAGGGTGGCCAGACGTCTGGTTTTAGGACGGACAGTCCGGCTTTCAGACTCCCTATCCTCCGTCCGGCGCAGAGCCTGGACGGACGCAGGGATGTCCACCTTTTCAGTATCACACGCTCAGACAGCAACATCGTAAGCTGCAGGCAACTGACTGAGGGTTCTCTCACCCCCAGTCAGTCACTAGAGGCCGCAGACATGGCTCCCTGTGGCTGACTGAGGGGTAGAGAAGCACCCTGGCTGCCCCCAGCTCACCTTCCTGTCAGAAAGTTCTTCCCTCTCCTCCCCCCGTTTCTTTCTGGTCGGCAATGGGGGCGTGGATTCACAGAGCCGGGGGCGTGGTTTGTCCATTTGGGGGCATGGCTGGTGAGGTCCTGCTTTCTGGGGTGAAGCCAGTGGCTAACCTAGTCCTGCACCAGGTAAAAAAAAACAACTCTTTTATAAAAAAAAGTTTTTTTTATTGAGATCAGGCAGTAAAAGTAGATTAAGAATCCTGGAATTACATACAATGCTTATATTTTACACATACAAAGCTTGTACATTCCAGGAGTACAAGATAAAATGCATAGCATATCAAACAAGAAAGTTCCTAGATCCCTTATTTTCCATTTTCACCCCAACCCCAACTCCCTCACCCCGCAGGAACAACAAGTTAAGATCTGGTACACCATGTTGAGAAAGGTCCTTGACTGGAAAGTTAACATTAAGTCTTTGATAAAAAGAAAGACAGCGAAATCAGACCTGTTCATTGTACATTGGTGCAGTATACAGATCCCCACTCTACGACCTTCAAGTTTCCCTCCCGTCCCCAACATCTCTTCTTAGAGTAACACATTGAACATATCTAACAAATCTAACAGATAGCACCCTGGATAGTCTGTAATTTCAAATTTCAGGTCATACCTCCAATTTTCCCAGTCAGCCTGCCAAATAGTTTTTTATGTACCCTGTAGTGTCAACAAATGATGTCATAACCTCCCGTATCTCGTATGCGGTGAGTGAGTGCTCAATAAATGGTTTCCATTTCTGAAAAAAGGCCTGTGTAGCTCTTTCTTTACTGCGTTCCGCATCCAATCTATCCATATACATAAGTATTTTCATAGTTCCAATGACTTCATCCATTGTGGGCACCTGAGGCTGTAGCCATCTTCTCAATATGCGGTCCCTTGGTGCAGAGCATTTAGATCAAAGGGCGCTACTAGTTCTTGCTCCAGTTCCCTGTCCGTGTGATTAGATGTCCCCCAAACCCAGTCTCGCACATAGTGCAAGAGTGCAGCCAAATTATAGCCCCAAATGTCAGGTAATTAAAGGCCTCCCTCCCACTTCAGAAGACAAAGTTTTTTGTATGCTATACGGGGCATCTTTTTCTTCCACAGAAATTCCACAAAAGATGCTTGTAACTTATGGATGTCCGTGTGCTTCAGTAATAGTGGTACCGTCTGTAATGGATATAAAAGTCTGGCAAAGCTGGTTATTTTAATAAGACTTGCCCTGCCTAATAATGTTAATGGGAGTTCTTGCCATCTCTGCAGTTCTCGAATAATTCTTGTGATCAGCGGCTCCTAATTGAGCCTATACAGCATATTCGGACGTTTGCCAAATTTTATTCCCAGGTACTGTATATGGTCGCGGGCTACTGTGATTAGGTCACAATCATGTCGCATTGTCGGTCCCTCTCCTTTGTGTAACAGCTGGCATTTGGCCACATTGATCCTATAGCCCATAAACATTTAAACTCCATTCAGGGTGTCTAACACTTTTATCAGGTCCTTGGCTGGATCTTTTAGGAACAAAAGCATGTCGTCCGCAAAGCAAGTCAGTTTAATTTCTCTTGTTCCTTTCTGTAGTTGGAATGGGGCCGATAAAAAGCCCGGAAGGCAGATTCTTGCCTGTGGTGCGGTATAAATTGCCTGAACGAATTCCCTAAATGGGCCCCGGATACCCATCCTATCGAGCACCATATTTAACCATTGCCAATTTACGTTATCGAAAGCCTTTTCGGCATCTAAGGCTAAAAGAGCTTCACCTCCTGTCCCCCCCATCTGCCGCCTCCTGAGGAGCCAATCCTGGACTGCTAAGACCGTACGGATATTAATTGTCGCCGAGAGGCCCCTCACAAAGCTGACCTGATGTGGGCCAGTCAGTTTGGGCATGACATTTGCTAGTCTATTCGCCATTATCTTCGCTAGGATCTTTAGATCCTGATTTATCAGGGAAATTGGTCTGTATGATCCCGGAAGCGTGGGATCTTTGCCCTGTTTAGGTAGCAATTTGATGTGTGCCATATTGCCTGAGGGCTTCACGGTTTGGGTTTGAATTATGGAATTAAATAGTAGTAGTAAGCTAGGCACCACCGCTGAGCCCAGCGATTTGTAGAATTCCGCCGGGAACCCATCAGGCCCTGGAGCCTTCCCATTGTGTAGGGACTTTATGACTGATAGGATTTCCTGCTCCATGATGGGAGCATTTAGTGCTGATAAGTCAGGCTCCTCAACAGACGGCAGAGAGATCGAGTCCAAGAAAGACACGCCCTTCTGAATGTCACAAGGGTCTTGAGCGTATAAGTTTGTATAGTATTCCCTAAAAATATCCAGTGTGGTTTTCGTGTCACTGCTTAACTCCCCTGTCCCTGTCTTAAGTCTGGGGGGTGGTAATTAAGGTATTTTCCCCTGTGCCAACCGGGCCAGTAAGTTACCTGACTTATTGCCAAACTTAAAGAAATAGGCCGAGGAGTGATCTGCATGGATCCTCTCCAATTTCTCTACATAGTGGTCATAATTGTGCTTAGCGGTTACCCACTTTGTTTTTTGTACATCAGTAGGGTTTTGCTGGAAGGCGGTATATAATTGTCTTAGTTTATTTGTGGATTCTAGAAACTTAGAGCGTGTTTCTTTTTTTAAAGCCGTGGTATGGGAAATAATGTTTCCTCTTGGTAGAGCCTTAGCCGTGTCCCAGAACAGGGACGGATTATTTTGATGCTGTCCATTGGTGTCCTTATATTCCCACCACCATCCCAGTAATCTAGATTGAAAAGTTTCGTCCGTGGCTAAATACCCCGACAAACGCCATAAGATATCCTGGCCTCTTGGGCTTTCTGCCCTCAAATGGAGTATTACCGGCGAATGGTCAGAGATTACCATCTCCCCTACCTCCACCCCCCTTACCTTGGCAGACAGTGGACTAGTTCCCAAAAAATAGTCTATCGGGGACCAGGCACATTGTGAGTGAGAGAAGTGTGTATATTCCCGTTCCATGGAATTGTAATGACGCCAGATATCGGTCAATTTGGTTGATTCTAGCATGGTAGGAAGCAGGGGAGATGTCTCCAACCTAGTCGCTATGTCAGTCCTAGTCCTCTTTCTATCCTTAGAGACCGAGTGCACCGTATTAAAGTCTCCTCCCACTAGCACTAAATGATTGGCATCCTGCAAATTAAGCCTTTCTAGGTTCCCAAAGAAAGGACCCACCTGTACATTCGGGGCGTACACATTGTAAATCGACATCTTCCCTGTAGGAGTTTCTATGGTCAGGTTAATCAACCTCCCATAATCGTCTGTATCTGTCTTTAGCAATTTGTATTGCAGCTTTTTATGCAGCAATATAAGTACCCTGGCTTTCTTCCCATCAGGCGGGGACCCTATCACTTCACCCACCCACAACTTCTGCATTCTCACAAAATCCACCTTCCCCAAGTGCGTTTCTTGCAATAAAGCAATATCAGCATGTATTTTTTTCAAATGTCGTAGTACCATCATCCTCTTGTGAGGTGAACGTAGACCTTTAACATTCCAGGTAATGACGTTGACCATCATGATGTTATTTTAGTACTCCCTCTCTCTCAGTGCTTCGATTGAGCTATCCACGGTGTTATGAGCAAAACTATTAGCAACATTTCTTTCTTCCCCAACCAACAATAGATAAACCCCTCTAACCAACAGAGGTATATACGAACTTATAACTTTCTGACTTCACTTTTTTCTCGCTTACAAAGAGACTTCGCTATCTCTTATCTTCCCTTACTTATATTACGCAAAAGTGATAGAACATACCCCCGCTCTCCAGGAGAGACCTGTGTCTGTTATAAAAAAGAAAAAAGGGGGGGGGGGGTTCCCCCTTTAACCTTAACATTCCCCAGCTGAACATATAGTCAGGCAACTTGGGTAATATTCCAAGTCAATCATCAGGGTGCGGTTTAGCAGAATAATCCCGAGGTAACCAGCCCATGAGAGACTTGGAAGACAACTACAACCATTAATAAACGTTATATATAACATAAGAAATAACTGAAAGTGGCCTTCTCCAGTGGTGGGTGATATGACGCATGATTCCTTGCTGTGGGACCTCTCTCCTCTGTCTGGGTGCTGGGCGAAATAACTGAAAGTGGCCTTCTCCAGTGGTGGGTGATATGACGCATGATTCCCTTGCTGTGGGACCTCTCTCCTCTGTCTGGGTGCTGGGCCGAAATAACTGAAAGTGGCCTTCTCCAGTGGTGGGTGATATGACGCATGATTCCTTGCTGTGGGACCTCTCTCCTCTGTCTGGGTGCTGGGGCCGAAATAACTGAAAGTGGCCTTCTCCAGTGGTGGGTGATATGACGCATGATTCCCTTGCTGTGGGACCTCTCTCCTCTGTCTGGGTGCTGGGGCTGAAATAACTGAAAGTGGCCTTCTCCGGTGGTGGTTGATATGACGCATGATTCCCTTGCTGTGGGACCTCTCTCCTCTGTCTGGGTGCTGGGCCGAAATAACTGAAAGTGGCCTTCTCCAGTGGTGGTTGATATGACGCATGATTCCTTGCTGTGGGACCTCTCTCCTCTGTCTGGGTGCTGGGGCCGAAATAACTGAAAGTGGCCTTCTCCAGTGGTGGGTGATATGACGCATGATTCCTTGCTGTGGGACCTGTCTCCTCGGTCTGGGTGCTGGGCCGAAATAACTGAAAGTGGCCTTCTCCAGTGGTGGGTGATATGACGCATGATTCCTTGCTGTGGGACCTCTCTCCTCTGTCTGGGTGCTGGGCCAGAAATAACTGAAAGTGGCCTTCTCCAGTGGTGGGTGATATGACGCATGATTCCTTGCTGTGGGACCTCTTCCTCTGTCTGGGTGCTGGGCCGAAATAACTGAAAGTGGCCTTCTCCAGTGGTGGGTGATATGACGCATGATTCTCTGCTGTGGGACCTCTCCTCTGTCTGGGTGCTGGGGCCGAAATAACTGAAAGTGGCCTTCTCCAGTGGTGGTTGATATGACGCATGATTCCTTGCTGTGGGACCTGTCTCCTCTGTCTGGGTGCTGGGCCGAAATAACTGAAAGTGGCCTTCTCCAGTGGTGGTGTGATATGACGCATGATTCCTTGCTGTGGGACCTCTCTCCTCTGTCTGGGTGCTGGGGCCGAAATAACTGAAAGTGGCCTCTCCAGTGGTGGGTGATATGACGCATGATTCCCTTGCTGTGGGACCTCTCTCCTCTGTCTGGGTGCTGGGCCGAAATAACTGAAAGTGGCCTTCTCCAGTGGTGGGTGATATGACGCATGATTCCTTGCTGTGGGACCTCTCTCGTCTGTCTGGGTGCTGGGGCCGAAATAACTGAAAGTGGCCTTCTCCAGTGGTGGGTGATATGACGCATGATTCCTTGCTGTGGGACCTGTATCCTCGGTCTGGGTGCTGGGCCGAAATAACTGAAAGTGGCCTTCTCCAGTGGTGGGTGATATGACGCATGATTCCTTGCTGTGGGACCTCTCTCCTCTGTCTGGGTGCTGGGGCGAGAAATAACTGAAAGTGGCCTTCTCCAGTGGTGGGTGATATGACGCATGATTCCTTGCTGTGGGACCTCTCCTCTGTCTGGGTGCTGGGGCCGAAATAACTGAAAGTGGCCTTCTCTAGTGGTGGGTGATATGACGCATGATTCCTTGCTGTGGGACCGCTCTCCTCTGTCTGGGTGCTGGGGCCGAAATAACTGAAAGTGGCCTTCTCAGTGGTAGGTGATATGACTGCATGATTCCTTGCTGTGGGACCTCTCTCCTCTGTCTGGGTGCTGGGTCCGAAATAACTGAAAGTGGCCTTCTCCAGTGGTGGGTGATATGACGCATGATTCCTTGCTGTGGGACCTCTCTCCTCTGTCTGGGTGCTGGGTCGAAATACCTGAAAGTGGCCTTCTCCAGTGGTGGGTGATATGAGCGCATGATTCCTCGCTGTGGGACCTGTATTCTCTGTCTGGGTGCTAGGTCGAAATAGCTGAAAGTGGCCTTCTCCAGTGGTGTGATATGACGCATGATTCCTTGCTGTGGGACCTCTTTACCTCTGTCTGGGTGCCTGGGGTCCGAAATAACTGAAAGTGGCATTCTCAGTGGTGGGTGATATGACGCATGATTCCTTGCTGTGGACCTCTCTCCTCTGTCATGGGTGCTGGGGCCGAAATAACTGAAAGCGGCCTCTCCAGTGGTGGGTGATATGACGCATGATTCCTTGCTGTGGGACCTCTCTCCTCTGTCTGGGTGCTGGGGCCGAAATAACTGAAAGCGGCCTTCTCCAGTGGTGGGTGATATGACGCATGATTCTTGCTGTGGGACCTCTCTCCTCTTGTCTGGGTGCTGGGGCCAATGAAATAACTGAAAGTGGCCTTCTCCAGTGGTGGGTGATATGACGCATGATTCCTTTGCTGTGGGACCTGTCTCCTCTGTCTGGGTGCTGGGCCGAAATAACTGAAAGTGGCCTTCTCCAGTGGTGGGTGATATGACGCATGATTCCTTGCTGTGGGACCTCTCCTCTGTCTGGATGCTGGGGCGAAATAACTGAAAGTGGCCTTCTCCAGTGGTGGGTGATATGACGCATGATTCCTTGCTGTGGGACCTCTCTCTCTGTCTGGGTGCTGGGTCCGAAAATAACTGAAAGTGGCCTTCTCCAGTGGTGGGTGATATGACGCATGATTCCTTGCTGTGGGACCTCTCTACTCTGTCTGGGTGCTGGGTCCGAAATAACTGAAAGTGGCCTTCTCCAGTGGTGGGTGATATGACGCATGATTCCTTGCTGTTGGACCTCTCTCCTCTGTCTGGGTGCTGGAGCCGAAATAACTGAAAGTGGCCTTCTCCAGTGGTGGGTGATATGACGCATGATTCTTGCTGTGGGACCTCTCTCCTCTGTCTGGGTGCTGGGTCCAAATAACTGAAAGTGGCCTTCATCAGTGGTGGGTGATATAACGCATGATTCCTTGCTGTGGGACCTCTCTCCTCTGTCTGGGTGCTGTGGCGAATAACTGAAAGTGGCCTTCTCCAGTGGTGGGTGATATGACGCATGATTCCTTGCTGTGGGAACTGTCTCCTCGGTCTGGGTGCTGGGCCGAAATAACTGAAAGTGGCCTTCTCAGTGGTGTGGTGATATGACGCATGATTCCTTGCTGTGGGACCTCTCCTCTGTCTGGGTGCTGGGGGTGTGCTGGGCCGAAATAACTGAAAGTGGCCTTCTCCAGTGGTGGGTGATATGACGCATGATTCCTTGCTGTGGGACCTGTATCCTCAGTCTGGGTGCTGGGCCGAAATAACTGAAAGTGGCCTTCTCCAGTGGTGGGTGATATGATGCATGATTCCTTGCTGTGGGACCTGTATCCTCAGTCTGGGTGCTGGGCCGATGTAACTGAAAGTGGCCTTCTCAGTGGTGGGTGATATGACGCATGATTCCTTGCTGTGTGACCTGCATCCTCTGTCTGGGTGCTGGGTCCGATATACCTGAAAGTGGCCTTCTCCAGTGGTGGGTGATATGACACATGATTCCTTGCTGAGGGACCTCTCCTCTGTCTGGGTGCTGGGTCGAAATAACTGAAAGTGGCCTTCTCCAGTGGTGGGTGATAATGACGCATGATTCCTTGCTGTGGGACCTCTCTCCTCTGTCTGGGTGCTGGGGTCGGAAATAACTGAAAGTGGCCTTCTCCAGTAGTGGGTGATATGATGCATGATTCCTTGCTGTGGGACCTGTCTCCTCTGTCTGGGTGCTGGGTCCAAATAACTGAAAGTGGCCTTCTCAGTGGTGGGTGATATGATGCATGATTCCTTGCTGTGGGACCTGTATCCTCTGTCTGGGTGCTGGGCCGAAATAACTGAAAGTGGCCTTCGCCAGTGGTGGGTGATATGACGCATGATTCCTTGCTGTGGGACCTCTCTCCCTCTGTCTGGGTGCTGGGGCCGAAATAACTGAAAGTGGCCTTCATCAGTGGTGGGTGATATAACGCATGATTCCTTGCTGTGGGACCTCTATCCTCTGTCTGGGTGCTGGGGCCGAAATAACTGAAAGTGGCCTTCTCCAGTGGTGGGTGATATGACGCATGATTCCTTGCTGTGGGACCGCTCTCCTCTGTCTGGGTGCTGGGTCCGAAATAACTGAAAGTGGCCTTCTCCAGTAGTGGGTGAAATGACGCATGATTCATTGCTGTTGGACCGCTCTCCTCTGTCTGGGTGCTAGGGCCGAAATAACTGATAGTGGCCATCTCCAGTGGTGTGTGATATGACGCATGATTCCTTGCTGTGGGACCTCTCTACTCTGTCAGGGGCCTGGGGGGGTCCTGAGGCGAAATAACTGAAAGTGGCCTTCATCAGTGGTGGGTGATATAACGCATGATTCCTTGCTGTGGGACCTCTATCCTCTGTCTGGGTGCTGGGGCCGAAATAACTGAAAGTGGCCTTCTCCAGTGGTGGGTGATATGACGCATGATTCCTTGCTGTGGGACCGCTCTCCTCTGTCTGGGTGCTGGGTCCGAAATAACTGAAAGTGGCCTTCTCCAGTAGTGGGTGAAATGACGCATGATTCATTGCTGTTGGACCGCTCTCCTCTGTCTGGGTGCTAGGGCTGAAATAACTGATAGTGGCCTTCTCCAGTGGTGTGTGATATGACGCATGATTCCTTGCTGTGGGACCTCTCTACTCTGTCTGGGTCCTGGGGGAGGGGTCCTGGGGCCGAAATAACTGAAAGTGGCCTTCTCCAGTGGTAGGTGATATGACGCATGATTCCATGCTGTGGGACCTCTCTCCTCTGCCTTGGTGCTGGGGCCGAAATAACTGAAAGCTGCCTTCTCCAGTGGTGGGTGATATGACGCATGATTCCTTGCTGTGGTACCTGTATCCTCGGTCTGGGTGCTGGGCCGAAATAACTGAAAGTGGCCTTCTCCAGTGGTGGGTGATATGATGCATGATTCCTTTCTGTGTGACCTGTATCCTCAGTCTGGGTGCTGGGCCGATTGAACTGAAAGTGGCCTTCGCCAGTGGTGGGTGATATGACGCATGATTCCTTGCTGTGGGACCTCTCTCCTCTGTCTGGGTGCTGGGTCCGTAATAACTGAAAGTGGCCTTCTCCAGTGGTGGGTGATATGACGCATGATTCCTTGCTGTGGGACCTCTCTCCTTTGTCTGGGTGCTGGGCCAGAAATAACTGAAAGTGGCCTTCTCCAGTGGTGGGTGATATGACGCATGATTCCTTTCTGTGGGACCTGTATCCTAAGTCTGGGTGCTGGGCCGATTTAACTGAAAGTGGCCTTCGCCAGTGGTGGGTGATATGACGCATGATTCCTTGCTGTGGGACCGCTCTCCTCTGTCTGGGTGCTGGGGCCGAAATAACTGAAAGTGGCCTTCTCCAGTGGTAGGTGATATGACGCATGATTCCTTGCTGTGGGAACTCTCTCCTCTGTCTGGGTGCTGGGTCCGAAATAACTGAAAGTGGCCTTCTCCAGTAGTGGGTGATATGACGCATGATTCCTTGCTGTGGGACCTCTCTCCTCTGTCTGGGTGCTGGGTCCGAAATACCTGAAAGTGGCCTTCTCCAGTGGTGGGTGATATGACGCATGATTCCTTGCTGTGGGACCTGTATTCTCAGTCTGGGTGCTGGTCCGAAATAGCTGAAAGTGGCCTTCTCCAGTGGTGTGTGATATGACGCATGATTCCTTGCTGTGGGACCTCTTTACTCTGTCTGGGTCCTGGGGGGTTCCTGGGGCCGAAATAACTGAAAGTGGCATTCTCCAGTGGTAGGTGATATGACGCATGATTCCATGCTGTGGGACCTCTCTCCTCTGTCATGGTGCTGGGGCCGAAATAACTGAAAGCGGCCTTCTCCAGTGGTGGGTTATATGACGCATGCTTACTTGCTGTGGGACCTCTCTCCTCTGTCTGGGTGCTGGGGCCGAAATAACTGAAAGCGGCCTTCTCCAGTGGTTGGTGATATGACGCATGATTCCTTGCTGTGGGACCTCTCTCCTTTGTCTGGGTGCTGGGCCGAAATAACTGAAAGTGGCCTTCTCCAGTGGTGGGTGATATGACGCATGATTCCTTTCTGTGGGACCTGTATCCTCAGTCTGGGTGCTGGGCCGATTTAACTGAAAGTGGCCTTCGCCAGTGGTGGGTGATATGACGCATGATTCCTTGCTGTGGGACCTCTCTCCTCTGTCTGGATGTTGGGGCCGAAATAACTGAAAGTAGCCTTCTCCAGTGGTGGGTGATATGACGCATGATTCCTTGCTGTGGGACCTCTCTCCTCTGTCTGGGTGCTGGGTCCGAAAAAACTGAAAGTGGCCTTCTCCAGTGGTGGGTGATATGACGCATGATTCCTTGCTGTGGGACCTCTCTACTCTGTCTGGGTGCTGGGTCCGAAATACCTGAAAGTGGCCTTCTCCAGTGGTGGGTGATATAACGCATGATTCTTTGCTGTTGGACCTCTCTCCTCTGTCTGGGTGCTGGGGCCGAAATAACTGAAAGTGGCCTTCTCCAGTGGTGGGTGATATGACGCATGATTCCTTGCTGTGGGACCTCTCTCCTCTGTCTGGGTGCTGGGGCCGAAATAACTGAAAGTGGCCTTCATCAGTGGTGGGTGATATAACGCATGATTCCTTGCTGTGGGACCTCTCTCCTCTGTCTGGGTGCTGTGGCCGAAATAACTGAAAGTGGCCTTCTCCAGTCGTGGGTGATATGACGCATGATTCCTTGCTGTGGGAACTGTATCCTCGGTCTGGGTGCTGGGCCGAAATAACTGAAAGTGGCCTTCTCCAGTGGTGTGTGATATGACGCATGATTCCTTGCTGTGGGACCTCTCCTCTGTCTGGGTGCTGGGGGTGTGCTGGGCCGAAATAACTGAAAGTGGCCTTCTCCAGTGGTGGGTGATATGACGCATGATTCCTTGCTGTGGGACCTGTATCCTCGGTCTGGGTGCTGGGCCGAAATAACTGAAAGTGGCCTTCTCCAGTGGTGGGTGATATGATGCATGATTCCTTTCTGTGTGACCTGTATCCTCAGTCTGGGTGCTGGGCCGATTTAACTGAAAGTGGCCTTCTCCAGTGGTGGGTGATATGACGCATGATTCCTTGCTGTGGGACCTCTCTCCTCTGTCTGGGTGCTGGGTCGAAATACCTGAAAGTGGCCTTCTCCAGTGGTGGGTGATATGACACATGATTCCTTGCTGAGGGACTCTCTCCTCTGTCTGGGTGCTGGGTCCGAAATAACTGAAAGTGGCCTTCTCCAGTAGTGGGTGAAATGACGCATGATTCCTTGCTGTGGGACCTCTCTCCTCTGTCTGGGTGCTGGGGCCGAAATAACTGAAAGTGGCCTTCTCCAGTCGTGGGTGATATGACGCATGATTCCTTGCTGTGGGAACTGTATCCTCGGTCTGGGTGCTGGGCCGAAATAACTGAAAGTGGCCTTCTCCAGTGGTGGGTGATATGATGCATGATTCCTTTCTGTGTGACCTGTATCCTCAGTCTGGGTGCTGGGCCGATTTAACTGAAAGTGGCCTTCGCCAGTGGTGGGTGATATGACGCATGATTCCTTGCTGTGGGACCTCTCTCCTCTGTCTGGGTGCTGGGGCCGAAATAACTGAAAGTGGCCTTCATCAGTGGTGGGTGATATAACGCATGATTCCTTGCTGTGGGACCTCTATCCTCTGTCTGGGTGCTGGGGCCGAAATAACTGAAAGTGGCCTTCTCCAGTCGTGGGTGATGTGACGCATGATTCCTTGCTGTGGGAACTGTGTCCTCGGTCTGGGTGCTGGGCAGAAATAACTGAAAGTGGCCTTCTCCAGTGGTGTGTGATATGACGCATGATTCCTTGCTGTGGGACCTCTCTCCTCTGTCTGGGTGCTGGGGGGGTGCTGGGGCCGAAATAACTGAAAGTGGCCTTCTCCAGTGGTGGGTGATATGACGCATGATTCCTTGCTGTGGGACCTGTATCCTCGGTCTGGGTGCTGGGCCGAAATAACTGAAAGTGGCCTTCTCCAGTGGTGGGTGATATGACGCATGATTCCTTGCTGTGGGACCGCTCTCCTCTGTCTGGGTGCTGGGTCCGAAATAAATGAAAGTGGCCTTCTCCAGTAGTGGGTGAAATGACGCATGATTCATTGCTGTTGGACCGCTCTCCTCTGTCTGGGTGCTAGGGCCGAAATAACTGAAAGTGGCCTTCTCCAGTGGTGTGTGATATGACGCATGATTCCTTGCTGTGGGACCTCTCTACTCTGTCTGGGTCCTGGGGGGCCTGGGGCCGAAATAACTGAAAGTGGCCTTCTCCAGTGGTAGGTGATATGACGCATGATTCCATGCTGTGGGACCTCTCTCCTCTGTCTTGGTGCTGGGGCCGAAATAACTGAAAGCTGCCTTCTCCAGTGGTGGGTGATATGACGCATGATTCCTTGCTGTGGTACCTGTATCCTCGGTCTGGGTGCTGGGCCGAAATAACTGAAAGTGGCCTTCTCCAGTGGTGGGTGATATGATGCATGATTCCTTTCTGTGTGACCTGTATCCTCAGTCTGGGTGCTGGGCCGATTTAACTGAAAGTGGCCTTCACCAGTGGTGGGTGATATGACGCATGATTCCTTGCTGTGGGACCTCTCTCCTCTGTCTGGGTGCTGGGTCCGTAATAACTGAAAGTGGCCTTCTCCAGTGGTGGGTGATATGACGCATGATTCCTTGCTGTGGGACCGCTCTCCTCTGTCTTGGTGCTGGGGTCGAAATAACTGAAAGTGGCCTTCTCCAGTGGTGGGTGATATGACGCATGATTCCTTGCTGTGGGACCTCTCTCCTTTGTCTGGGTGCTGGGCCGAAATAACTGAAAGTGGCCTTCTCCAGTGGTGGGTGATATGACGCATGATTCATTGCTGTTGGACCTGTATCCTCAGTCTGGGTGCTGGGCCGATTTAACTGAAAGTGGCCTTCGCCAGTGGTGGGTGATATGACGCATGATTCCTTGCTGTGGGACCTCTCTACTCTGTCTGGGTCCTGGGGGGGCCTGGGGCCGAAATAACTGAAAGTGGCCTTCTCCAGTGGTAGGTGATATGGCGCATGATTCCATGCTGTGGGACCTCTCTCCTCTGTCTTGGTGCTGGGGCAGAAATAACTGAAAGCTGCCTTCTCCAGTGGTGGGTGATATGACGCATGATTCCTTTCTGTGGTACCTGTATCCTCGGTCTGGGTGCTGGGCCGAAATAACTGAAAGTGGCCTTCTCCAGTGGTGGGTGATATGATGCATGATTCCTTTCTGTGTGACCTGTATCCTCAGTCTGGGTGCTGGGCCGATTTAACTGAAAGTGGCCTTCACCAGTGGTGGGTGATATGACGCATGATTCCTTGCTGTGGGACCTCTCTCCTCTGTCTGGGTGCTGGGTCCGTAATAACTGAAAGTGGCCTTCTCCAGTGGTGGGTGATATGACGCATGATTCCTTGCTGTGGGACCGCTCTCCTCTGTCTTGGTGCTGGGGTCGAAATAACTGAAAGTGGCCTTCTCCAGTGGTGGGTGATATGACGCATGATTCCTTGCTGTGGGACCTCTCTCCTTTGTCTGGGTGCTGGGCCGAAATAACTGAAAGTGGCCTTCTCCAGTGGTGGGTGATATGACGCATGATTCCTTTCTGTGGGACCTGTATCCTCAGTCTGGGTGCTGGGCCGATTTAACTGAAAGTGGCCTTCGCCAGTGGTGGGTGATATGACGCATGATTCCTTGCTGTGGAACCGCTCTCCTCTGTCTGGGTGCTGGGGCCGAAATAACTGAAAGTGGCCTTCTCCAGTGGTGGGTGATATGACGCATGATTCCTTGCTGTGGGAACTCTCTCCTCTGTCTGGGTGCTGGGTCCGAAATAACTGAAAGTGGCCTTCTCCAGTGGTGGGTGATATGACGCATGATTCCTTGCTGTGGGACCTCTCTCCTCTGTCTGGGTGCTGGGTCCGAAATAACTGAAAGTGGCCTTCTCCAGTAGTGGGTGAAATGACGCATGATTCCTTGCTGTGGGACCGCTCTCCTCTGTCTGGGTGCTGGGGCCGAAATAACTGAAAGTGGCCTTCTCCAGAGGTGGGTGATATGACGCATGATTCCTTGCTGTGGGACCTGTATTCTCAGTCTGGGTGCTGGTCCGAAATAGCTGAAAGTGGCCTTCTCCAGTGGTGTGTGATATGACGCATGATTCCTTGCTGTGGGACCTCTTTACTCTGTCTGGGTCCTGGGGGTTCCTGGGGCCGAAATAACTGAAAGTGGCCTTCTCCAGTGGTAGGTGATATGACGCATGATTCCATGCTGTGGGACTCTCTCCTCTGTCATGGTGCTGGGGCAGAAATAACTGAAAGCGGCCTTCTCCAGTGGTGGGTTATATGACGCATGCTTACTTGCTGTGGGACCTCTCTCCTCTGTCTGGGTGATGGGGCCAGAAATAACTGAAAGCGGCCTTCTCCAGTGGTTGGTGATATGACGCATGATTCCTTGCTGTGGGACCTCTCTCCTTTGTCTGGGTGCTGGGCCGAAATAACTGAAAGTGGCCTTCTCCAGTGGTGGGTGATATGACGCATGATTCCTTTCTGTGGGACCTGTATCCTCAGTCTGGGTGCTGGGCCGATTTAACTGAAAGTGGCCTTCGCCAGTGGTGGGTGATATGACGCATGATTCCTTGCTGTGGGACCTCTCTCCTCTGTCTGGATGTTGGGGCCGAAATAACTGAAAGTAGCCTTCTCCAGTGGTGGGTGATATGACGCATGATTCCTTGCTGTGGGACCTCTCTCCTCTGTCTGGGTGCTGTTTCGAAATAACTGAAAGTGGCCTTCTCCAGTGGTGGGTGATATGACGCATGATTCCTTGCTGTGGGACCTCTCTACTCTGTCTGGGTGCTGGGTCCGAAATACCTGAAAGTGGCCTTCTCAGTGGTGGGTGATATGACGCATGATTCCTTGCTGTGGGACCTCTCTCCTCTGTCTGGGTGCTGGGTCCGAAATAACTGAAAGTGGCCTTCTCCAGTAGTGGGTGAAATGACGCATGATTCCTTGCTGTGGGACCTCTCTACTCTGTCTGGGTCCAGGGGGTTCCTGGGGCCGAAATAACTGAAAGTGGCCTTCTCCAGTGGTGGGTGATATGACGCATGATTCCATGCTGTGGGACCTCTCTCCTCTGTCATGGTGCTGGGGCCGAAATAACTGAAAGTGGCCTTCTCCAGTGGTGGGTGATATGACGCATGCTTCCTTGCTGTGGGACCTCTCTCCTCTGTCTGGGTGCTGGGGCAGAAATAACTGAAAGTGGCCTTCTCCAGTGGTGGGTGATATGACGCATGATTCCTTGCTGTGGGACCTGTATCCTCGGTCTGGGTGCTGGGCCGAAATAACTGAAAGTGGCCTTCTCCAGTGGTGGGTGATATGATGCATGATTCCTTGCTGTGGGACCTCTCTCCTCTGTCTGGGTGCTGGGTCCGAAATAACTGTAAGTGGCCTTCTCCAGTAGTAGGTGAAATTACGCATGATTCCTTGCTGTTGGACCGCTCTCCTCTATCTGGGTGCTGGGGCCGAAATAACTGAAAGTGGCCATCTCCAGAGGTGGGTGATATGACTCATGATTCCTTGCTGTGGGACCTGTATTCTCGGTCTGGGTGCTGGGCCGAAATAACTGAAAGTGGCCTTCTCCAGTGGTGTGTGATATGACGCATGATTCCTTGCTGTGGGACCTCTCTACTCTGTCTGGGTCCTGGTGGGGGGGGGTCCTGGGTACGAAATAACTGAAAGTGGCCTTCTCCAGTGGTAGGTGATATGACGCATGATTCCATGCTGTGGGACCTCTCTCCTCTGTCTTGGTGCTGGGGCCGAAATAACTGAAAGCTGCCTTCTCCAGTGGTGGGTGATATGACGCATGATTCCTTGCTGTGGGACCGCTCTCATCTGTCTGGGTGCTGGGGCCGAAATAACTGAAAGTGGCCTTCTCCAGTGGTGGGTTATATGACGCATGCTTACTTGCTGTGGGACCTCTCTCCTCAGTCTGGGTGCTGGGCCGAAATAACTGAAAGTGGCCTTCTCCAGTGGTTGGAGACATGACGAATGATTCCTTGCTGTGGGACCTCTCTCCTCTGTCTGTGTGCTGGGGCCGAAATAACTGAAAGTGGCCTTCTCCAGTGGTGGGTGATATGACGCATGATTCCTTGCTGTGGGACCTCTCTCCTCTGTCTGGGTGCTGGGTCCGAAATACCTGAAAGTGGCCTTCTCCAGTGGTGGGTGATATGACACATGATTCCTTGCTGAGGGACCTCTCTCCTCTGTCTGGGTGCTGGGTCCGAAATAACTGAAAGTGGCCTTCTCCAGTAGTGGGTGAAATGACGCATGATTCCTTGCTGTGGGACCTCTCTCCTCTGTCTGGGTGCTGGGGCCGAAATAACTGAAAGTGGCCTTCTCCAGAGGTGGGTGATATGACGCATGATTCCTTGCTGTGGGACCTGTATCCTCGGTCTGGGTGCTGTGCCGAAATAACTGAAAGTGGCCTTCTCAGTGGTGGGTGATATGATGCATGATTCCTTGCTGTGGGACCTCTCTCCTCTGTCTGGGTGCTGGGTCCGAAATAACTGTAAGTGGCCTTCTCCAGTAGTAGGTGAAATGACGCATGATTCCTTGCTGTTGGACAGCTCTCCTCTGTCTGGGTGCTGGGGCCGAAATAACTGAAAGTGGCCATCTCCAGAGGTGGGTGATATGACTCATGATTCCTTGCTGTGGGACCTGTATTCTCGGTCTGGGTGCTGGGCCGAAATAACTGAAAGTGGCCTTCTCCAGTGGTGTGTGATATGACGCATGATTCCTTGCTGTGGGACCTCTCTACTCTGTCTGGGTCCTGGTGGGGGTCCTGGGGACGAAATAACTGAAAGTGGCCTTCTCCAGTGGTAGGTGATATGACGCATGATTCCATGCTGTGGGACCTCTCTCCTCTGTCTTGGTGCTGGGGCGAAATAACTGAAAGCTGCCTTCTCCAGTGGTGGGTGATATGACGCATGATTCCTTGCTGTGGGACCGCTCTCATCTGTCTGGGTGCTGGGGCCGAAATAACTGAAAGTGGCCTTCTCCAGTGGTGGGTTATATGACGCATGCTTACTTGCTGTGGGACCTCTCTCCTCTGTCTGGGTGCTGGGCCGAAATAACTGAAAGTGGCCTTCTCCAGTGGTTGGAGACATGACGAATGATTCCTTGCTGTGGGACCTCTCTCCTCTGTCTGTGTGCTTGGGCCGAAATAACTGAAAGTGGCCTTCTCCAGTGGTGGGTGATATGACGCATGATTCCTTGCTGTGGGACCTCTCTCTCTGTCTGGGTGCTGGGTCCGAAATACCTGAAAGTGGCCTTCTCCAGTGGTGGGTGATATGACACATGATTCCTTGCTGAGGGACCTCTCTCCTCTGTCTGGGTGCTGGGTCCGAAATAACTGAAAGTGGCCTTCTCCAGTAGTGGGTGAAATGACGCATGATTCCTTGCTGTGGGACCTCTCTCCTCTGTCTGGGTGCTGGGGCCGAAATAACTGAAAGTGGCCTTCTCCAGAGGTGGGTGATATGACGCATGATTCCTTGCTGTGGGACCTGTATTCTCGGTCTGGGTGCTGGTCCGAAATAACTTAAAGTGGCCTTCTCCAGTGGTGTGTGATATGACGCATGATTCCTTGCTGTGGGACCTCTCTACTCTGTCTGGGTCCTGGGGGGGTTCCTGGGGCTGAAATAACTGAAAGTGGCCTTCTCCAGTGGTAGGTGATATGACGCATGATTCCATGCTGTGGGACCTCTCTCCTCTGTCTGGGTGCTGGGCCGAAATAACTGAAAGCGGCCTTCTCCAGTGGTGGGTGATATGACGCATGATTCCTTGCTGTGGGACCTCTCTCCTCTGTCTGGGTGCTGGGGCCGAAATAACTGAAAGTGGCCTTCTTCAGTGGTGGGTGATATAACGCTTGATTCCTTGCTGTGGGACCTCTCTCCTCTGTCTGGGTGCTGGGGCCGAAATAACTGAAAGTGGCCTTCTCCAGTGGTGGGTGATATGACGCATGATTCCTTGCTGTGGGACCTGTATCCTCGGTCTGGGTGCTGGGCCGAAATAACTGAAAGTGGCCTTCTCCAGTGGTGTGTGATATGACGCATGATTCCTTGCTGTGGGACCTCTCTCCTCTGTCTGGGTGCTGGGGAGTGTGTGCTGGGCCGAAATAACTGAAAGTGGCCTTCTCCAGAGGTGGGTGATATGACGCATGATTCCTTGCTGTGGGACCTGTATCCTCGGTCTTGGTGCTGGGCCGAAATAACTGAAAGTGGCCTTCTCCAGTGGTGGGTGATATGACGCATGATTCCTTGCTGTGTGACCTCTCTCCTCTGTCTGGGTGCTGGGTCCAAAATAACTGTAAGTGGCCTTCTCCAGTAGTGGGTGAAATGACGCATGATACCTTGCTGTTGGACCGCTCTCCTCTGTCTGGGTGCTGGGGCCGAAATAACTGAAAGTGGCCTTCTCCAGAGGTGGGTGATATGACGCATGATTCCTTGCTGTGGGACCTGTATTCTCGGTCTGGGTGCTGGGCCGAAATAACTGAAAGTGGCCTTCTCCAGTGATGTGTGATATGACGCATGATTCCTTGCTGTGGGACCTCTCTACTCTGTCTGGGTCCTGGTGGGGGGTCCTGGGGACGAAATAACTGAAAGTGGCCTTCTCCAGTGGTAGGTGATATGACGCATGATTCCATGCTGTGGGACCTCTCTCCTCTGTCTTGGTGCTGGGGCCGAAATAACTGAAAGCTGCCTTCTCCAGTGGTGGGTGATATGACGCATGATTCCTTGCTGTGGGACCGCTCTCATCTGTCTGGGTGCTGGGGCCGAAATAACTGAAAGTGGCCTTCTCCAGTGGTGGGTTATATGACGCATGCTTACTTGCTGTGGGACCTCTCTCCTCTGTCTGGGTGCTGGGCCGAAATAACTGAAAGTGGCCTTCTCCAGTGGTTGGAGACATGACGAATGATTCCTTGCTGTCGGACCTCTCTCCTCTGTCTGTGTGCTGGGGCCGAAATAACTGAAAGTGGCCTTCTCCAGTGGTGGGTGATATGACACATGATTCCTTGCTGTGGGACCTCTCTCCTCTGTCTGGGTGCTGGGTCCGAAATACCTGAAAGTGGCCTTCTCCAGTGGTGGGTGATATGACACATGATTCCTTGCTGAGGGACCTCTCTCCTCTGTCTGGGTGCTGGGTCCGAAATAACTGAAAGTGGCCTTCTCCAGTAGTGGGTGAAATGACGCATGATTCCTTGCTGTGGGACCTCTCTCCTCTGTCTGGGTGCTAGGGCCGAAATAACTGACAGTGGCCTTCTCCAGAGGTGGGTGATATGACGCATGATTCCTTGCTGTGGGACCTGTATTCTCGGTCTGGGTGCTGGTCCGAAATAACTGAAAGTGGCCTTCTTCAGTGGTGGTTGATATGACGCATGATTCCTTGCTGTGGGACCTCTCTACTCTGTCTGGGTCCTGGGGGGTTCCTGGGGCTGAAATAACTGAAAGTGGCCTTCTCCAGTGGTAGGTGATATGACGCATGATTCCATGCTGTGGGACCTCTCTCCTCTGTCATGGTGCTGGGGCCGAAATAACTGAAAGCGGCCTTCTCCAGTGGTGGGTTATATGACGCATGCTTACTTGCTGTGGGACCTCTCTCCTCTGTCTGGGTGCTGGGGCCGAAATAACTGAAAGCGGCCTTCTCCAGTGGTGGGTGATATGACGCATGATTCCTTGCTGTTGGACCTCTCTCCTCTGTCTGGGTGCTGGGGCCGAAATAACTGAAAGTGGCCTTCTTCAGTGGTGGGTGATATAACGCTTGATTCCTTGGTGTGGGACCTCTCTCCTCTGTCTGGGTGCTGGGGCCGAAATAACTGAAAGTGGCCTTCTCCAGTGGTGGGTGATATGACGCATGATTCCTTGCTGTGGGACCTGTATCCTCGGTCTGGGTGCTGGGCCGAAATAACTGAAAGTGGCCTTCTCCAGTGGTGTGTGATATGACGCATGATTCCTTGCTGTGGGACCTCTCTCTCTGTCTGGGTGCTGGGGGTGTGTGCTGGGGCCGAAATAACTGAAAGTGGCCTTCTCCAGTGGTGGGTGATATGACGCATGATTCCTTGCTGTGGGACCTGTATCCTCGGTCTTGGTGCTGGGCCGAAATAACTGAAAGTGGCCTTCTCCAGTGGTGGGTGATATGACGCATGATTCCTTGCTGTGTGACCTCTCTCCTCTGTCTGGGTGCTGGGTCCGAAATAACTGTAAGTGGCTTTCTCCAGTAGTGGGTGAAATGACGCATGATTCCTTGCTGTTGGACCGCTCTCCTCTGTCTGGGTGCTGAGGCCGAAATAACTGAAAGTGGCCTTCTCCAGAGGTGGGTGATATGATGCATGATTCCTTGCTGTGGGACCTGTATTCTCGGTCTGGGTGCTGGGCCGAAATAACTGAAAGTGGCCTTCTCCAGTGGTGTGTGATATGACGCATGATTCCTTGCTGTGGGACCTCTCTACTCTGTCTGGGTCCTGGTGGGGGGTCCTAGGGCCGAAATAACTGAAAGTGGCCTTCTCCAGTTGTAGGTGATATGACGCATGATTCCATGCTGTGGGACCTCTCTCCTCTGTCTTGGTGCTGGGGCCGAAATAACTGAAAGCTGCCTTCTCCAGTGGTGGGTGATATGACGCATGATTCCTTGCTGTGGGACCGCTCTCATCTGTCTGGGTGCTGGGGCCGAAATAACTGAAAGTGGCCTTCTCCAGTGGTGGGTTATAAGACGCATGCTTACTTGCTGTGGGACCTCTCTCCTCTGTCTGGGTGCTGGGCCGAAATAACTGAAAGTGGCCTTCTCCAGTGGTTGGAGACATGACGAATGATTCCTTGCTGTGGGACCTCTCTCCTCTGTCTGTGTGCTGGGGCCGAAATAACTGAAAGTGGCCTTCTCCAGTGGTGGGTGACATGACGCATGATTCCTTGCTGTGGGACCTCTCTCTCTGTCTGTGTGCTGGGGCCGAAATAACTGAAAGTGGCCTTTTACAGTGGTGGGTGATATGACGCATGATTCCTTGCTGTGGGACCTGTACCCTCGGTCTGGGTGCTGGGCCGAAATAACTGAAAGTGGCCTTCTCCAGTGGTGGGTGATATGACGCATGATTCCTTGCTGTGGGACCTCTCTCCTCTGTCTGGGTGCTGGGGCCGAAATAACTGAAAGTGGCCTTCTCCAGTGGTGGGTGATATGAGCATGATTCCTTGCTGTGGGACCGCTCTCCTCTGTCTGGGTGCTCGGGCTGAAATAACTGAAAGTGGCCTTCTCCAGTGGTGGGTGATATGACGCATGATTCCTTGCTGTGGTACCTGTATCCTCGGTCTGGGTGCTGGGCCGAAATAACTGAAAGTGGCCTTCTCCAGTGGTGGGTGATATGATGCATGATTCCTTGCTGTGGGACCTCTCTCCTCTTTCTGGGTGCTGGGTCCGAAATAACTGAAAGTGGCCTTCTCCAGTGGTGGGTGATATGACGCATGATTCCTTTCTGTGGGACCTGTATCCTCAGTCTGGGTGCTGGGCCGATTTAACTGAAAGTGGCCTTCGCCAGTGGTGGGTGATATGACGCATGATTCCTTGCTGTGGGACCTCTTTACTCTGCCTGGGTCCTGGGGGTTCCTGGGGCCGAAATAACTGAAAGTGGCCTTCTCCAGTGGTAGGTGATATTACACATGATTCCATGCTGTGGGACCTCTCTCCTCTGTCATGGTGCTGGGGCCGAAATAACTGAAAGCGGCCTTCTCCAGTGGTGGGTTATATGACGCATGCTTACTTGCTGTGGGACCTCTCTCCTCTGTCTGGGTGCTGGGGCCAAAATAACTGAAAGCGGCCTTCTCCAGTGGTGGGTGATATGACGCATGATTCCTTGCTGTGGGACCTCACTCCTTTGTCTGAGTGCTGGGCCGAAATAACTGAAAGTGGCCTTCTCCAGTGGTGGGTGATATGACGCATGATTCCTTTCTGTGGGACCTGTATCCTCAGTCTGGGTGCTGGGCCGATTTAACTGAAAGTGGCCTTCGCCAGTGGTGGGTGATATGACGCATGATTCCTTGCTGTGGGACCTCTCTCCTCTGTCTGGGTGCTGGGGCGAAATAACTGAAAGTTGCCGTCTCCAGTGGTGGGTGATATGACGCATGATTCCTTGCTGTGGGACCTCTCTCCTCTGTCTGGGTGCTGGGGCCAAAATAACTGAAAGTGGCCTTCTCCAGTGTTGGGTGATATGACGCATGATTCCTTCCTGTGGGACCTCTCTCCAATTGATATTGGTTAAAGTTTATTTATTTTATTTTATTTTAATTCTTTTCCTATCCACATTTGTTTGCAGGGGATTTACCTACATTTTGCTGCCTTTGGCAGCCCTCTAGCCCGTTTCTGGACTATTTTACAGCCTTTTTAGTGCCTAAAGTTCGGGTCCCCATTGACTTCAATGGGGTTCGGGTTCAAGATAAAGTTCGGGTCGAGTTCGGATCCCGAACCTGAATATTTTCGGAAGTTCGGCTGAACTTCCCGAACCCGAACTTCCAGATGTTCGCTCATCTCTAGTGTCTACTTTGTTTGTTTCACTTTTACATAATAAAGCATTTTTGAAAAAAAATCATGTTTGTGTCTCCATTTTCTGAAACACAATAAAAAACAGGACAATGCAACAGCACTTTTCAGACACAAATAAAGTACAATAATGCCATAATCATAGAAAACATTTAGGTGCTTGTGCTATGCTTATTTTGCAAATTAGAGATACTTGGCAAATACATTTTGTACAAAATTATTTGGGCCCGTTTGCCAAACGTCAAGGTGTCCTCTATCAAACGGGAACCTAACACTAAATACTACCTGTAGTGCGCCATAATGGCCACCATAAAATTCAGGGAGTGCAGGTTCCACATGCATGCTGGGTCCACTCTACTTTTTACCATTTTTGGAGACATAAGGGCCTCCGTTAAATCCAGGGATTCATGTGCCAACATGCATGCTGAGCCCACTCTTCACTTCTCCTGGTGTTTAATGGCTTCCGATGAATACAATTAGAGCAGGCTACAGCTTTATAGCAACGTGCACCTGCACATCGGGATGTGCTGCAGTTGTACTAGAGCTGGAGATGTGGCTGACTCCAGTTGGTCTTGCATCCCTGACTAGCCTGTTTTATGGTGGCCATTATGGCGCACTACAGGTAGTATTTAGTGTTAGGTTCCCATTTGATAGAGATTGACTTGATGTTTAGCAAACGGGTCCAAATAATTTTGTAGAAAATGTATATGCCAAGTATCTCTAATTTGCAAAATAAGCGTAGCGTAAGCACCGAAATGTTTCCTATGATTATTGTACTTTATTTGTGTCTGCAGAGTGCTGTTGCATTGTCCTGTTTTTCATTGTTTTTCTAGCCATAGCAACGTGCACCTGCACATTGGGATGTGCTGACTGACCCCCTTTTTCCATTTTCTGAAAGCCATATTTTTTTATTCTTTGGGTGATTGTCTTAGGGTACTTTCACACTTGCGTTGCTGGATTCCGGCAGGCAGTTCCGTAGATTCCTTACCGATCTGGTATTTATCTTTTCACATTTTTAAGACAGGATCTGTCAAAGCGGTACTTTTAATGCCGGATCCGGCACTAATACATTTCAATGGAAATTATTGCCGGATCCGGCATTCCGGCAAGTGTTCCGGTATTTTGGACAGAGAAAATACCGTAGCATGCTTTTTCTGGAGCGTGCCCTGCTAAGAATGCTGGATCAGGCCGTAGATGAGCATGAAGAGGAAGAGTTGTGGTCACCATCACCACCAGAAGCATCCTTGTCATCGTCGATTGCCGGTCCTGCGGGAACGCAGAGAGAGGAGTCTGAAGAAGAGGAGTCAGAGGAGGAAGGTGGCTTTGAGGAGATGGAAGACCAACCACAACAGGCATCCCAGGGGGCTTGTTGTTACCTTTCGGGGACCCTTGGTGTTGTACGTGGCTGGGTGGAGGAAGAGACCTTCAATGATGTCAGTGAGGACAAGGAACTGCACATGGCTAGTTTGGTATCCAACCTTGTGCAAATTGGGAGTTTGCGGTTGTGCAAATGGACTGTTTGCGGTTGTTTGCGGTGCGTTAAAGGGAGTTTGGTCTGTCAGAGTTTGGTCTGTCACTGTGAAGCGGGCGTAACCCTTACACTACCTGATCGATACAACACCATACCTGATCGTATACACACACTGGATGTTTTAAAGCACGTTATTCCAAACAATTTAGGAATGTTACGTGATTTATGCCCTTTATGGATTAAAACCTGACTCTGCGTAAACTACGTAATTTTCCATGGGAGTTTTGCCATGGATCCCCCTCCGGCATGCCACAGTCTAGGTGTTAGTCCCCTTGAAAAAACTTTTCCATCACTATTGTGGCCAGAAAGAGTCCCTGTGGGTTTTAAAATTCGCCTGCCTATTGACGTCTATGGGAGTTCGCCCGGTTCGCCTGTTCGCGAACATTCGCGGAGGTTCGCAAATGGAAAATTTTATGTTCTCGACATCTCTATCCATCTGAAGGATCGGCCAGTATCTTTGCAGAATTGCTCTCACATTATTATTTGCCACATCGAAAATGGAGACCAATCTCGTCAGCTAATTCGCATTGTCTGCAGTCCTTTTGGGGACAGCAGTGTATCTCTTTCAGTCTTAGAATCTCCCTGGGGTATCCCCTATCCCCTATTGTCGTAGTCAGCCTGTCCGCCTGTTTCGATATCGTGACATCCAGAAAATAAATTTTCTGTGTCTGAATCTCGAACGTGAATTTGAGCCCCAAATTGTTGATGTTCAGTTCGTCCACAAATCTTTGAAACTTGCTCTGTGTACCGTCCCAAACCACAAAGACGTCGTCTATATATCTAGTCCAAAAGCAACCCTCTCGTTCCAACAAGTGTCATGACCCAGGAACACGATATTGTCCTCCCACCAGCCCAGGAAGAGGTTGGCATACGACGGGGCACCGGAGCACCCCATTGCCGTCCCCCTAAACTGGACAGGAAAAATTATGCGTTAAGATAAATTCCAGTAGGGTCATGACAAAGGAATTGTGCAGATTGAAGAAGGTGCCTCTTGTGGACAGGAAACAGGCTACCGTTTCCAGACCCCTGTCGTTGGGGATACTGCTGTAAAGAGACTCTACGTCAATACTTGCCAACAAAGATGAAGGGTTAATGACCAGAGTCTCAATATTTCTGAGGAAATCCATCATGTCCCTGGTATATGAAGCCAGGGACACAACGAAACTTCTCAAAATGTGATCTATATACAGGCCACAGTTTTTTCAGGGAATTAATGCCTGACACAATTGGGCGACATTTCAAAGGACTTGACCCCTTGTGGACCTTAGGTAATCCGTAAAAGGTCACAATCTGTGGTTTGGAGGGTAGCATAAACTCATATTCGGACATGTTAATGACTTTATTCGCAAGTCCTTTATCTAAAATGGATTGTAAATTCACCGAAAACGAATCAGACGGGTCCCTAGTCATGATTTGGTAACTCTGATCATCTCTCAGTAGGGCCAAACACATTTTGGAGTACTGATAATGGTCCATAACAACTAAATTTCCGCCCCTATCGGCCGGTTTTATTATTATGGCGTTGTAGGTTTCCAGCCTCTTAAGGGCTTCAAATTCACGTTCAGACATATTTCTTTTACAGAAGGGATGGGTCGGTTTGAGGGCCTGGAGTTCTTTTGTTACCAGTTGTTGGAAAATATCTATGTGGTCGTGATTTCCTGGTGGAGGGGGCGCATTTGGTGCTCTTGCGACTCAAATTGGTAAAAGGTCCTTCTCCCGTTTTTTTGGTGCCTTCTTCCCACAGTTCCATAAGGAGTTTCAAGTCCCCAATCTCACTTTCCTTGATACCTAGTTTAATGTATGATTCTTTGTCTGTCACTTGAAGAATTTCGTCCACCTCAGCTTCCTACAAAACAGGTCAAGTTCCTTAACCCATGTGAAGACCTTAAACTCAGTTGTAGGGACGAAGGAAAGGCCTCTTTTAGTACATCAATTTCCACAGGAGTTAAAAGACGTGACGAGAGGTTGATTATTTGCATATCCTCATTCCTCCCTAGGGTACTGGAGTATTTGTCGGTATTCTCGTGGATACATAGGAAGACACCGATAAGTAGGTTCCAGAAACTGCACCTCTTTGTGTGTAGTTCGGGCTCCTTCCCCATCTTTTCCTCTTCCTCTCTGTTTCTTATATGTATTTTGACCTCTTCCCCGACTGTCGTTCCCCTTTAGAGCTATTGCCCTTTGAGTCTGATAAATCAACGTCGGAAGAAGAGATCTCAGAGACTGCTTAGAGAAATACGCTCTGTTCTCTCGGAAATCATCCAGTTCCCTAAGGAACTGTCTATGCTTTCGTTCTTTGAGTAGATTTTGGAATCTCTCAACAGAGGTTTGTGATGTTTCCTGTTTTCTTAAATCCGGTCACTTTCAAACTTCAGAGCCATTTCTTTCAACTCACTCGTTCTCGCTGAGGTTTTATCAAAGAGGACCTTCTCCTCGAGGAGAATTTTCATTAATTTAAGTGAACTTAGGGTCAACTCCTCTTCCCATCGTTTTTTTAAAGTGGCAGAGGAAAAACAACACGTTCAGCTGGAGCAATGGATATCCTAAGGCCTTTAGGGATTATTTTCTGTTGTTGGTAATTCTCTAGGGATCTAATCTCCCACCAGGACTTTGTTTTCTTTATAGCCGTTATAGAGCTTCTTAAAGGCTACCTTACAAGTAATGGACGATGATAATCCAGGATTTCATTCTCCGAGAAAATTTCTTGCGCCTCTTTGAAAATGGCCTCAGTAAAAACGTTCCTATTAAAAAAAAACGCCATATTCCAAATAAATACCTAATTCCAACATAAATTTTATCAATAGTAAAATAGTAACAGATATTTGGGACTCCTTTACATACACTTAGCAAATTCCACAAAAATTATAGAATCCTCTATATAACTTAGCTTTTATTAAATATAATTTAAAAAGGACAGAAATGTCCCTGATTACAAACTCTGACCTCTTCCTGAGCTGGTAGATGGACAATATTGTGTTCCTGGGTCATGACACTTGGTGGAACGAGAGGATTGCTTTTTAAACTAGATATATAGACAACGTCTTTGTGATTTGGGACGGTACACAGAGCGAGTTTCAAAGATTTGTGGACGAACTGAACATGAAAAATTTTGGGCTCAAATTAACGTTTGAGACTCAGACATAGAAAATTAATTTTCTGGATGTCATGGTATCGAAACAGGCGGCCAGGCTGACTACGACAATTTATAGAAAACTGACAGCATTGAACTCCAGCCATCACCCCTTCTCTCAAAGAAAGAGTATCCCCAGAAGCCAGTATCTAAGAGTACGCAGAAACCACCACCAGTGATTTCCACATTGAAGCCAAAAAATTGTACCATCACTTTTCGGATAGGGGATACCCCAGGGAGATTCTAAGACAGGCATTTAAACAGGCCCAAGATTCTGAAAGAGATACACTGCTGTCCCCAAAAGGACTGCAGACGATGCGAATCAGCTGACGAGATTGGTCTCCATTTTCGATGTGGCAAATAATGATGTGAGAGCAGTTCTGCAAAATATTGGCCCATCCTTCAGATGGATTCAAATGTTGCACCAAGCATAACCTCCTATCCAAGTATAACATACCGGAAGGGCAAGAGCCTAAAAGACCGTTTGGTGCATAGCCACTATACATCTATTCGGCACCCGGCACCTGGCTAGAAAGAAGCCCTGTGGGTATGTTTAGATGTGGGAGATGTTCTGTGTGTCCCTTTATAAATGTATCAAAGATGATAGTCTGTTCAGCCACAAATAGAATGTTCGCTATGCGTGACTTTGTTAACTGTAGAAGCAAGGGCATGATTTATATAGGCCAATGCCCCTGCCCAAGGGACTATGTGGGCAAGACTCCTGTTGCTGATCATATTAACAAGCAACATGATGGTGCTCAAGCTTTAAAATTCTCTGTCCTGGAAGTTATCCCCCTCCCCTAGGGGAGGAGATTGGGATAAGAAAATCCTGCAAAAGGAGGCAGAGTGGATCTATGGGTGTAGGTCCCAGAGACCACAGGGCCTCAATGAAAGGCTGACTTTTATGTGTTTTATATAGACATTTGTCCATCTTACAAGATAAAGTGTATTTCTTACCGAGTCATTAGGCCTCTTCCTTTGCCTCTATGTAAGTTTAGTACCTATGTGTTCCCCAACCGGTCATGGATGCACAAAGGCATCCTAATGTGGTATCGAGACGGATGACACTTATAGGATCATCCTTTCTGTGTATTGCTGGAATGGATCTAATTATCTTTTGATCCATTACCTCAGCCTTCTTCACACTGGTCCTCTTCTATATGTAGCGTGAAGGGGCTTTTGTATGCTATTACAAATAAATCTTTCTTGTTGCCCCTATGTGGGCTTGGCTTTAACTGTAATTTAAGTCCAAGATGTCTATCATTTTTGGAGTTTTGGCATTTCGGCACTGTCCCTTTAAATCACAATCAGTGAACAGTTCCCATAGTTACCAACCAAGCCTTTTTCTATGTTAGGGGACGGCACTTGGACAAATTTGGGGCTCCCGAGCATGATCGGAAGTGACCTGAGCGTGTCACAGACCGGAGGTGATAGCATGGAATGCGGTTCATAGGCCGGCCCATGCTAATCTCGATAGCGCATGTCAGGAAATGACATATGCGCTGTAGGAGCCGGAATTTGAGCGGCATGCGTTCCACAGACTGGAAACTCCGTTTAAAAGTCCCATCTTAGATATCTGCCTCACTGCTGTTTTGCAGCATCCAGGCAGGAGGCAGTGCGATATGGATGGGAGTAATTAGCAGTAAGTCTTGTCCTCAAGGTTATTTGCCTCTTTATCTGGCACATATGTGAGTCTATGGAGGAATATAAGTGGTTGATTATGTTTACTTCTACTATAGGTATCTCCTGATGCATCCCCGAGGAGATCACTGTACCACATTAACCATCCGTCCTGAAAATGTACCTTACCCTATGTATGAAGACATCAAAGTAGGTTTTTCTTAGGGTACTTTAACATTTGCAGCATAGCTATCCGGCAGCACGGCAGTGCACGGCCGGAGATCGCCGGACTAAAAGTAATGCAGGCCCAACTTTTAGTCCGGCGATCTCTGCCGTGCTGCGCCAGTAGCTCCGCCACCCCCCTTATAGTCAAGGGGGACTGAGCGGCAGCACGGCATGGCGGATCAGGCAGGCTGTTCACCCACTGAAACAGCCTGCCGGACAGCTATGCCGCAAATGTGAAAGTACCCTTATCTGACAAATAACGTGTCTCCTGTTTGGTTTATTTGGTACTTTTAGGTATCGTCCCCTGAGGAACCCTAGTGGGTGAAACATGTCGGGGAAGGATAATTTAAAGAAATATTTTCCTTTTTGTTTATTACATCATTATTAGAGGGCCATATTAGGGACAAAGAGGGGAGGTTCGATGACAGGGAAACCCCACCACAAGGGGTTATCCCTGGGCAGAGGATAGATAGGGCCGAGGTAGGGAAAGTTTCCCAATCAACCCTTAAACCCAACCAATATAGGTAGCTACCTCTAGTTGCCATCACCCCTAGTCCAGACGAGCCCGCATAGTTATCTGTATATCTAATCATCAGAACTAATTTTGTTGCTTTTTTTTTACTATATAGGTTTAGAGTACCATGTGAATAAGTCAGAGTTTGTAATCGGGGACTTTTTCTGTCCTTTTTAAATGATATTTAATAAAAGTTAAGTTATATAGAGGATCCTATTATTTTATGTGGAATTTGCTAAGTTTATGTAAAGCAATCCCAAATATCTGTTACTATTGATAAAATTTATGTTATAATAGTAGCCACTAGTGTTTATCACGAATATTGGAATTGAGAATTTTTATCGCGAATATTGGCACTTAGAGAATTCGCGAATATTTAGAATATGGTAATATATATTCGTAATTTTGAATATTTAATATTTTCTTACAGTACACATGATCCCTCCCTGCTTCTAGCTTGTGGCCCAATGAGAAGGCTGCAATATCTTTGATTTTAGGAGTAGAGTTGAATGCGAATTTTCGTAATGCGAATTTTTAATGCAAAATTTTCGTAATGCGAAATTTTAAATTGCCGATTTCTGCAATCAAGAAAATAATGACGAGATAACCAATTTTCGAATTCGCAAATATATGGCGAATATTCGCCCAAATATTCGAAAAATATCACAAGTTCGAATATTGCCCCTGCCGCTCATCAATAGTAGCCACCAGATGTTTCGCCAGACGAGTAGTGGATAGCCAGCACCGGTTAACCAGGGCTTGATTAACGAAATTTCAGGAGTCCAGGAAGGCAGGTACAGATATACAGTTTTTTTCTGAGAACAAGACTTTAGGAACAAGAAGCTTGGGAGAATTGTCTCTTTCGCCTAGGGTCACTTCTCCCATAGAGCCTAGGCGCAGAGGTTTTCCCCTTCAAGGGACAGGTATGAATAACGTGACCTTTTCCGCCACAGTAGAAGCACAAGTTTTCTGCTCGCCGCCATTTACGATCCAGGTCAGTGAGCTTCAGGCCTTCCACCTGCATAGGCTCTTCAGGCGGAATCGCAGAAGGAGTCAGACCAGGCCTCTGGTAGACAGGTGCGAGTCTAGGTGTCCACTTCACCCTTGCGGCTTGAGGGAAGCTTTCTCGAAATCGCATGTCAATACGTGTGGCCAATGAGACCAAAGCGTCCAAAGAGATGGGAAGGTCCCTTCCAGCAAGTTCATCTTTAATTTGGTCACTAAGACCCTCCCAGAATGCAGCTTGTTGGGCTTCATCATTGAAGCGAGCTGTCACTGGATGAAGGATGGACAGCAGCAGAGTCGGATGAAGCAGAGCTGAGTTGGTGATTAAGCAGAACTGGAGCTGTTAGAACAGCAGAACTGAATAGCTCAGGTGCAGCGGGTGTGACGAGCAGCACAGCAGACAGAGACGAGGGCGACAATCCAAATTGTACTTTTGAGAGCAGCGAGGTACAGGAGGATCAGACAGAGATGAGGTCAGGATTCAGGCAATGGTCGGAAACAGGAAACATCTCAGGAACAACAAGCAGGAACCTTTGCTGTAGAAACTACAATATTGCTCAGCCATCACAGGAAGGGGAATGCACCCTTATATAGGTGGTGCCTGGCAAGGATTAGAGAGGAGGCGGAGTCGAGGGCATGTATGGGTTCTTAAAGAAACATGCCCCTACACGGTGCAACTGGAGCTGTCGCCACCTGCAACAGTAAAGGAAAGCGGATACCAAGCCTGCAGCGGAGAGGAGGAGCCTTGCATGCAGTACGGCTGAAGTACATAGCATGATGCGCTGCACGCTGGTGGCTGCCAACTGCCATTGTTACAACAGAGTGGTGAGGTGGCAGCAGCATAAAGAGACCACTGAATGGTGAGGTGGCAGCAGCATGAGGAGACCAAAGAGTGGCCCAGTGAGATAATGGCGAGCTAGCACCAGCATGAGGAGACCACAGAGTGTTGAGGTGCCAGAAGCATGAGGAGACCACAAAGTGGTGAGGTGGCAGCAGCATGAGGAGACCACAGAGTGTTGAGGTGGCAGCAGCATGAGGAGATCACAGATTTGCCCAGTGACCGTGTTGAGTTAGCAGCAGCATGAGAAGGCCACAGAGTGGTAAGGTGGCCGCAGTATGAGGAGACCACAAAGTGGTGATGTGGCAGCAGCATGAGGAGACCACAGAGTGGCCCATTGACATAGTAGTGAGCTGGATGAGACCACAAAGTGGTAAGGTGGCCGCAGTATGAGGAGACCACAAAGTGGTGATGTGGCAGCAGCATGAGGAGACCACAGAGTGGCCCATTGACATAGTAGTGAGCTGGCAACAGCATGAGAAGACAACAAAGTGGGCCAGTGACAGAGTAGTGAGGTTGCAGCAGCATAAGGAGACCACAGCGTGGTGAGGTGGCAAGCAGCATGAGGAGACTACAGAGTAGCCCAATGACAGTGTTGCGTTGGCATCAGCATGAGGAAACCACAGAGTTTCTCCGTGACATAGTGGTGAGGTGGCAGCAGCATGAGGAGACTATAGAGTGGTGAGGTGGCAGCAGCATGAGGAGACCACAGAGTAGCCCAGTGACATAATGGTGAGGTGGGGGCAATATCAGTACCAGCACATAACTTCCTGTGTTTTATGTGTCGTTTCATGTGATCTCGGCAACCGATCCTAACCCTCCGGCACATATATAAGTGGCTAAGCCCCCTTCCAAGATGCCTCAGTGTCAAGGTCATTGCGTCCTGCTAAGGTTCCTGATATCCGTTTGTGTTCCTGTGTTCCTAACACATACTTGTATTCCTGGACTCTACTTGTTTGATCCCTGCCTGCTTGCCTTAACTCTCCTGTTGCCAAACCGTAATGCCTGTGCCACCTGCCCTGACCTATTGCCTGTCTGACTTCGCCTCTGCCTCATCCTTCTGTCCTGTCGTGGATTCTGGAACCAGTGTCTGATCCACTTTGAGTTGCATGGGCAGAAATTTCACACTGAGCGGTCCAAGGTTGCCTTTATTGTGTCCCTGCTGTCTGATAAGCCCTTGCTTGGGCAAATTCTGTTTGGGAACATGGAAGTCCAGAGACCACTAAACCGGGATGGGTTCTTCTTTGTGCAGAAAAAGATGGATGCTTACGCCCTGTATCGACTATCGAGGGCTGAATAAGGTCACAGTCAAGAATCAATACCCTCTAACGCTAATCTCCAAACTCTTTGACAGGATCCGGGAAGCTAAGATCTTCACAAAATTCGACCAGCACAGAGCATACAACATTATCCGCTTTTGAAAGGGTGATTAGTGGAAGACTGCTTTCAACACTTGTGATTAGTGATGAGCAGCAGGGGCAATATTTCGTTCGAAAATTCGCATTAAAAAAATTGCATAAAATTTGCATAGACTGATATTAAAAAAATATAAAAATATTCGTGATTATGAATATATTTTGAGATATTCAAAATATTTGCAAATTCCTGAAGTGTCGATATTCGCGATTAAAATTCGCAATTCGAATGTTCGTGATCAAGACTATTTGTGATGGACACTATGAGTATCTTGTTCGGTCTGTTCAATGCTCCTGCGGTATTCCAGGAGTTGGTAAACGATATCTGCCAGGACCTGCTCTATGTCTGTGTGATAGTGTACCTGGACGATATACTGATCTATTCTCAGATTTGACCACTCACCGGAAGCATGTATATGACACAGGGGCTTCGTGCTATACAGAGCTTCCTTGGATTTGCTAATTTCTATCCTCAGTTCATCTCGAATTTTTCATCTCTTACATCTCCAGTCTCCACTCTTACTAAGAAAGAGGTGAATGCCGGAGTCTGGACTCCTGAGGCTGAGGCCGCCGTTGTCCAATTAAAGAGGTCCTTTGCTTCTGCACTTGTTAGAAGTGGATGCCTTCCTCGTAGGAGCCGATCCTGTTTTACTAAAAAAAGGTTCCAAGGGCAAGATGTTTACATGTGGATTTTTTCCAAGCTCTTATTCTCTCCTGAGAGGAATGACTGTGGCATTTAGAGTAGATAATGTACAAAATGTAGATAAATCCCCTGCAAACAAATGTGGATAGGGAAATTAATTAAAATAAAATAAATAAAAATTAACCAATATCAATTGGAGAGAGGTCCCATAGCAGAGAATCAGGCTTAATGTCACCCACCAATGGAAAAGGCCACTTTCAGTTATTTAGGCCCCAGCACCCATACAGAGGAGAGGGGTGGCATAGCAGAGAATCAGGCTTCATGTCACCCACCAATGGAAAGGCCACTTTTACTTATTCAGGCCCCAGCACCCAGACAGAGGAGAGAGGTCCCATAGAAGAGAATCAGGCTTAATGTCACCCACCAATGGAAAAGGGCAATTTTAGTTATTTAGGCCCAGCACCCAGACAGAGAGAGGTCCCATAGCAGAGAATCAGGCTTCATGTCACCCACCAATGGAGAAGGCCATTTTTACTTGTTTAGGCCCCAGCACTCAGACAGAGGAGATAGGTCCCATTTCAGAGAATCAGGCTTCATGTCACCCACCAATGGAACAGGCCACTTTCAGATATTTAATCCCGGCACCAAGACAGAGGAGAGAGGTCGCATAGCAGAGAATCAGGCTTCATGTCACCCACCAATGGAACAGGCCACTGTCAGATATTTAGGCCCCAGCACCCAGACATAGGAGAGAGTCACATAGCAGAGAATCAGGCTTCATGTCACCCACCAATGGAACAGGCCACTTTCAGATATTTAGGCCCCGGCACCAAGACAGAGGAGAGAGGTCACATAGCAGAGAATCGGGCTTCATGGCACCCACCATTGGAACAGGCCACTTTACGATATTTAGGCCCCTGGCACCCAGACGGAGGAGAGGTTCATTCAACTTTTGGTTGCCCCGCAATATAATGGTAAAATTAAAAAAGAGGATTAAATGAAGAAGTGCCCTGGAGTCCAAGAATATATGGTTAGTGGGAGGTAGTTATAAATGTCTAATCTGCACAAGGGATGGATGCGTACTGTGGGATCCATGCCTGGTTCATTTTTATGAACATCAATTATGGCAAGAGAAGCAAAATTGGGAGAGGCGCTCATAGGGTAGTAAGTATTGATATTTAGGTTTTTAGCAAAGTAGATGAAGAATGCTCACCTTTTTGGTGTTGTGCGTGTGTGGGCACAACATCCGCAAGGGCAGGCACTCAAGTGAGGAGAGGGGGGTTGGGGGTCTGTGCTGCCGGTACCCATTCAATCCTTTTGGATGGGGTTGCCAAACCTCCAGAGGACTGTTTGGGACGTGATCAATGGTTTGTGTGCAGGCACACGGTGTGGGTACCTTTTTGGCTCGCCACACACAGCAGCACGCACAATATGGAGCACCCAGCCACCTGGCCACTCTTGCTGTTGGCGTCTCCAAGACTTGAAAAGGAGTTATAAACTCCGAAACGCGTTGTCTACTGAAAATAATAAATAGCATCTTATACTAAAGTCTCTGAATTGAGGTCGTCTTTGTGCGCCAAAAGGTACCCACACCGTGTGCCTGCACACAAACCATTAATCACATTTTTGTGAACGTCAGCTTGTCCACATTGGCTGTGGACAGGCGGCTGTGTTTGTCTGTAATGACGACCCCTGCCGTGCTGAATACACGTTCAGACAAAACGCTGGCCGCCGGGCAGGCCAGCACCTCCATGAGTGGCCACGTGTGGCCACGTGGACAATTTGGAGACCCAGAAGTTGAATGGGGCCAAACCATCAGTCAGTACGTGGAGGGGTGTGCACACGTACTGTTCCACCATGTTAGTGAAATGCTGCCTCCTGCTAACATGTTCTGTATCAGGTGGTGGTGCAGTTAGCTGTGGCGTGGTGACAAAACTTTTCCACATCTCTGCCATGCTAACACTGCCCTTAGAGGAGCTGGCAGTGACACAGCTGGGTTGGCGACCTCTTGCTCCTCCTCTGCCTTCGCCTTGGGCTTCCACTTGTTCACCTGTGACATTTGGGAATGCTCTCAGTAGCACGTTTACCAACATGCGCTTGTACTCGCGCATCTTCCTATCACGCTCCAGTGCAGGATGTAAGGTGGGCACATTGTCTTTGTACCGGGGATCCAGCAGGGTGGCAACCCAGTAGTCCGCACTCGTTAAAATGTGGGCAACTCTGCTGTCATTGCGCAGGCACTGCAGCATGTAGTCGCTCATGTGTGCCAGGCTGCCCAGAGGTAAGGACAAGCTGTCCTCTGTGGGAGGCGTATCGTCATCGTCCTCCGTTTCCCCCCAGCCACACACCAGTGATGGGCCCTTACTAGATGTTTTCTTCATTGTTACCGTTCCCCACAAAAAGAAAAAAATTATTTGGCCCAATGTATTGAATTCAAATTCATGCCTTTTTTTTTTTACAGGCACCTAATACTATCTGGCTATCTATTTATGTACCGTATTACACTAATCCAGACACAGCAGTAACCACAGATTTAGAAGAATATCAATTGTAGGCCTAGTATTTAGGCCCTGGATGAAAGGTATCTTTTTACGGACAGGGTTACACTTGGAGATGCACAGTAGCGTGTGAAAAAATATATAGGATTATGCTTTCAGCACTTGTATTTTAACACTTTGTGTAATATACCCTTTAACGGAAAGAAATACACATAGAGATGCAAAACAGTATGTGCAAATGTAGAGGATTATCCTGTATTTTAACAATAACTGTAATATACCCTTTAACGAAAAGAAATACACTTGAAGATGCATGCTGAGTGTAATATACCCTTTTACGGACAGATTTACACTTGGCCTGCAACAGCTGGAACACCATATTTTGGGTATTGCTATTTTGGCAATTGAATTTCACCCCAGAAAATAATATATCGTTTGACGGACACTAAAAAACTTGTCCTGTCAAAGCTGGAACACCAGATTCACGGTATTGCTATTTTTGCAACTGAATTTCACCCCAGATAATAATATATCCTTTGACGGACACTAAAAACTTGTCCTGTCAAAGCTGGAACACCAGATTCACGGTATTGCTATTTTGGCAATTAAATTTCACCTCAGAACAAAATATATCCTTTGACGGATACTGTTAAACTACTTGTCCAGCCACAGCTAGAACACCAGATTTACTGTATTTCTATATTTGCAACTGAATTTCACCCCAGAAAATAATTTATCCTTTGACGGACACTATGAAACTTGTCCAGTCACAGCTGGAACACCAAATTTATGCTATTGCTATTTTGGTAATTGAATTTCAACCCAGAACAAAAGCTATACTTTTACTAACACTATGGAACTTGTCCAGCCATAGCTGAAACCACTGATTTAGGGTATTGCTATCTTTTCAATTGAATTTCACCCCAGAACAAAAGCTATCCTTTGATGGACACGATAAAACTTGTCCTGCCACAGCAGAAACCACTGATTTAGGGTATTGCTATTTTGGAAATTGAATTTCACCACAGAAAAAAATATATATTCTTTGCTAGACAGTATTACACTTGGCTAGCCACAGCTGGAACACCAGATTTAGGGATTGTTTTTTTTTAAGTGAATTTCACTTCTCAATAAAATATAGAAAATTCTATCCTGACGCTCTGGGCAGCCTTAAAACAGTGAGCAATTAACTAGCAGAAGTTGAATGATTCACAGCTGTAGATCAATCACTTCATTAAGTGCTTTTGCTGAGTTAATCCCTGCCTAATCTCGCCCTAACAGCAGCTGCATCCTATCGCTACACTAATCAGAGCAGAGTGACGTGCGGCACGACGTGACTCCAGCTTAAATAGAGGCTGGGTCACATGCTGCACTTGGCCAATCACAGCCATGCCAATAGCATGCATGGCTGTGATGGCCTCTTGGGGCAAGTAGTATGACGCTTGTTGATTGGCTGCTTTGCAGGCTTTCAAAATGCAACATAGAAATCGCCAAACAACGAACCTGAACCCAAACTTTACGTAAATGTTCGGGTTCGGGTCCATGTCACAAACACCCTTAAATTCGGTACAAACCCGAACTATACACTTCAGGTTCGCTCATCCCTTGTGGCATTATCTATTGGAGGTGGCCCAGCATCCAGTGATAATCTTCACCGACCACAAGAACCTTATATATCTGCAGACGGCCCAGCGCCTAAACCCTCGTCAAGCCTGATGGGCACTCTTCTTCACCCGTTTTGATTTTGATCTTCACTTTCGCCCGGCCGAGAAGAACATCAAAGCGGATGCTCTGTCTCGGTCATTTGACTTCTCCAGCCACCAGGAGGATCCCCAGTACATTGTATATCTTGCTCGCTTGATCACAGTGGCTCCTTTCCTGGTAAAATACATCCCTCCGGGAAGACATTCTTGCCATCTGTCAAGAGAAAACGTATTCTAGCTTGCAGTACTCCAAACTGGCTGGTCACCCGGGGATCCGCAAGACCACAGAACTTTTGTCTCGCCACTACTGGTGGCCCACACTGTCTAAGGATGTGCATGATGTAGTAAGGTGCAGGGTGCCGTCGTGGATGGCAGGTACGTATCACCGAGGTTCATAGCCTCGGTGAGGTAAGAGTCATTTTTGTTGATGTCAGCAGCAGGTAGTGCTACTGACATAGTTGCTAAATAGCATGGCTGCAAAGCCGATCCAGGCCGGCTCTTACCGGGAGCAGCTAAAGTGTAGGGTGGGTGGCTGCTCCCCACGATCCAGTCCTGATTTTGGGCTGGGTTTAAAACACAGCCAGCACCAGCAGCTGAGGGTGTGATTGACCTGGAGCTGCTGTTAGGCTGTGGAATCATTTGAGTTTGGGAGTTCTCTGGGCTGGAAGCAAGAGCCCAACAAGGAGGAGTGCAGACGGCCTGGAAACCTGACGTCGACTGTCTTGCGGCTGGACTGACAGCCAGGTGCGAACCTGCACCTAAAACCTCCCAGGTGACTGAAACCTGTACGGGACTGTTTTGTTTTTGCCTCATTACTTCTGATGTGTGTGAATTAACACCAAGAGACTGTTTGTCGTTTATTTTGTGCAAGTGTGAATAAAACACTGTTTATTGCACTTTCTGGACTCCCTGTTTTGCCTCTGTACTCTGTACTGCACCCGCACCGCTATCTACCAGAGCGACTCCCCACATTTGGTGTCGGATGCGGGCATGCGCAGTGAGGCTGGTGTGAACGCCGAAGTTTGTTTGTTTTGCTGGGCACGAATGCATGGAATATATTAAACCAGCAAAGTTGCAAGCAGGAATTTCTGGCAACATGGAGGCTGCTGTGAAGGCTCTCATAGAGGCTAACGTGCAGCAGCGGGAGACCAACCAGCTACTGTTACAGCACGTGATGGCGTTACAAGCTGCAGGAGCGTCCCACCACGACCATGATGCCCGGAAAGCGGTCCGTGCGGCGATCCCAAAAATGACCCCCTCGGACGACGTTGAGACATATCTGGCGGTCTTTGAGAAGGTGGCCGTGAGGGAAAAGTTACCCCGTGACCAGTGGGCCGAGGTGGTCGCTCCGTTCCTGGCATCCGGACCCCAGCAAGTTTTTTTTTACTTAGCAGATGACCAGGCTGCTGATTACCCCACGGTGAAGGGGGAGATCCTGGCCAGACTGGGGGTAAACGTGTTGGTCCGGGATCAGCGGGTCCACCAGTGGGACTTTAAAACGGCTGAACCCGCCAGGCCGCAGTACTATGAGTTGCTGCACAGGTTGCAAAAGTGGCTGCAGCCTGATGTTCTAAGTCCGACTGCTATGCTGGACCATCTGCTGGCCGACATGTTCTGGAGGGCCCTGCCTTACCCCCTTCAGCACTGGATCGGCCAGGTATCCCCCACTAATGCCCTTGAAATGGTTGATCTGGTGGAGCGCTATGAGGCCACAAAAAACTTGCAAGGAGGTGTTGTTGGGAGGGGGCCGGTCAAACCCCGGAGGTCTCCCATCCAGTCCCGACGTCTGATACCTGAGAGACCTGTTCGGGGCGTGCCCCCTGTGGACCCGGCCTCGACTGTCTGCTGGCGGTGTCAGGAGCCTGGCCACGTAAGGGCCGACTGTCCACACCGGGGAGAACCCATGGAGACTAATTATGGGTACCGGGCTTCCATGTATGCCCGGAGACTGTGTGCAACCGGCACCCCCGAGACAATAGACAATCGTCACCTGTGCCAGGTGCAAGTGGGTGATAATCTGGCAGTGGCGCTACTGGACTCAGGGAGCCTAGTAACCCTGGTAAGTGCTGCCCTGGTACAGCCCACCCAGTATACGGGCCGGAAAGTTGGTGTGGTGTGCATACACGGAAACTTAAAGGACTATCCCACTGCTGTAATGTCTCTGTCCACGGCCATGGACTTGTGAAGTGGCGATCTCCACAAAGCTACCTTATGAACTAATAATTGGGAGAGACTTCCCTGGTTTTCCGTCACTATGGCCTGAGATAAAAGTGACTAATAGCCCTGAGACAGGGGTAACCCTAGCAGAGTGGCCTGGTTCCAGTGGGAGGCCAGAGCCCTGGGAGCCCGAGTCCGAAGGGCCTGCGGTAGGGGTAACCACCACTTCTGTGATAGAGGGGAGACACCCCCACTGAGTGTAATGGTGGGAGACATGGAGGAATTGCCACCAGGACCTGAGTTGGCAGACCTCCACGTCTCCGGAGACAATTTTGGGACCACCCAACACCGGGACCAAACCCTAACCAGGGCCTGGGAGAATGTGGTGGAAATTGATGGTAAACCCCAGAAGCCAGGGGCTGAGTTAATATTTCCCTGCTTTGTTTTTCACCAAGAAATGTTATATCGGGTGAACCAAATCCGGGTGAATCTGTTGAACAGTTGGTGGTGCCCACAGCGTATCGCAAGCTTGTCATGGAGCTTGCCCACCAACATGTTCTTGGGGGACACTTGGGGTGGCAGAAAACCCAAGACCACATACTGCAGCGGTTTTATTGGCATGGTGTGTTTAAGGAGGTAGAAGAATATTGTAAATCTTGTCCAACCTGTCAGGTAAATAGCCCCCAGCCACATTTCCGTAGTCCCCTTGTACCTCTTCCAATCATTGAGGTCCCGTTTGAGCGTATCGCTATGGATCTAATCGGGCCTGTACCAAAGTTCGCCAGGGGCCACCAACACATTCTGGTAGTTCTCGACTATGCCACTCGGTATCCGGAGGCGGTGCCTCTGCGACATACCTCAGCTAAGCTCATTGCCAAAGAGTTAATGGAAATGTTTTCCCGTGTGGGCCTGCCAAAAGAGGTTCTGACAGACCAAGGGACCACTTTTATGTCCAAAGTTATGAGGGAACTGTGTAATTATTGCATATAAAGCAACTGAGGACGTCCGTTTACCATCCGCAAACGGAAGGTCTTGTCGAAAGGTTTAACCAAACTCTAAAAAATATGTTAAAAAGGGTGGTGTCTAGAGATGGGAAGGACTGGGACCTGCTTCTGTCCTATCTCATGTTCGCCGTGCGAGAGGTGCCCCAGGCCTCTGCTGGGTTCTCGCCCTTCGAACTGCTTTATGGCAGACACCCTCGGGGCCTGTTGGATATCGCCAAGGAAGCGTGGGAACAACAGCCTGTCCCCCACAAAAGTGTCATTGAGTATGTCACCCAGATGCAGGACCGGATGGAAAGGGTGTTGCCGCTGGTCCGGGAGCATATGGAGGCAGCGCAACAAGCCCAGAGTAGGGTGTATAATCGTCAGACTCGGGTACGGGACTTCAATCCGGGAGATCGGGTTTTGGTTCTGGTACCCACCCTTGACAGCAAGTTCCTAGCTAGGTGGCAGGGCCCCTATAAGGTGATCGAGAAGGTAGGGAAGTAAATTACAAGGTACACCAGCCAGGATGGCACAAGCCGGAGCAGGTGTACCACGTGAATTTACTAAAGCCGTGGAAGGATAGGAACACGGCCGACGACAACAGCCCCGGCCAGGGCTTCTAGGTGAAAAGGGTCCAGCCCCACAGTTCGAGGCCTGTGAAGCCGTAACCACGGTAAAATTGCAGATAGCCTGTCTTACAAACAAGTTCAGGAAGTCAGGGAGTTCATCAGTCGGAACACGGATGTGTTCTCGGACCTCCCTGGCCGCACGTCTCTCATCCAACATGACATCGCCACTGAGCCTCAGGCCAAGATCCGGTTAAAACCATACCGGGTACCTGAGGCTCGGCGACGGGCCATCGCGGAGGAAGTGCAATTAATGGTGAAGCTCGATGTCATTGAGGAGTCGAAAAGTGAGTGGGCCAGTCCCATAGTCCTAATACCCAAGCCGGATGGGACGTTGCGGTTCTGCAACGATTTTCGCAAGTTAAATGAAGTGTCCAAGTTTGATGCGTATCCCATGCCCCGGGTAGACGAGCTTGTTGAGAATTTAGGACAAGCCCGCTATTTTTCTGTGCTGGACCTCACTAAAGGGTACTGGCAGGTACCCTTAATGGAGTCGGCCAAGGAAAAACGCTTTGTTAACCCGCAGGGCCTGTATCACTACAAGGTGTTACCCTTTGGCCTGCATGGCGCCCCGCCACCTTCCAAAGGTTAATGGACATAGTGCTGCGACCACATCGTCGGTACGCCTCGGCCTACTTAGATGATGTAATCATCCACAGCACCGACTGGGAAAGCCATTTGCCCAAAGTGCAGGCGGTAGTGGATGCCCTGAGGAAAGCTGGACTAACCGCCAATCCAAAGAAGTGTGCGATTGGGTTGGAAGAGACCAAATATCTGGGATATGTCATTGGGCGGGAGTCATCAAGCCTCAGGTAAATAAGGTAGAGGCAATACGGAGTTGGCCCCGACCGGTCACCACCAGGCAGGTAAAGTCGTTCCTGGGAATTGTGGGGTATTACATGAGGTTTGTGCCCCACTTTGCCACTATCGCTTCGCCATTGACAGAATTATTAAAGGGGCGTAAGACAGGGACGGTCCGCTGGAATGAGCAGGCGGAAAAGGCTTTCTCCGCCTTGAAATCGGCCCTGTGTGGGTCCACGGTTTTGGTGACACCCGATTTCAGGAAAGAGTTCGTAGTCCAGACCGACGCCTCTGAGGTTGGCCTTGGTGCGGTACTATCGCAGGAAGTCAACGGGGAGGAGCATCCCGTTGTCTTCCTCAGCCGCAAGCTCACCCCAGCCGAGACCAGGTACAGTATAGTGAAGAGAGAGTGCCTGGCCATCAAGTGGGCACTCGAGGCCCTCCGTTATTACCTCTTGGGCAGAAGCTTCCGCCTGGTGACCGACCACTCCCCACTCAAGTGGATGAGCCAGGCCAAAGAGAGGAATGCCCGGGTCACGAGGTGGTTTCTGTCGCTACAGAATTATAAATTCACGGTGGAGCACAGAGCGGGCCGGTTGTTGAGAAATGCAGACGCCCTCTCCCGGGTACACTGTTTTTCGTGTGTCCACCCCCTCAGGGTTGAACAAAGGGGGGGGGGTATGTGGTAAGGTGCAGGGTGCCGTCGTGGATGGCAGGTACGTGTCACCGAGGTTCATAGCCTCGGGGAGGTAAGAGTCATTTTTGTTGATGTCAGCAGCAGGTAGTGCTACTGACATAGTTGCTAAATAGCATGGCTGCAAAGCCGATCTGGGCCGGCTCTTACCAGGAGCAGCTAAAGTGTAGGGTGGGTGGCTGCTCCCCACGATCCAGTCCTGGTTTAGGGCTGGGTTTAAAACACAGCCAGCACCAGCAGCTGAGGGTGTGATTGACCTGGAGCTGCTGTTAGGCTGTGGAATCATTTGAGTTTGGGAGTTCTCTGGGCTGGAAGCAAGAGCCCAACAAGGAGGAGTGCAGACGGCCTGGAAACCTGACGTCGACTGTCTTGCGGCTGGACTGACAGCCAGGTGCGAACCTGCACCTAAAACCTCCCAGGTGACTGAAACCTGTACGGGACTGTTTTGTTTTGCCTCATTACTTCTGATGTGTGTGAATTAACACCAAGAGACTGTTTGTCGTTTATTTTGTGCAAGTGTGAATAAAACACTGTTTATTGCACTTTCTGGACTCCCTGTTTTGCCTCTGTACTGCACCCGCACCGCTATCTACCAGAGCGACTCCCCACAATGATTATGTGTTTGCCTGCACCGTCTGTGCTCAGAATAAAGTGTCCAGGACCAAACCACCCGGGCTGTTGTTACCTCTTCCTGTTCCTGATGCCCCATGGCAACACATTGCTATGGACTTTGTTACATATCTGCCCTCGTGGACCAGTTCTCCAAAATGGCACACTTCGTTCCTTTGGCTAGACTGCCTTCGGCTGCTGAACTCGCTAAGCTGTTTGTGAAACACATTTTCTGCTTGCATGGTCTACCTTGGCATATTGTTTCCGATCGCGGAGTCCAGTTTACATCTAAGCTCTGTTATCATCCCCAGACCAACGGGCAAGTAGAGGGGTCAATCAAATATTAGAGAACTATCTCCGAATTTTGTTTCAGCCAAACACAACAACTGGGTACAATTGCTACCTTGGGCTTAATTCTCCTATAACAACCACTCTATTGAGTGTACTGGATCCTCTCCATTTTTGTCATTTATGGACAACACCCTTGTACTCCTTTCCCTGTTCATTCATCTTCTGGGGTACCAGCTGCGGATTCCTCTTTTAGGGATTTTTAAAGATTTGGCTTGACACCAAGGACTGCATCAACAAAGTGGTCACTCGCATGAAAACAAATACAGACAAGAGAAGAAGAAAATTGCCTCAGTTCTCATCTGGAGATAAGGTATGGCTCTCCTCTAAAAACATCTGCTTAAGGGTTCCCAGTTTCAAGTTTGCTCCTAGGTTCCTTGGACCCTTTGAAGTATTGAGGAGGATCAACGAAGTGATATAGAAGCTACGTCTGACTCTCTCTCTGCATATTTCTAATGCCTTCCACGTGTCCTTACCAAAACCAGTAGTTCCTATTCTCTTCTCGACGGCTCCTTCTACTCCAACTCCGGTATCTAAAGATTCTTATGAGATATTTGAGGTCAAAGACATTCTGGACATCAAGAAGCATAGCAAGAAGACCTACTATCTTGTGGACTGGAAGGGCTTTAGTCCTAAGTTTTTATAGGTTAGATCAGGTGACCTCGCCAACCATGCCTAGCCCTCCTGCACATATATAAGTAGATCATCCCCCTTCCCAGATGCCTTAGTGTCAAGGTCCTTGTGTCCTGCTAAGGTTCCTGATATCCGTTTGTGTTCCTTGTATTCCTGGACTCTGCTACTTTGATCCCTGCCTGCTTGCCTTGACTCTCCTGTTGCCCACCCGGATTGCCTGATCTGTACCTGTGCCTCCTGCCCTGACCTATTGCCTGTCTGACTTTGCCTCTGCCTCATGATTCGGTCCTGCACTGTTACACCTGGTAATGACTCAGCCTGCTGACGAAGCCTGTACCTCTGGCACCTTTCTCAGGTACCTCCTAGTCCGCCTGGACCAGCTGCCTCGTGTATCTATCCTCTTCAAGAGGTAGCAACCTGGTTTTCCCTCGGGAAAGTCTATTCCCACCATCAGCGGTACTATGAAGATTGAGGGATTCACATAGACAACGCCCTTAGAGGAGGTAGGACACGTGACACAGTGGGTTCACACCCGCAGGTTCATGACACTGTGATGAAATCCTGGCTGATCCATGCCTGATTCATCTTTACAAAGGCCGGTTTCAAAATTCCACATTTTGTGTGGAAAGGTGAGTCTCCTTGGGGTAACTATGGCATCCGCCGCACTAAACACCCACTCTGTTATCATACTGCTGGCCGGACAGGAAAGCTTGTCCAGGGCAAACCTGGCCAGTGGCAGCCACAAATCGATTTTTGCTGCCCAGACATCCAGGGGATCTTTGATGTGCTGGTGGTGTGGCTGGCTGCACTCAAGTATGCCCCAACCTGCTGGTTCAGGTTCTGCTCTATGTCTACCTGTGGCTTCTGGTGAGTAGTTTCTGCCGTAGGCGAGTGAAGAAAACTGCTCATCAGCGACTCTAGACTTAAGTTGCTGCTGATGGAACTTGTCACCTTGCCAGACAGATTTAGCGGCATCTGCTCCAGGACATGAATCAGTGGAATGACGTTGTTCATCCTGTAGTCCTGGTGACTGACAAATAAAGGGGTCTCCTCAAAGGGCCCAAGCAAACGGCAGGTGTTACGCATGAGCTGCCACTGGCTAACCTCGAAGTTATACAGGGGAGTACCTTTGTCCGCCTGTATCATCAAGAAATCGTTTATGACCTTTCTCTGTTCATATAATCGGTCCAACATATGGAGGGTGGAATCCCAGCGGGTGGAAACATCGCATATCAGCCTATGTTGGGGGACACCGTTCTGCCGCTGCAGCTCTAGGAGGGTGTGTTTTGTTGTGTAAGAGTGGCTAAAGTGCATGCAAAGTTTCCTGGCCATTTTCAGGATGTCTTGCATATGGAGTAAAGACTTCAGGAACGGCTTGACAACCAAATTGAACATGTGCACCATTCAAGGCGCATGGCTCAGACCTCCTTGACAAAGCGCCAACACCATGTTCTTCCCATTGTTGGTTACCCTGGTTCCAATTTTGAGTTGTCGTGGAGAAAGCCAGGATTCGATTTCTTGATGAAGGAAACAGAGCATTTTCTCACCTGTGTGACTCTGTTTGCCCAGGCAAAGAGGTGTAGAACAGCATGACACCGCCGTGCCCTGCACATGTGGTATGCTGGAGGAGCACTGTCAATTGTCCCTGCAGTGGAGGCTGAGGACACGGTGGAGGATGAGGAGGAAGAGGTGGACATTGTCGCAGGCCCAATGGCGTGGGAACATAGAGGCGGAAGCTGCATCATCTGGCCAAGTTGCTGGTCTGGCTGGGCAGAAGCCACATTTACCTAGTGGGCCGTAAAGGACATATATTGTCCTTGACCATGGTTACAGCTCCACACGTCAGTGCTGCTGTGCACTTTGGCAGACACCGACAGGCTCAAGGACTGGCCCACCTTCTGTTCTACATATTTGTAAAGGGCTGGTACTGCTTTTTGCCCAAGAAATGACGGCTTGGGACTGTCCACCTCGGATCGGCACAAGCGATCAGTTCTCTGAAAGGTGCAGAGTCCACCACTTGGAAAGGGAGGGACTGCAGCACCAGCAACTTGGACAGGAGAACGTTCAGCTTCTGCGCCGTTGGATGAGTGCACGCATACTGTTGTCTCTTGGCAACTGCTTAGGTGATCGATTGCTGATGGAATGACTGACGAGGAGTAGGAGGGCAAGGAGCAAGAGTATCGGGACTGGTAGATGATGAGAAGGACAAGAAGTTCCCTTCAGCTGAGGTAGTGGACTGCCTGAAGTCGGGTGAGTGCAACAGGTTGCTGCGGCAGGCTGGACCACCACATTGGAGCCACGGTTCCCCAGGCCTCTTTATGGTGGCGCTGCATATGTTGACGCAGGGCCATGTTGCCAACATTGGCATCCTGGCCATGCTTCACCTCCTGTCCACAGATTCAGCAAATGGCCATGTTCACCTCTGACGGCTTAACAAAAACTGCCACACCGCCGATTAGGTGATTTTACCCCAACACTCCGCACTGACTGACTGCTACCGCCGCTGCCTTTGTAAACCCTCTGCACCACTACTTTCTACACTACAGGTAGTCTCCTGCCAAATGGGTGGTCTACCCCAGGCACGTTTGGCTCCCGACCTCCCACTGCTGCCACCCTGCTGACTCCTGGCCACACTACCGACTTGCTGGCTCCAACTCTTCCTCACGTGCAAGCTTCCACCCTCTTCTTCCTATGATGATGAAGCCCCTTCGTCACCCGGCTCCCAATTGTGATCGGTTACATCATCGTTGAGTATTGTCTGCATGTCACTGATGTCCTCCTCAACAGTCTCTGAGCCAGGATCCTGACTGCTCGCAACACCAGCTCCCACGCCACTTTCCTCATCACTACTTGCCCGCCAAACGGAGGAAGCGGCAGATGTCTCCTCCAGATCTTGGCTGGGCAGTAGCTGCTGACTGTACTCTAATGACTCGTCCTCGATGTATTGTGGAGCTGAGCCCACAGCATATAATACTTCTCTGACTGAGGGAACAGAAAAGGACAGAGGCAGGTTGAGGACAGGTGAGGGCACAGGGCCTGCTCCTGGGCTATGCCAACTAATGGTTGTGTCTGACGAACCTACAGACTCTTGGCTGGGGGTGTCTGATGTCACTTAGTACGAGGTGGATGACAACCATTCAAGAACCGCTGGGTTGCTGGTCAAGACACGACTGCTAGCTGACACTGGGAGCTCGGGCTTCTGGAAGTGACCCCTGCTGCCATGCCCCCTTACTCTGCTGCAACCTGTGCCTATGCCAAAAACATTTAGGCCCCTGCCCCTCTCCTGTGCAGGGCCTGTCACTTCTCTGTCTGATATACTGTTAGATCAAATAAGTAAATGAAAAGGAAATTAATATACCCCAAAAAATACAGCAATTTTGTCACTTCACCACACAACGGCAAACAATCCTTTTTGTCCCACTAATACAAGCCAAAAAAGGCTTTAGAACATATAGCTTCACCGGTGAACGGCAAATAATATATTATTTTTGCCACTTATACATGCCAAAAGGGTTGTCATTTTCTCACTTAACCACACAACGACTAATAAGCCCTTTTTGCCACTAATACACACCATAAAATGCTTTAGAACATAACTGCACTGCTGAACGGCAAATAATACTTTTTCTTGCCACTAATGTAAGCCAAAAAGCTTTAGAACATATAACTGCACCACCGAACGGCCAAAAAGCTTTAGAACATAAAGGACAACTGAGGGGAGATCTAAATACTATGTATAAATATATCAGGGGTCAGTACAGAGATCTCTCCCATCATCTATTTATCCCCAGGACTGTGACTGTGACGAGGGGACATCCTCTGCATCTGGAGACAAAAAGGTTTGCACACAAACATAGAAGAGGATTCTTTAGGGTAAGAGCAGTGAGACTATGGAGCTCTCTGCCTCAGGAGGTGGTGATGGTGAGTACAATAAAGGAATTCAAGAGGGGCCTGGATGTATTTCTGGAGTATAATAATATTACAGGTTATAGCTACTAGAGATGGGTCATTGATCCAGGGAGTTATTCTGATAGGAGTCAGGAAGCAATTTTTATTCCCCTTAAGTTGGGAAAATTGGCTTCTACCTCACATTTTTTTTTTTTTTGCCTTCCTCTGGATCAGCTAGTAGGATGACAGTCCAAACTGGATGGACAGATGTCTTTTTGGCCCTATGTACTATGTTACTATTTAACTGCACCACTCAATGGCAAATAATACTTTTATTTTGCCACTAATAGACACCAAAAAGGGCTGTAATTATCTCACTTCACAACACAATGGCTAATAAGCCTTTTACCCCCCACACTTATTCATGCCAAAAAAAGGCTTTAGAACATATAACTGCACCACTAAAGGGCAAATAATACTTTTTTGCCACTAATACACGCCAAAAACGCTTTAGAACATATACTGTAACTGCACCACACATGGGCTAATAAGACCTATAAATATTTCCTAGTAATACACCCTGTTAATGGCTGTATCACACAACACTTACACCCCAATAAAAGAATGGTTTGCTGCAGATTACAGATGTTTCATCTATTGCAAACCTGAAATCAGCAGTATAATGGCAATTTGGATCCCCAGTCAGTGCAGCAAGGTGTAATTGGAGTGTTCCTATTACCCAGGCTGTAAACTCCCCTATTGAACCCTGTTCTGCTTCAATACTGTGTAATAATTCCTACCTATCCTGTCCCTACACTTCTAATGCTCTTTCCCTGAACTTCTATTTAGGAAAAAAAGTTTTCAAGTCTTTCCTAGCGCCTGCTGACGTCTGAAATTCAAGATAACTGAGGCTATTTATAGTGCTGTGACATCACAGGGCTGGCTGGTTGCTGATTGGCTGCGTGCATGGCATTGTGGGTGATCCCTAGTTCCCAGAGTTCTTTGCTCCATGTCCGAACATTTGCAGCAGCCATTTTTGGAAAAATGCAATTCGTTACAACGAAGGCTGAAGAAATTTGTATTTGGTGCGAATCAAATTTTCCTGAAACTCAGAACAAAAACCACTTTGTCAACTTTGATTCGCTTATCTCTAATCCTCATTTAAGGGACTTCATTCCTCCATAACCACTTATTACATATAGGAGAGGAAGATCAATTAGAAGACATCCACTTTGAAAGACCTCAAAATGAAGGCCCATGGCTGAACCGCAAACCATGTGGGACTTTCAAATGTGAGAGTAACTGTATATGTTGTCCTTTCATACTCAAATCCACTATCTCCACAGGAAGAAAGTACTCCATGATGGATTATGCAAATTGTAAGACCCAGGGAATTATTTACTCGTGCACTTGTCAATGTCATCTAACTTACTTTGGTAAGACAAAGCGGGAGTTGAGGTGATGGGTGGGAGACTATATTGGTGACCTCCACAACCGCAGGGACAAACCTATAGCGTGTCACGTTCTTGAATACCATGATGGGGACTATAGGGCTTGCTGGTTTCAAGTGATAGAGAAGGTCAACAAATCTCCCTAGGGTGGCGACTGAGACAAAAGGATTCTCGGCAAAGAGGCCCAGCGGATTCACTGTCTAAAAACTGTGAGCCCACTAGGCCTAAATGAACAGATCTCCTTTAGTTGCTTTCTGTAATTCTCCTCAGTCAGCCTCTGTAATTATTTTTAACCTTTTTGGTACTCTTTCCATGTGTGTAGGTAGATTACCTGTTTTCTTATCTAACCATGAATAGTTAATAGCATGCACACATATTACCTAAGGGATCCCATTGGTGTCATTATCTTTTGACACCTGTGAGTTTATTATCTTTAATCCCTCTTTCCATGCATAGTTCTATTTAAGGCAACCATTTAGCTATATTTGGTCTGAAATGTCTGAATAAATTTAGTTTTATCTATACCTATATGTATCTCTAGGGACAGCATGATTGCATTCCAGTGTTAACCTCCTTCTGCCCTCAATTGGATACAAGTATGTGTGGGTATGGAGCTCATATGCATCTATGGTGGACCGCACCAATGCGTTCCACTTACCTAGCGCTCCTGGCCCCTGGTTATATCTCTCTTTACCTCCAATCAAGTGACATCTTTCCTTAATTGGAAATGCGCAGAGTGCGCTTCCAGTATGGTGGAACACAGAAAGTGTTCTACCGGCCCTTATCTTCCATTCTCCATGACATCACCTGGCTGACACAACCGCCTATCTTAGGATAGAATTGTTCTCCATTTATTCCATTATTTCACTATACCTTATATTATCTCTATTTATAAAATCGAATATGCAAATTTATCTTTTCACTCCTCTTTACTGGATGATTGTATGGACCGCAATTTGCATCTCATAAACCAGAAGTACATCAATCATGCGGCTACTCGAGACGGGAGTACCTGAAACTCAGACCATCTGACTATAAATACCAGCAGTCCAGCACCATATAACATACAGGTGTGCCCATTCTATCCAGGTTGCCACCATCTTATGTCTTACCTTTCTTTCAATATGAGTCTCCTGATGAACCACTTGACCATCTTCAACTGGGGAAATGCATCCGGACTGGCTGTTTAAAGCCTCTTGAAGATTTCTTTGCAGGGTCTTTCAGGTGGTAATTCAAGGTTTAGCCGCGGTAAGTGTGGTCGCCCCTTCGGGGCAGGTGCTCCGCTTTTAGGTGGGGGTAGCCATAGGGACAGCTCAGGGCTCACATTCCAACTGTACTTATCAGTCTGACAACTTTACAGGCATATTCCCGGTATCAAGGAATCGTGAGTAAATACGGGATATTTATATGTATATAATATAGCCTGCATATTATCTAATATATAAAGCTGAGTGTATGTGTGTGTATGTCTGCTAAGGGAATCCGCACCATCGCATTTACAATCACGAAAATTTGCACACATGTAAATCAGGTGTCTGGGAAGATTTTAGACCGGGTCTCAGCTCTCTAGCACGTACCGTTCCTGAGATATTCCCCAGAAAATGCAAATATGGCACATCACATGACCTATATTAGCCAATAGAAGCCTGCAGGTCTTTTCTTCATATCCCAACTGCCATACACACGGTCACATGTCCATATCAGCCAATAGAAGCTCTCAGGCCCTTTGTCTCCACATACACACAGTTTTACCCCAGGTTTCCCTAACAACCTAGCTTTAAAGGGGCAGGGCGCTGTGGACGACATTGTTAAGGGAGCAGACTGCTGTGGAGTTCACAGTTAAGGGAGCAGGTAGGGTGGCCATTCAGGCCACTCTCAGAAGATGGACTTAAAAACCTTGCCCCAGGCCCCGCTAAGCCACGCCCCTGACCTAATTAGGCCACACCCTCCCACTCCGTAGCCGACAGCGATTCCGACAGGAAAAATCAACTTTTGTCAGCTGCAGGGGTGAAAGGGAGGGTGACTTTCTCCCTGCAGCTCATGCAAAAACAGCACAGTGCTGCTGTCTGAGAGTGAGCTATTCAAATGGACATCCCTTTGCCCATCCAGGCCCTGTGCCAGACGTAGGACAGGGAGTCTGAAAGCCAGACTGTCTGACCTAAATCCAGACCTCTGGCCACCCTAGGGGCAGGCTGCTGTGGAGGTCACAGTTAAGGGACGGTCCACTATGGAGGTCAGTGTTAATGGGCAGATTGCTGTAGAGGCCACTGTTAAGGGGCGGGGTGTTGTTAAAAACCACTGTTAAGGAGATGGGGTACTGTAGAGGTAATTAAGGGGACGGGATGCTGTGGAACTCACTGTTAAAGGGGCAGGCTGCTTTAAAGGTCAAAGTTAAGGGGTTGGCTGCTGTGGACAGCCCATTTTAAGGATACAGTGCACTGTGGGGGGTCCGTGTTTAGGGGTAGGGGTGGTGGAGGTCACTGTTAAGAGCGCGGGGTGCTGTAGATTTCACTGTTATAGTGGATACTGTCGATATCTTTTAACGACACACACAAACATTAAATGAAATAGATTAAATATACCCGTGCAAAGCTGGGTCCTTCTGCTAGTCCACTATATGAGCACCCTATAACATATTTTTAATCCAATAATCTGTGATCACACTTTTTGTGGATACAGGATAAATGATTATTAGTATAATAAGTTCCAGCAAACAACAAAGACAACCCTTAATAATAAATAATATACTTTAATTCATATCACTTTAAAAGAACCAAATCCCCAAGATAAATGAAATGACGGTGATCAGCGTCTTATACTATAAGGTAGATAATTGAAGAAGAGACGTTAAAAAGGGTGGGTTTACTTACCCTACAACGACCCTATACTAGGCCTCAGCCCATGGAAGACCCCTGATGTTGGGGACTCCTGTTCTCGTACCTGGGCTAGTACACCTTAATCAGCCCTAACCGGATCTGAGGCACCATACCACCCCTCAGTCTAATTAATTGTTCACCCAGATAATGACTCACTATAGGTCACAATTTAGGAAGTGTGACCATAATCGGAGCCATTAATGTCCCAGATGAGAATATTATCCCAACTGGGAAATTCTACCCCAATGCATTTCCCCTACGTATCCGGTTCCTCAGGGGATCAATAGCAAGGGTGAATACAGAATATGCAGATACAGCTGATGTACAAAAATGGACAGATGTATGGGAGACTTATCCAAAATATACAAAGCTTGCTAAAACAACTGGGGAGGTAAATGTCCCCTGTAGATATTTCATGAAGGAAGCTGAATATACAGTCCCATCCACAGTAATTAGATGGACACAGGTTAATATCTAAAAATAAACAGAGAAAGAACAATTCTCAATGTCAGCCAGTAGGCAGGTCACCATGCTCAAATCTCAGCAATAACATATCACCACTTAAATCAATAAACCATCCACCATGATAGACGTTTTAGCGGCCACATCAGATATATTAGGATCACATCTACTGAAACTAACAGTGGGACATCAAGCTGAAAAAAACATCCATATATAAATAAAGGATTAACCCACAGGACTACATGGTGACTACTTACATACACTGCTTCATTGCACCTCCTCCTAGTCGTACCGCACTGTCTCCCAAGTGGCTTGTGCAGCACTAGGATGCAAAGCCTGCCCTATTTATACCCAGCTATGTTCAAATAAGCCTGCCAGGACTGGTCTGCGAGTGGTCATTTGCGTTCCACCTGAGCCTTGAATCGGTGATCGGATGTTCCCACTTCTGGTATTTGCGGCTCATTTACAGTAAGTTCGGGAGCTGATGCGCAACACGTGACCGGAAGAGACCTTGACTAGCAGTTCTTCCAAGTGGGTATTGTCTTCCTTTCCTGCCTTCTCTGTACCACCACTTAAACTGGCATCATGAGTTAATATGGTAAGTACTGAATATTAATGTGCATCAAAATTTTTCCGAATACGCTCCTATTTCAGGAAGTTGTAACGGGACCCACCGTAACAGCGATAGTGAGACCATATTAAGAATAAAAGGGGGGACTATGCCAGTATTATACTCTTGTTACAGTGCTCATCAAAGCTATAATGAAGCTATGTCAACAAAGAGACAAAGTATAAGGCCAAATAAATAATATTCTCAAATATTGACACATTAGAGTTTATTTATCTCATAAGTAGAGTTGAGCGAACCCGAACTGTATAGTTCGGGTTCGTACCGAGTTCTGGGTTTGGGACCCGGACCCGAACATTTTCAAAAAGTTCGGGTTCGGGTCCGATGTTCAGCGATTTCTTCCCGCTTTGTGAAGGGCTACACAGCAGCCAATCAGCTAGCGTTTTACTTCTTGCTCTAATAAGCCATCACAGCCATGCCTACTAATGGCATGACTGTGATTGGCCAAGTGCAGCATGTGATCCAGCCTCTATTTAAGCTGTAGTCACATAGTGCCGCCCGTCACTCTGCTCTGATTAGTGTAGGGATAGGATTCAGCTGCTGTGAGGGCAAGATTAGGCAGGGAAAATTCAGCAAAACCACTTAATAAAGTGATCGATCTACAGCTGTGAATCATTCAACTTCTGCTAGTTCACTGCTCATTGGTTTTTCAGCTGCCCAGAGCGTTTTTCTGTCACTTTTTCTGGGGTTATCAAAGGTCATTTTGTGATCATTTGGTGCCCTAGCACATGATTTGATCTGTCATCAAGTCCAACATACATTTTTGGGTTCAATAGTAGGCTGTTTTTTGCAATAGGATAGATTTTTTGTGGGGTGAAATTAAATTGCCAAAATACCAATCCCCTAAATCTAGTGTTCCAGCTGTGGCTTGGCTAAGTTTAATACTGTCCGTCAAAGGATATATTTTTTTTCTGGGGTGAAATTCAATTGCCAAAATGCCAATCCCCTACATCTGGTGTTCCAGCTGTGATTGGCTAAGTTTATTACTGTCCGTCAAAGGATAGATTTTATTTCTGGGGTGAAATTAAATTGCCAAAATAACAATCCCCTAATTCTGGGGTTCCAGCTGTGGCTGGCCAAGTGTAATACTGTCCGTAAAAGGATAGATTTTATTTCTGGGGTGAAATTCAATTGCCAAAATAACAATCCCGTAAGTCTGGGGTTCCAGCTGTGGCTGGCCAAGTGTAATACTGTCCCTAAGGCCCCATGCACACGACCGTTGTTTGTTTCGCGTCCGTTCCTGTTTTTCACGGATAGGATGCTTCCCATTCATTTCAATGGGTCCGTCAAAAATGCGGATGGTCAACCGCTTTTGTTCCGCATCCTTAATCCGTGTTTTCATTCCGTCAAAAAATAGTGCATGCCCTATTTTTTTCACGTTTATGGACAATGATAGGCATTTTTACAATGGATCTGCCATAAAAATCGGATCCGTAAAAAAAACTGTCCGTCATCCGTTTTCTTTGACGGACGCAAAATTTGCAGGAGGAGCGGATGCGGAGGCAGGCAACGGTCGTGTGCATGTAGCCTAAAAGGATAGATTTTTTCTGGGGTGAAATTCAATTGCCAAAATAACAATCCCCTAAATCCGGTGTTCCAGCTGTGGCTGGCTAAGTTTAATACTGTACGTCAAAGGATAGATTTTTGTCTGGGGTGAAATTCAATTGCCAATAGAGATGGCCCGAACTACCACCAACGTTCTGCTGCCTCCAAAGCAAGATATCTGAACCCCAGGGGCCATTTGGGTGTTTTTGCGAATTCAACTTAGAGCTGAGTTCTAATAATTGTTGTATTGCTAGAATATACGTTATATTCTAGCAATACAACCATTAGAAACTCAGCTCTAAGTTATATCGCATGCGAATAATACTTACAATTATTAATCGCTGCGAATCCATTTGATAGTCATAGTCAACCGTCATATACAGCCACCAACGTTCTGCTGCCTCCAAAGCAAGATATCTGAACCCCAGGGGCTATTTGGGCGTTTTGATATTAAAAACGCATCAAAACGCATCTGCGTTTTTATAATTTTTCATTTTTTTTTTTTTGTGTATCTTAACACATTTGGTTGCATATTTACATTTGGTATAGGCAAATATGGTAGTCTAGATCATTACTCTGCCCAAATCTATATTCAGCTACATGGCTTAGCAAATATGCTGTCAAACAATGATCCTAGGTTTTGGTATAGACAAATGATCTAGACTACTATATTTGCCTATACCAAATGTAAATATGCAACCAAATGTGGCAAAATACACATAAAAATAAACTAAAAATGAAAAATTATAAAAACGCAGATGCGTTTTGATGCGTTTTTTAATATCAAAACGCCCAAATAGCCCCTGGGGGTTCAGATATCTTGCTTTGGAGGCAGCAGAACGTTGGTGGTTGTATATGACGGTTGACTATGACTATCAAATGGATTCGCAAAGCGATTAATAATTGTAAGTATTATTCGCATTGCGATTATAACTTAGAGCTGAGTTTCTAATGGTTGTATTGCTAGAATATAACGTATATTCTAGCAATACAACAATTATTAGAACTCAGCTCTAAGTTGAATTCCGCAATGCGAGTAATTCATGTTAAATTAATCGCATTGAGAATTCAACTTAGATCTGAGTTCCTAATGGTTGTTATATTGCTAGAATATAACGAAGATTGAAAATATAGTGCTAAATTCTCAATCTTCGTTATATTCTAGCAATACAACCATTAGGAACCCATCTCTAAGTTGAATTCGCAAATAAGATGTCCCAAACTTTTCACCGGCGAATAGTTCCTGATGAACATAGCTTGTGCGCGTTCGTCGCGGCGGGGCGAACATATGCGATGTTAGGTCCACCCCTATCATTGAGTAAACTTTGACCCTGTACTTTGATGGATAATACTTAGACCATGTGTCAAGGGTAGAGATCTATCACCCTGTCTATTCTTTGTTTATCTGCTACAATATAAGACCTATATGTGTTATTCACATATTTAATTTAATTTTTCAAAACTTTTTCAGTTTCAGAATGCCACCAGTGCAGAAAGGTCATCTATTCAGTGTGCAGGATGTGATTGCTGCAGTCCAAAATGGAGAGAGCGATTTTGAAATGGACTCAGATTACACTGATGCAAGTGACTCAGAGAATGAAGATGCAGGTGAAATGGACAAAGAAAACCAGCAACCCATTGACTGCCCAGCCAATGATGATGTGGACATCAAGCCCCAACCAAAAAACACACAAAAATGGAACATCTGTAAACACCAATAATAAGGAAATTGAGAAGATGCTTGGCATGTACCTGAAGATGGGCCTAATGCAAATGTCTGGAGTCCGTATGTATTGGGAGACAGACACACGGTACACCCCTGTTTCTGATGTGATGTCCCGCAACAGATTCCAATCTCTGTTGACTTCATTACACTTTGTAAACAACTTAACTGTGTCAGAGATGGAAAAGAAGGACAAACTCTGGAAACTCAGACCATGGCTAAATTCATTTAGGAGAGATGCCTGCAGGTGGTACCTGAAGGGCACAACTCTGTGGATGAAATGATGATTCCTTTCAAGGGGAGATTCAGTAACATCAAACAATATATGCGTGGCAAGCCACACCCATGGGGTTTCAAACTGTGGGTGAGATCTGGAATCTCTGGCATGCTCTGTGATTTTGATGTGTACCAAGGGAGTGTAGATGGAATACGACAAGCTGAAATCTGAACTTGGACTGTCAGGTGATGTTGTGATGAAGCTTGCCTCCACACTTCCAGAGGGTCAAAACTACAAGATCTACGCAGACAACTACTTCACCTGTGTCCCACTGGTAGTCAAGCTCCTTGAGCGTGGAATCCATTATGTGGGAACAGCGAGGCAGGTACGTCTACCCAACTGCAACCTTGAAGATGAGAAGAGCTTGAAGAAAAAGGGAGAGGAAGCTTTGATGTCCGAGTGGAGGGGAACCACAACATCTGTGCTGTCAAATGGTTTGACAATAGAGCAGTCACACTTGTGTCATCCTTTGCTGGACCAGAACCTATGCAGAAAATTCAGCGCTGGGACAAAGCCACTAAAACCATCATTGATGTTGAGAGGCCTTACATTGTAGGAACCTACAACAAACACATGGGGGTGTGGATTTGTTGGACTCATTTGCTGCCAAGTACAAGTTCCCCATGAAATCTCACCGCTGGTACATTTACATCTTCTGGCACACCATCATCCTTGCAGTAATTAACGGCTGGCTCCTTTACAAGCGGGACTGTAAAGCTCTGAAGATGACTAAGAAAGAGATACTGAACAGGAGACAGTTTCAGGCACAACTTGCATCCTCTCTCATCCTGGTGAACACACACAACACATCACCCAAGAGAGGGCGACCATCTTCAGGGAAGACGGTGACATCAGGGAGCCCTTTGGATCCTCAGAAGAGACCATCCTCATCAGATGTGAGTCCCCCAGCCAAGAGGTCATCAGACCACCCTCCACTGGATGTACGCAAAGACATGATTGCACATTTCCCAGTAAAGACGAAGAGAGGACGCTGCAGATACTGCAATAATGGATACACAAACACATTGTGTAGCAAGTGCAATGTTCGCCTGTGCTTCTCAGATGAAAAGAACTGTCTTAGGGACTATCACTGCAAGTAAACAGAGACTTCATTCAAACCACACTGAATGTGACCAAATATTTTTTCCAAATTTTTTTATTAATAAATGCTTATTCCAAAAAATGATTGTTGTGTAATTATTACTTATGATATATACTGCTATGCGGCTAAGTAAGTGAACAACCCTGCAAATAAATGCTTAAATGTTCTGTATACCTGTTCAGACAAAGTGAGAACAAATACAGAAATTCTGCTCACAACAAGGCCCAACGTTGCAATATTGCAACATTTCCCTAAAAACCTACTAAAATGTAAAAATAAAAAAACTTTAATTCCTACATCAGAGGCCTCCTAAAACAATATCTGAGAGGTCAAAAATTTTTTTGCTTATTTTTTCAATATTTGGGTCTTTACAGGGTTAATACTGTCCGTCAAAGGTTAGATTTTTTCTGGGGTGAAATTTAATTGCATAAATAACAATCCCCCAAATCAGTGGTGTTAGCTGTTGCTGGCCACGAGTAATACTGTGCGTAAAAGGATACATTTTTGTCTGGGATGAAATTCAATTGCCAAAATAACAATTCCCTAAATATGGTGTTTCAACTGTGGCTGGCTAAATGTAATACTTTCGGTCAAAGGATATATTGTTTCTGGGGTGAAATTCAATTGACAAAATACCAATCCCCTAAATCTGGTGTTCCATCTGTGGCTGGCTAATTTTAATACTGTACGTCAAATGATATATTTTATTTGTGGGGTGAAATTCAATTGCCAAAATAAGAATCTCCTAAATCTGGGGTTCCAGCTGTGGCTGGCTAAGTTTAAAACTGTCCGTCAAAGGACAGATTTTTTCTGGGGTTAAATTCAATTGCCAAAATACCAATCCTTTAAATCTGGTGTTCCTGCTGTGGCTTGCTAAGTTTAATACTGTCCGTCAAAGGATAGATTTTTTTCTAGGGTGAAATTCAAATGCCAAAATACCAATCCCCTAAATCAATGGTTTTAGCTGTTGCTGGCCAAGTGTAATTCTCTGCGTAAAAGGATAGATTTTATTTCTGGGGTGAAATTCAATTGCCAAAATATCAATCCCCTAAATCTGGTGTTCCATCTGTGGCTGGCTAAGTTTAATACTGTCCGTCAAAGGATAGATTTTTTCTGAGGTGAGATTTAATTGCCAAAATACCAATCCCCTAAATCTGGTGTTCCAGATGTGGCTTGCTAAGTTTAATACTGTACGTCAAAGGATAGATTTTTTCTCAGGTGAAATTTAATTGCCAAAATAAAAATCCCTAAATCAGCGGTTTTAGCTGTTGCTGACCAAGTGTAATACTGTGCGTAAAAGGATAGATTTTATTTCTGGGGTGAAATTCAATTGCCAAAATGCCAATCCCTAAAATCGGTTGTTCCATCTGTTACTGGCTAAGTTTAATACTGTCCGTGAAAGGATAGATTTTTTTCTGGGGTGAAATTCAATTGCCAAAATACCAATCCCCTAAATCTGGGGTTCCAGCTTTGGCTGGCTAAGTTTAATACTGTACGTGAAAGGATAGATTTTTTTCTGTGGTTAAATAAAATCCCTGAAATAGAAATCCTAAACATCTGTGCATTCCGCTGTTCCTCTCCAAGTGTAATTCTGTCCGCAATAGGGTATATTACATTCAGCGTGTCAGCGTCTATATACAAAGCCTGAAAAATAAATCCCTTATATTTGCACACACTACTGTGCATCTCCAAGTGCATTTCTGTCTGTAAAAGGGTATATTACACTCAAGGTCTAAATACAAGTGCTGAAAGCGTAATCCTCTATATTTGCAGACACTATTGTGCATCTCTAAGTGTATTTCTGTCCGTAAAAGGATACCTTTAAGGCAGGGCCTAAATACTAGGCTTAAAATTGATATTCCCCTAAATCTGTGGTTTCTGCTGTGCCTGTATTAGTGTTATACGGTAAATAGATAGCTAGATAGTGTTAGGTGCCTGCAAATAAAGGCTTTAATTTGAACTCTATACACTGGGCCAAATAAGTTTTTCCTTATTGTGGTGAACGGTAACAATGAGGAAAACATCTAAAAGGGACGCGGACGTGGTCATGGTTGTGTTAGTGGACACTCTGGTGCTGGGAGGGACGTGGCCGTTCTGCCACAGTTACATGTCCTAGTGAACCAACTACTTCAGGTCCCAGTAGCCGCCAGAATCTACAGCGATATTTGGTCGGGCCTAATGCCATTCTAAGGATGGTAAGGTCTGAGCAAGTACAGGCGCTAGTCGATTGGGTGGCCGACAGTGGATCCAGTAGGTTCACATTATCTCCCACACAGTCTTCTGCAGCAAGCGCACAGGTGGCGCCTGAAAACCAAGCCCATCAGGTTTGTTACATCACCCCCATGCATATCAGGGAACCTGTCTGAGCCTCAAGTTATGCAGCAGTCTCTTATGCTGTTTGAAGACTCTGCTGGCAGGGTTTTCCAAGGGCATTCACCTAGCCCTTCCCCAGTGGTGGAAGACATAGAATGCACTGATGCACAACCAATGTTTCCTAATGAGGACATGGGAATACCACCTCAACAGAGTCCGCACGTCTCTGATGATGACAAAACACAGGTGCCAAATGCTGCGTATTTTTGCAGTGTGCAGACTGAATAGGAGGTCATGGAGGAAGACTGTGTGGAAGACGATGCAGGGGACGATGAGGTCCTAGACCCCACATGGGATGAAGGTCGTGCCACTGACTTTCATAGTTCAGAGGAAGAGGCAGTGGTGAGACCGAGCCAACAGCGTAGTAAAAGAGGGAGCAGGGGGCAAAAGCAGAACAGCCGCTGCCAAGAGATTTCGCCTGCTACTGGCCAACGCCACCAGGGACCGAGCACACCAAAGGCAGCTTCAAGGAGTTCCTTGGCATGGCGCTTCTTCACACAAAGTGCTGACAACAAGACCCGAGTGGTTTGCTCGCTATGCCATCAGAGCCTGAAGCGAGGCATTAATGTTCTGAATCTTAGCACAACCTGCATGACCAGGCATCTACATGCGAGACACGAGCTGCAGTGGAGTAAACACCTTCAGAACCAAGAAAGGGCTCAAGCCCCTCCTGCTCCATCTTCTGCTGCTGTCTCGGCCTCTTCCTCCGCATTTGGAGGAACGTTGGCACCTGCAGCCAAGCAAATAGAGGATCCCTGGTCCTGAATGCCAGCATTTCTGAACTACTGGCCTTTGAAATGCTGTCATTCAGGCTGGTGGACACAGACAGCTTCAAACAGCTAATGACGGTGGCTGTCCCACAGTACGTCGTTCCCTGCCACCACTACTTCTACAAGAGAGCCGTGCCTTCCTGCACAACCAAGTATCAGATAAAATCAAGTGTGCACTGTGCAACGCCATCTGTGGCAAGGTCTTCCTTACTACATATACGTAGACCAGTAAGCATTGCCAGAGATGCTATATCTCCTAACTGCACACTGGGTAAACGTAGGCGGAGAGCTGTTTGGCGTACTTCCTTCCACCTCCAAGGATCGCAGGGCATCATTGTTTGCCTCCTGTTGCCTCCTCCTCCTACTCGGCTTGCTCCTCCTCTTCTTCCACCTGCTTATATGGTCAGCCACCGACCTTCACTACCAACTTCAGCACAGTCCGGGTATACGTCAGCAGGCCGTTCTGAATCTCATGTGTTTGGGGACAGGCCCCACACTGCAAAGGAGTTATGGCGCGGTATAGAACAACAGACCGACGAATGGTTGTTGCCGGTGAGCCTCAAGCCCGGCCTGGTGGTGTGCGATATTGGGCTAAATCTGTTGCAGCTCTGGGACTAGCCGGTTTGAGGCACATCCCTTGCCTGGCGCATGTGCTGAATTTGGTGGGGCAGAAATTCATTCACAACTACCCCGACATGTCAGAGCTGCTGCATAAAGTGCGGGCCGTCTGTGTGCGCTTCAGAGTTCTCATCCTGCCGCTGCTCGCCTGTCTGCACTACAGCGTAACCTCGGCCTTCCTGCTCACCGCCTCATATGCGACGTGCCCACCAGGTGGAACTCCACCTTGCACATACTGGAGAGACAGAGTTTCAGCTGCAGCACGCACGGATGTGTCGCACTGCAGAACAGCACCACTTCACCACCAATGACTGGGCCTCCATGCGAGACCTGTGTGCCCTGTTGCGCTGTTTCAAGTACTCCATCAACCTGGCCAGTGGAGATGACGCCGTTATCAGCATTACAATACTACTTCTATGTCTCCTTGAGAAAACACTTAGGGCGATGATTGAAGAGGATTTGGCCCAGGAGGAGGAGGAAGAGGGGTCATTTCTAACACTTTCAGACCAGTTTTTAGAAGTGGCTCAGAGGGAGATCTTTTGCAACAGCAGAGGCCCGGTACAAATTTGGCCAGCCAGGGCCTACTACTGGCGGACGAGGAGGACGAAGATGAGGAGAAGGTGGAGGAGGATGAGGATGAAGCATGTTCACAGCACGGTGTCACCCAACACAGCTCGGGCCCATCACTGGTGCGTGGCTGGGGGAAACGGAGGATGATGACGATACGCCTCCCACAGAGGACAGCTTGTCCTTACCTCTGGGCAGCCTGGCACACATGAGCGACTACATGCTGCAGTGCCTGCGTAACGACAGCAGAGTTGCCCACATTTTAACGTGTTCTGACTACTGGGTGGCCACCCTGCTGGATCCCCATACAATGACAACGTGCCCACCATAATTCCCGCTCTGGAGCATGATAGGAAAATGAGCGAGTACAAGAGCACGCTGGTAGACGCGCTCCTGAGAGCATTCCCAACTGACATGGGGGATAAGTGGAAGCACAAGAAGAAGGCAGAAGAGGAGCAAGAGGTCGCTAATGCAGCTGTGTCACGGCCACCTCCTCTGAAGGCAGGGTTAGCATGGCCGAGATGTGGAAACGTTTTGTCACAGTGCCACAGCTAACTGCACCACTAGCTGATAGGGAACGTGTTAGCAGGAGGCAGCATTTCAACAACATGGTGGAACAGTACGTGTGCACATGCCTCCACGTACTGACTGATAGATCGGCCCCATTCAACTCCTGGGTCTCCAAATTGTCCACATGGCCAGAGCTAGCCTTTTATGCCTTGGAGGTGCTGGCCTACCCTGCGGCCAGTGTATTGTCTGAACGTGTGTTTAGCACAGCAGGGGGTGTCATAACAGACAAACGCAGCCGCCTGTCCATAGCCAATGTGGACAAGCTGACTTTTATAAAAATGAACAAGGCATGGATGCAACAGGACCTGTCCATCTCTTGTGCAGAATAGACATTTATAACTGCCTCGCCATCAACCATACATTCTTGTACTCCAGGGCACTTCTTTATTGAATCCTCTTTTTTTATTTTATTGTACCATTATTTTTGGGGGCAATACCAAGTTGAATGAACCTCTCCTCTGTCTGGATGCCAGGGGCCTACATTTCAGCTAATCGCCTGCTGCTTTGGTGCTTGACATTAACCTCTTTTTGCTGTCAAATGACCTGTCTGGGTGTCAGGGGCCTAAATAACTGAAAGTGGCCTGTTTCATTGGTGGGTAACATGATGCCTGATTTGCTGCGATGGGACCTCTCTCCCCTCTGAGTGCTGGTTTCAGGGGCCTATATGTCGTTTAATCAATTGTTGCTTTGTTGGGTGACATTTTCTCTTTATACTGTCAAATGACCTCTACATTGTCTGGTTGTCAGGGTCCTATATTTAATTTAATCGCTTGCGGCATTGGTGGGAGACATTCAATTATTTTTACTGTCAAATGACCGCCCCATTCTGTGGGTGTCAGGGGCCTATATTTCGTTTCATTTCTTGCTGTCTTGGTGGGAGACATTAAACTCTTTTACTGTCAAATGACCTCTCTCGTCTGGGTGTCAGGGGCCTACATAAATGATAATGGCCTGTTCCATTGCAGGTTGACCTAAGGCCTGTGTTGCTGTTACGGGACTGTTCTCCTGTTTGCGGGTGCCATAGTCTTCCAGAATTACTAAATGAGGCCTGTGGCACTGCTGGGTGAAATCAATACTGATTTGGCATGATTGTAACTCTCCTCTTTGTGGGTCCCGTGGGCCTGAATGTTTGAATAAGGCCTGTGGCCCTGCAGGCAGACATTATTCCTTCTTGGCTGTGATGACAACTTCAACTCCCATGTATGGTTGCCATTGGCCTGAGTCTGTGAGTGAGGCCTGTTACACTGCTGACAGACATGAATCCTTCTTGGCTGTGTTGTGAACTTCAACTCCCATGTATGGTTGCCATGGCCCTGAGTCTGTGAATGAGGCCTGTGGCACTGCAGGCAGACATGAATCCTTTTTGGCTGTGATGAGAACTTCAACTCCCATAGCATTCCCACCTGACGCCACCCCAGCCTCCTATTCCACCTCCTCCTCCAAATTGCCAATTGATATTGGTTAATTTTTATTTATTTTATTTTAAGTCCTTTCCCTACCCACGTTTGTTTGCAGGGTATTTACCTACATTTTGCTTCCTTTTGCAGCCCTCTAGCCCTTTCCTGGGCTATTTTACAGCCTTTTTAGTGCCCAAAAGTTCGGGTCAAGTTTGGGTTGAGTTCCGAACCCAAACTTTTCGTGAAGTTCAAACCCAAACATCCAGGTGTTCGCTCAACTCTACTCATAAGGAAAAATCTGGTCAATCTACATAGCCAAAAATAACACAATAGAATTACCCCATAAAGGGGCAGTGCTCAAACATGGGGCATTATATTCACCCCAAATCATTATAACAACGCATATTTCGGATGCTTCCCGCATCAAGGGCACCGTTATTAACCAGATGCATCACTCTGAGGGGCCATTTATGGAAAAAGGACACAATCGGGATCAAAAGACCACAAAATGTTATTTATTCATAAAAAAGCTAAAGGTTAATCTCTCATTGATACAGCGGGGTAACTGGGATCGGAAGCGTTAGATCCATTCACATTCCTTCTGAAGGATCTTCCTATCCCAGTCACCCCCTCTTGATGGTGGTGGTATCAGTTTGAGAACTGAGAATTTCAGAGATCTTGGATTACCGCCATGTGATTACAAGATATGTGATGCAACAGGTGTAACATTCCTTTTATGAATATCATTAACGTGTTCACATATCCTCCTTCTCAATTCCCTTGTCAACTAACCTATATAGTCCATTGGACAGAGGAACTGGCAGATGTAAATAACCCCCTACTCTTACAGTTAACAAAATCCCGAACTTTGAAAAACTTTTCACAGAGCAAGTAACCATTTTCGCGGTAGATATAAAGTCGCAGGCCTTACATGACCCGCATTTGAACATCCCAATAGGTTTACGGTCAAGCCAGGTCCCTGGTTTGACTGGTGGCACATAATGGCTGTGAACCAGTCGTTCCTTCAAACTCCTACCTTTCCAGTAGGTGACAGATGGGTGGTCAAGGACAACATCTCTAGATCTAGATCGATCCCTAAAATAGGTATCTGTTCAGTATCTCCTTGATATGTGTGTTAGCAGTATCAAAGGTAGATATCAAGCAGATGGGGTCCGCTTCTCCTTGTCCCTTGGTTTGGGGACTAACGAGCCAGTACGGTCTTGTTGAGAAGCATGTTGAAATGCTTCCTTGAGGGTTCAATGTGGATATCCTCTATCTCTAAATCTATTATATAATTTCCTGGCCTCCCCAAAGAAGGAATCGGAGCTCGAGCATTTCCGTCGTGCCCGGAGATACTGCCCCTCATGGGATACCCTTTTCATAGCCATGGGATGATGACTCCCCAATGTAAAAGTGAGTTGGTGGTCGTCGCTTTTCTAAAAATAGAGGTAGTAAGTCTATCTAACTGTTTTACCACCCTCACATTAAGAAAGGTAATTGTTTCATGTTGGATCTCATATATAAACTTCATGCCTCTTTGGTTGTTGTTCAGTTCTTTAATGATGTCAACAAATTCATTTCCATCCCTTTCCAAATCACAAAGATGTCATCGATATAACGCATCCAAAATGCTATCTTCTCACTCCACTACACCTAATGGTCCAGGAATACAGAATTGTGCTCCCACCAGCCCAGGAAGAGATTGGCATACGTTGGGGCACAGGGGCTCCCCATAGCTGCCCCCGAGCTGGTGGTGGAAAAAAGTTATGGATAAGTGTGAACTCCAATAGCTCCAAAATAAAGTTGTTATGTGCCCCAAATTGTATACCCCTGCTTTTGAGATAGTATGCCAATGCCAAGAGACCTTTACTATGGGGGATAAAGACTCTACATCGATACTGACTAACAGACAATCAGGATCAATACTGATGGTTTCTATTAAGAAAGTCCATTGTATCTCGGGTGTATGATGGTAGAGACAGTACAAACTGTCTCAGGGTCTGATCAAGGTAAATGCTACCTTTTAGTAGTCCATAGAAAGTGGTAATGCATGGATTTGCTGGAAGGAGTAACTTATATTCTACTTTACTAATTACCTTATTACTCAGGCGAGTGTCCAATATGTATTTCAATTCTTTTAAAGGTAGGTGTAGGGTCTGATGGTAATATTCTATAGCCTTCCTTATCCTTAAGGAGGTCCATACACATCCTCTGGGACTGCTTATGGTCAAGAACCACAAGATTCCCACCTTTGTCAGAATGTTTGACAACAATAGACTCGTCTTTCTCCAATGTGCATAATCGTCCATCTCCTTCCTGGATAGATTATATTCTTTGGTGTGAACTTTCACCAAATTTTTAAGGTCGGAGGTAACTAACTGTAGAAAGATATATATATATATATATATATATATATATATATATAGTCTGAAAATCAGAACAGCACATCCAGAAGTCAAAAAAGGTGTCTTTATTCACCCATGTGGTACCACATGGGTGAATAAGACACCTTTGACTTCTGAGTGTGCTGTTCATTCTGACTTATTTTGGAGTGAAGCCTATTCCCATTGAACGTGCACCCGCCTGTTCTTATAGTCAGTGCCACCATTTTTCGTGTATATATATATATATATATATATATATATTCATAATTAAAAGTAGGTGGTGGTTTAATACTCTTGGGTTTTTAAGCTAGTAAAGGGCCCTGACCTGGGTTACGTGCCCTTCCTCCTCCAACTCAACAAGAACATTACAGTTTCACTCAATCCCCACCTCTCACATGTCTGTCTGTTAGAATGTTGAAAAAATGTATGCCATTTAAGTTTCCTGCTAAACAGATGGAGATCTTTAATCCATGTAAATGGGCAGAAATTAGTGGTGGGGACAAATGACAGTCCTTTTAAGGACCACAATCTGAGTTTCACTAAGCTCTCGAGTGGTCAAATTTATGATCTGTAAATCGTCGGATTGGCTTTGTTTTTCGCCCGTTCTCCACTGTTCCTGTAGCTGGTAAGGTGTTTGACCCTTCTCTAAAAAAGTAGAGGGGATAGAGATGCTGTTCTGAGAGGTGGAAGGAGAGGATAAGGATGAGGCAGCAAGAAGTTTGCTTCCTGTGTATAACCTCTGCTTCTCCCCCTCTTGGCCATCTTTTCCCTTGCCTTCTTGGAGCAAAGGCTCCTCTGTCTAAGCCTCCTCCTGATGTTCTATACTGTGTCTCTGTATCTGAGGATTCAAAGTCTGAAGATGAGACTTCTGATCCAGAGTGAACTGTTGTACCAACCTGATAATTATATAAGCTCTGTTTTCCTAAATTCACCGAGATCACTTGTGAATGGCCTATGTTTACATTGTTCTAATAAGTTTTGAAATTTTTTCTACAGAAGTCTGCAGTGATGCACCACGCTTATTAAAGTCGGGATCATCTTTGAATAATAGGGCAGTGTCTATCAATTCCTGTAATCTGGTAGATGTTTTATCAAATAGTTGTTGTTAATGTTATCTTTGTACCCAGCATAAAGATCCCTAAAGGCTAATTTACAAGTGGCAGAAGTGGTCTGTCCTGGAATGTCCTTATCCGAAAATATATCCCTGGCCTCATTAACTAATGCCTCAGTGAACACTGTCCCTGAAAGAAAACTGGCCATACTTATTAGTATAATCACTATTTATTATTTGTGTGGTGTTTTTGTTCATATACATATCATTTTAATGAATGAATTACAGGTTATATTTTATAGGGTATATAACAATTGCAGTGATAGTATATAATTAGGGATGGCGAATTGACTTCGGATGCTTCATCAGAAGTCGATTCGCCATAAAACTTTGTTGCTCCGTACAGTATTAAATTATATTGGCTCTGATGAGCCGAAGTCATTACTTTGTGAAGTCACACGAGACTTTGTGTAATAACGTTGGGAATTAATTATTACTAGTGTTGGCGCGAATATTCGAATAGCGAATTTTTAGCGAATATCGGACGCCATAAATTTGCGAATATAGTGCTATACAGGGTGGGCCATTTATATGGATACACATTAATAAAATGGGAATGGTTGGTGATATTAACTTCCTATTTGTGGCTAGTGTTGAGCGCGAATATTCGAATAGCGAATTTTTTAGCGAATATCGGCACTCGCTAATTGCGAATATTTCGAATATAGCGCTATAAATTCGCTATTTCGAATATTCGTTTTTGTTTTTAGTTCTATTTTTCTTTCCCACTTCCCAAAAGTAGTTCTTACCTGTCCTGAGGATTCCTGGCTTCCTGGCTGCTCCAGTCAGTGCCCGTTGCCGCTTCTGCCGACTTCCGTGCTCATGGAGCGTCCCCATCACCATGGGAACATCTCCATACTAAAATGTACTGTCGGATTTGAGAATTACGTTGAAATCGCAATGCGATTAATTCAAGTTATATTAATCGCATTGCGATTACAACTTAGTGCACTGCCATCTTACATATTAGGCTAGAATTAACGAATATGGAATATAGCAGCAGTGCTAAGTAGAAATCGCAATGCGATTACTCCAAGTTATATTAATCGCATTGCGATTTCAACTTAGCACTGCTATATTCCATATTCGTTAACTTCGTTAATTCTAGCAAGCTGACCAATTATAAACCCAGCTCTAAGTTTAAATCGCAATGCGATTAATATAACTTGAATTAATCGCATTGCGATTTCAACAGACATGGTTTACTATGGTCGCTAAAGCGATGATGGAGAATACTTCGTTATCTTCGTTTTGAGGAATATAACGAATACATTTGTCATATTCGCTAATTCTACCAAGCCAACCATAGTAAACCAGGTCTAAGTAGAAATCGCAATGCGATTTATTCAAGTTATATTAATCGCATTGCGATTTCAACGTAATTCTCAAATCCGACAGTTCATTTTAGTATGGAGACGTTCCCTTCCCATGTATGGTTGGCTTGGTAGAATTAGCTAATATGACGAATGTATTCGTCATATTCCTCAAAACGAAGATAACAAAGTATTCTCCATCTTCGTTTTAGCTACCTATTCGTCAACTTCGCTAATTTTAGCAATCAAATAGGAAGGTTGACTATAGAGACAGCTGTGTTTAATTCGCTATGCGATTATATTAGTATTATTTTTTTTTAAAATAGAATAATTATAATAATTATCAAGAATTATAATTATTCTATTTATTTTAAAAAATGCAAAGTAATATAATCGCATAGCGAATTAAACACAGATGTCTCTATAGTCCACCTTCCTATTTGATTGCAAGAATTAGCGAAGTTGACGAATAGATAGCTAAAACGAAGATGGAGAATACTTTGTTATCTTCGTTTTGAGGAATATGACGAATACATTCGTCATATTCGTCATCTTCGCTAAAATTCTAGATATCAAAGCAATAGGAAAGTAGCCTTAAGTTAAAATCGCAATACGCGATTATTTAAATCGCATATTAATCGCGATAACTAGAATAATGACGAATATTCGATTTCGACGAATATGAAACGAATATTCTATCGAATATTTTCGAATTTCGTTGAAATCGAATATGCCACCTGCCGCTCATCACTATTTGTGGCACATTAGTATATGTGAGGGGGGAACCTTTTCAAGATGGGTGGTGACCATGGCTGCCATTTGGAAGTTGGACATTTTGAATCCAACTTTTGTTTTTTCAATAGGAAGAGGGTCATGTGACACATCAAACTTATTGGGAATTTCACAAGAAAAACAATGGTGTGCTTGGTTTTAACGTAACTTTATTCTTTCATGAGTTATTTACAAGTTTCTGACCACTTATAAAATGTGTTCAATGTGCTGCCCATTGTGTTGGATTGTCAATGCAAACCTCTTCTCCCACTCTTCACACACTGATAGCAACACCGCAGGAGAAATGCTAGCACAGGCTTCCAGTATCCGTAGTTTCAGGTGCTGCACATCTCATATCTTCACAGCATAGACAATTGCCTTCAGATGACCCCAAAGATAAAAGTCTAAGGGGTCAGATCAGGAGACCTTGGGGACCATTCAACTAGCCCACGACTGACCAATCCACTTTCCAGGAAACTGTTCATCTAGGAATGCTCGGACCTGACACCCATAATGTGGTGGTGCACCATCTTGCTGGAAAAACTCAGGAACGTGCCAGCTTCAGTGCATAACGAGCGAAACACATCATGTAGCAATTTCGCATATCCAGTGGCCTTGAGGTTTCCATTGATGAAGAATGGCTCCACTATCTTTGTACCCCATATACCACACCATACCATCAATTTTTTGTTCCAACAGTCTTGGAGGGAGCTATCCAATGTGGGTTGGTGTCAGACCAATAGCGGTGGTTTTGTTTGTTAACTTCACCATTGACATAAAAGTTTGCCTCATCACTGAACAAAATCTTCTGCGTAAACTGAGGGTCCTGTTCTAATTTTTGTTTTGGCCATTCTGCAAATTCAGTGCGCCGATTTGGGTCATCCTCGTTGAGATGCTGCAGTAGCTGGAGTTTGTAAGGGTGCCATTTGTGAGTAGCTAATATCCGCCGAAGGGATGTTCGACTAATGCCACTCTCCAGTGACATGCAGCGAGTGCCAAGCTGTGGGCTCTTGCTGAATGAAGCTAGCACATCCACTGATGTTTCAGTTTCACGAAACTTAGCATGGGAGATGGGTGGTCTCGTAGGGTGTCTTGCATTGAAATCTGCTGCAATGACCCGGTTACTGCGTTCACCAGACATCAACACAATTTCTATCCGCTCCTCACAAGTTAACCTCGGTGACATGGCAATGGCTGTAAACAAAGAGACACTTATAAATAACTCATGTAAGAATAAAGTTACGTTAAAACCAAGCACATCATTGTTTTTCTTGTGAACTTCTCAATAAGTTTGATGTGTCACATGACCCTCTTCCTATTAAAAACAAAAGTTGGATTCAAAATGGCCGACTTCAAAATGGCCGCCATTGTCACCACCCATCTTGAAAAGTTTCCCCTCACTATACAGGAGTGCAGAATTATTAGGCAAATGAGTATTTTGACCACATCATCCTCTTTATGCATGTTGTCTTACTCCAAGCTGTATAGGCTCGAAAGCCTACTACCAATTAAGCATATTAGGTGATGTGCATCTCTGTCATGAGAAGGGTGTGGTCTAATGACATCAACACCCTATATCAGGTGTGCATAATTATTAGGCAACTTCCTTTCCTTTGGCAAAATGGGTCAAAAGAAGGACTTGACAGGCTCAGAAAAGTCAAAAATAGTGAGTAAATAGTGAGTAATAGTGAGTAATCTTGCAGAGGGATGCAGCACTCTTAAAATTGCAAAGCTTCTGAAGCGTGATCATCGAACAATCAAGCGTTTCATTCAAAATAGTCAACAGGGTCGCAACAAGCGTGTGGAAAAACCAAGGCGCAAAATAACTGCCCATGAACTGAGAAAAGTCAGCGTGCAGCTGCCAAGATGCCACTTGCCACCAGTTTGGCCATATTTCAGAGCTGCAACATCACTGGAGTGCCCAAAAGCACAAGGTGTGCAATACTCAGAGACATGGCCAAGGTAAGAAAGGCTGAAAGACGACCACCACTGAACAAGACACACAAGCTGAAACGTCAAGACTGGGCCAAGAAATATCTCAAGACTGATTTTTCTAAGGTTTTATGGACTGATGAAATGAGAGTGAGTGTTGATGGGCCAGATGGATGGGCCCGTGGCTGGATTGGTAAAGGGCAGAGAGCTCCAGTCCGACTCAGACGCCAGCAAGGTGGAGGTGGAGTACTGTTTTGGGCTGGTATCATCAAAGATGAGCTTGTGGGGCCTTTTCGGGTTGAGGATGGAGTCAAGCTCAACTCCCAGTCCTACTGCCAGTTTCTGGAAGACACCTTCTTCAAGCAGTGGTACAGGAAGAAGTCTGCATCCTTCAAGAAAAACATGATTTTCATGCAGGACAATGCTCCATCACACGCGTCCAAGTACTCCACAGCGTGGCTGGCAAGAAAGGGTATAAAAGAAGAAAATCTAATGACATGGCCTCCTTGTTCACCTGATCTGAACCCCATTGAGAACCTGTGGTCCATCATCAAATGTGAGATTTACAAGGAGGGAAAACAGTACACCTCTCTGAACAGTGTCTGGGAGGCTGTGGTTGCTGCTGCACGCAATGTTGATGGTGAACAGATCAAAACACTGACAGAATGCATGGATGGCAGGCTTTTGAGTGTCCTTTCAAAGAAAGGTGGCTATATTGGTCACTGATTTGTTTTTGTTTTGTTTTTGAATGTCAGAAATGTATATTTGTGAATGTTGAGATGTTATATTGGTTTCACTGGTAAAAATAAATAATTGAAATGGGTATATATTTGTTTTTTGTTCAGTTGCCTAATAATTATGCACAGTAATAATCACCTGCACACACAGATATCCCCTAAAATAGCTAAAACTAAAAACAAACTAAAAACTACTTCCAAAAATATTCAGCTTTGATATTAATGAGTTTTTGGGTTCATTGAGAACATGGTTGTTGTTCAATAATAAAATTAATCCTCAAAAATACAACTTGCCTAATAATTCTGCACTCCCTGTACTAATGTGCCACAAACAGGAAGTTAATATCACCAACCATTCCCATTTTATTAAGGTGTATCCATATAAATGGCCCACCCTGTATATTAACTATTTTGAATATTAATTTTTTTTAAGTTGTTAATCCCTTGTTGCTCTCTGGTTGTCTTCCCACTTCCCAAAAGCTGTTCTTACCTGTCCGGAGGATTCTTGGATCCCTGCCCGCTCCAGTCAATGCCTGCTGCCGCTTCTGCCGACTTCCCATGTGCATTGGAACGTCTCTATGCTAAAATGTACTGTCGGATGTGAGAATCACGATCTCACAAATTTGACTAAGTTGTAATCGCAATGCGATTAATATAACCTGAATTACTAGCAGTTGCAAATTCAACTTAGAGCTGGGTTCCTAATGGTTGTATTGCTAGAATATAACGAATATCACTAATTCACGAATATAGCACTATATTCTCAATCTTCGTTATATTCTAGCAAGCCAACCATTAGGAACCCAACTCTAAGTTGAATTCGCAATGCGAGAATACAGTCGTGGCCAAAAGTTTTGAGAATGACACAAATATTAGTTTTCACAAAGTTTGCTGCTAAACTGCTTTTAGATCTCTGTTTCAGTTGTTTCTGTGATGTAGTGAAATATAATTACACGCACTTGATACATTTCAAAGGCTTTTATCGACAATTACATGACATTTATGCAAAGAGTCAGTATTTGCAGTGTTGGCCCTTATTTTTCAGGACCTCTGCAATTCGACTGGGCATGCTCTCAATCAACTTCTGGGCCAATTCCTGACTGATGGCAACCCATTCTTTCATAATCACTTCTTGGAGTTTGTCAGAATTAGTGGTTTTTGTTTGTCCACCCGCCTCTTGAGGATTGACCACAAGTTTTCAATGGGATTAAGATCTGGGAGTTTCCAAGCAATGGACCCAAAATGTCAACGTTTTGGTCCCCGAGCCACTTAGGGTACTTTCATATTTAGCCTGCCGAATCCGTCCTGCCACAGTGGCAGTGCACTGCTGTGCAGCCGCTACGTCCCCATTGACTATAATGGGGCGGGGCGGAGCTACGGCGCAGCACGGCAGTGCACGGCCAAGATCGCCGGACTAAAAGTCCTGCATGTCCGAGTTTTCAGTCCGGCGATCTTTGTCGTGCAGTGCCGTGCTGCGCCGTAGCTCAGCCCCGCCCCATTATAGTCAATGGGGACAGCGGCAGCACGGTAGTGTGATCGAGCCACTTGCGGCAGGACGGATCCGGCAGGCTATTCAGCCTGCCGGATACTTCCTGCCACAAGTGTGAAAGTACCCTTAGTTATCACTTTTGCCTTATGGCACGGTGCTCTATCGTGCTGGAAAATGCATTGTTCTTCACCAAACTGTTGTTGGATTGTTGGAAGAAGTTGCTGTTGGAGGGTGTTTTGGTACCATTTTTTATTCATGGCTGTGTTTTTGGGCAAAATTGTGAGTGAGCCCACTCCCTTGGATGAGAAGCAACCCCACACATGAATGGTCTCAGGATGCTTTACTGTTGGCATGACACAGGACTGTTGGTAGCGCTCACCTTTTCTTCTCCGGACAAGCCTTTTTCCTGATGCCCCAAACAATCGGAAAGAGGCTTCATTGGAGAATACGACTTTGCCCCAGTCCTCAGCAGTCCATTCACCATACTTTATGCAGAAGATCAATCTGTCCCTGATGTTTTTTTCGGAGAGAAGTGGCTTTTTGCTGCCCTTTTGACACTAGGCCATCTTCCAAAAGTCTTTGCCTCACTGTGCGTGCAGATGCGCTCACACCTGCCTACTAGTGATGTCGCGAACATAAAATTTTCAGTTCGCGAACAGCGAACGCGAACTTCCGCAAATGTTCGCGAACGGGCGAACCGCCATAGACTTCAATTGGCAGGCGAATTTTAAAACCCACAGGGACTCTTTCTGGCCACAATAGTGATGGGAAAGTTGTTTCAAGGGGTCTAACACCTGGACTGTGGCATGCCGGAGGGGAATCTATGGCAAAACTATCATGGAAAATTACGTAGTGGACGCAGAGTCGGGTTTTAATCCATAAAGGGCATAAATCAACTAACATTCCTAAATTGTTTGGAATAACGTGCTTTAAAACATCCAGTGTGTGTATACGATCAGGTATGATGTTGTATCGATCAGGTAGTGTAAGGGTTACGCCCGCTTCACTGACATTGACAGACCAAACTCCCCTTTTAATGCACCGCAAACAGTTCATTTGCACAACCGCAAACTCCCCATTTGCACAAGGTTGGATACCAAGCTAGCCACGTCCCGGTGATGTCATTGAAGGTTTCCTCCTCCACCCAGCCACGTACAACACCAAGGGTCCCCAAAAGGTGAATTGAATTGATTTTTCGAACGGGGAGATGGTTACAAAAAACGCTGGCTCCCTCCCCTTTGTTTTTTTCCACGGTGACTGCGTCTGCGCCGTGCAATTTACTGTCACACCCGATATGAGTGGTATTTTCTGTAGTACTATTCTCATCAGTTTAATCCCTCTAACGTCCCCAATCTGGGTGCCATTTATTGAATAGATTTTTCGAATGGGGAGATGGTTAAAAAAACGCTGGCTTCCTCCACTCTGTTTTAATCCACGGTCACTGCGTCTGCGCCGTGCAATTTACTGTCACACCCGATATGAGTGGTATTTTCTGTAGTACTATTCTCATCAGTTTAATCCCTCTAACATCCCCAATCTGGGTGCCATTTATTGAATAGATTTTTCGAACGGGAGATGGTTAAAAACGCTGGCTCCCTCCACTCTGTTTTAATCCACGGTCACTGCGTCTGCGCCGTGCAATTTACTGTCACACCCGATATGAGTGGTATTTTCTGTAGTACTATTCTCATCAGTTTAATCCCTCTAACGTCTCCAATCTGGGTGCCATTTATTGAATAGATTTTTAGAACGGGAGATGCTTAAAAACGCTGGCTCCCTCCACTCTGTTTTAATCCACGGTCACTACGTCTGCGCCGTGCAATTTACTGTCACACCCGATATGAGTGGTATTTTCTGTAGTACTATTCTCATCAGTTTATTCCTCTAACATCCCCGACTCCCCAATCTAGGGGCCATTTATTAAATAGATTTTTCGAACGGGAGATGGTTAAAAACGCTGGCTCCCTCCACTCTGTTTTAAACCACGGTCACTGCGCTCTGCGCCGTGCAATTTACTGTCACACCCAATATGAGTGGTATTTTCTGTAGTACTATTCTCATCAGTTTAATTCCTCTAACGTCCCCAATCTGGGGGCCATTTATTGAATAGATTTTTCGAATGGGGAGATGGTTAAAAAACGCTGGCTCCCTCCACTCTGTTTTAATCCACGGTCACTGCGTCTGCGCCGTGCAATTTACTGTCACACCCGATATGAGTGGTATTTTCTGTAGTACTATTCTCATCAGTTTAATCCTCTAACGTCCCCAATCTGGGGGCCATTTATTGAATAGATTTTTCGAACGGGAGATGGTTAAAAACGCTGGCTCCCTCCACTCTGTTTTAAACCACGGTGACTGCGTGCCTGCGCCGTGCAATTTACTGTCACACCCGATATGAGTGGTATTTTCTGTAGTACTATTCTCATCAGTTTAATCCCTGTTACGTCCCATATCAGGGATTGCCTTTTGTGAAAAATAATTTAGGCCGGGTACCTTCGACTGCCTTCACAGTGACAGACCAAACTCTCATACACTAAACTGAATTGATTTCAGGAACCGGGAGATGGAAAAGCAGCTTGGTCGGTCCTCTTACTCCCAAATTGGGGCACTGTGCGTGCACAGAGCAATGTGCTGTGACACCCTATATGAGTGGTGTCTTAACTAGTACTATTCCTATCAGTTTAATCCCTGTTACGGACCCTATCCGGTCGAATTGATTAACCATTGTCGAATTAGCGAACCATTACGACATCATGAAATAATTTAGTTCTGAGCTCTGTACTTGCTTTGTATTGGAATTGATGGGGATTTTTTAATTGCCTGCATCATTTCTAATAAACTATTAAGAGACTTTATTATGATTTTTATTTTATGTATTAAAAACCCATACAACATATAAAAAAAAGGTAAATTAATGTTTTTCTATGAAATATTATCCAGCCGTCCGATCGCTTTTGGTCTGACCATAATGAAGCAACGGCCTTATCATCTGGGGTGTGGCAACATTGCCAACACACTTATAGAGGTGATGATGATTGCTTCATTGTGATACGCAAGCCCCTTCACCACAACAAGGTAACGATCACGAAGGGGAATTGACACTTGTATGTGCCTTTTTTTTGGTTTGTTTTTGCAGCCACAGTGCTGCACCATAGGACAGAAAATTAGGCATGTACACATGCCTGAAAAATAATGGCACTGTTGCAGCCGCTATTGTAGCAGCGGCCGGAAAATTGTATGTTTTCCAGGCAGAAAAGTGACTAAAACATTGCGGCTTGAACCCTAGTTGGTGGTGGAGAATTCACGAAAGTCATCCGGTATGCAGACATTAAATACAGCAGCGTGGGGACCATTTTGAGGCCAAGGCATGTAATCAGGCCTTTGTTAGTCAAACGTATCCCCCACTGTCAGTCCCTTCGGGATCCATGCCTCATTCATCTTTATGAAGGTGAGGTAATCAACACTTTTTGACCGAGGCGACTTCTCTTGTCAGTGACAATGCCTCCTGCTGCACTGAAGGTCCTTTCTGACAGGACACTTGAAGCAGGGCAGGCCAGAAGTTCTATCGCGAACTGGGATAGCTCAGGCTACAGGTCAAGCCTGCACACCCAGTAGTGAAGGGGTTCATTGCTCCTCAGAGTGTCGATATCTGCTGTTAAGGCGAGGTAGTCTGCTGCCTGTCGGTCGAGTCGTTCTCTAAGGCTGGATCCCGAAGGGCTGTGGCGATGAGTAGGACTGAAAAGCTCTGCATGTCCTCCATCAACAACACATCTGTAAATCGTCCAGTCCTTGCCACCGTGGTAGGAGGAGGATTACACTCACCTCTTCCCCTGTTAGATTCCCGTTGTGCTGTGACATCCCCTTATAAGCTGTGTAAAGCATATTTTTCAGTTTGGTTTTGAACTGCTGCATCCTTTCCGACTTTCGGTAATTTGGTAACATTTCTGCCACTTTCTGCTTATACCGGGGTCTAGTAGCGTGGCCACCCAGTACAGATCGTTCTCCTTTATCCTTTTTATACGTGGGTCCCTCAACAGACATGACAGCATGAAAGACCCCATTTGAACAAGGTTGGATGCAGAGCTACTCATTTCCCGTTCCTCGTCCTCACTGATGTCATTGACGGTCTGTTCTTCCCCCAGCCACGTACAACACCATGGGTCCCAGATAGGTGACAACAACGAGCACCCTGGGGTGCCTGCTGTGGTTGGTCTTCCTCCTCCTCAAAGCCGCCACATTCCTCCTCTGACTCCTCTTCCTCATACTCCTCTTCCAGCGTTGCTGCAGGTCCGGCAAGCGATGATGACAAGGCTGTTTCTGGTGGTGATGGTGACCACAACTCTTCCTCTTCCTCTTCACGCTCATCTACAGCCTGATCCAGAACTCTTCGCAGGGCACGCTCCAGGAAGAAAACAAATGGGATGAGGTCGCTGATGGTGCCTTCGGTGCGACTGACTAGGTTTGTCACCTCCTCAAAAGGACGCATGAGCCTACAGGCATTGCGCATGAGTGTCCAGTAACGTGGCAAAAGATTCCCAGCTCCGCAGAGGCTGTCCTAGCACCCCGGTCATACAAATACTCGTTGACGGCTTTTTCTTGTTGGAGCAGGCGGTCGAACATTAGGAGTGTTGAATTCCAACGTGTCGGGCTGTCGCATATCAAGCGCCTCACTGGCATGTTGTTTCGTCGCTGAATATCGGAAAAGTGCGCCATGGCCGTGTAGGAACGCCTGAAATGGCCACACACCTTCCTGGCCTGCTTGAGGACGTCCTGTAAGCCTGGGTACTTAGACACAAAACGTTGTACGATGAGATTCAACACATGTGCCATGCACGGCACATGTGACAACTTGCCCAAATTTAATGCCGCCAACAGATTGCTTCCATTGTCACACACCACTTTGCCGATCTCCAGTTGGTGCGGGGTCAGCCACTGATCCACCTGTGCGTTCAGGGCGGACAGGAGTGCTGGTCCTGTGTGGCTCTCTGCTTTCAGGCAAGTCAACCCCAAGATAGCGTGACACTGTCGTATCCGGGATGTGGAATAGCCCCTGGGGAGCTGGGGGAATCAGTTGATGTGCAGCCAGACGCCGCAGCAGAAGAGGACTCAGCCGAGGAGGATATCGAAGAGGATGGAGTAGGAGTAGAGGAGGTGGCAGTAGGTCTGCCTGCAAGTCGTGGTGGTGTCACTCAACTCCGCTGCGGAGCCACGCATTCCATGCTTGTCAGCCGTCAGCAGGTTGACCCAATGCGCAGTATACGTGATATACCTGCCCTGACCGTGCTTTGCAGACCAGGTATCAGTGGTCAGATGGACCCTTGCCCCAACACTGTATGCCAGAGATGCCATGACTTCCTTTTCAATGACATGGTAGAGGTTTGGGATTGCCTTTTTGAAAAAAATTTCGTCCGGGTACCTTCCACTGTGGTGTCCCAATAGCGACAAATTTTTGAAGGCCTCAGACTCTACCAGCTGGTATGGTAAAAGCTGGTGGGCTAAGAGTTCCGTCAAGCCAGCTGTCAGTCGCCGGGCAAGGGGTGACTTTGTGACATTGGCTTCTTATGCTCAAACATGTCCTTGACAGACACCTGACTGTGGGCAGATGAGCAGGAACTGCTGAAGGTGAGAGATGGAGTGGCGGGTGGTTGAGAGGGGGCAGGGAGGACAGCAGTGGTTGACGTGGCTGAAGATGCTGGACCAGGAGGAGCATGGTGGCTTTGAGTTTTTGTGCTGCTTGTACTCATGTGTTGATCCCATAGGCGCTTGTGATGTGAGATCATGTGCCTTCGCAAAGCAGTTGTACCAAGGTGGGTGTTGGACTTCCCACGACTCAGTTTCTTTTGGCACAGGTTGCAAATGGCATTGCTTTTATCAGAGGCAGACACACAAAAAAATGCCACACTGCTGAGCTTTGCAATGACGGCATTCTAGTGGTGGCAACAGCATGCGTTGACTGGCGTGCTGTCTGGCTGACCCCAGGTGCCGATACATGCTGTCTGACTGTGCCACTAACTCCTTGCGACGACCTCCCCTGCTTCCAACTCGTCTCCTCATTCTCTCTGTCTCCCCTTCAGAACTTTCCTCTCTTCTTCTCTTCGAGCAGGCACCCACGTGGCATCCGTGGACACATCGTCATCATCAACCGCTTCACTTGTATCTGACACCTCAGCAAAGGAAGCAGCAGCGGGTACACATCATCATCATCATCACACTGTACGTCCATGTGTGTAATCCTGCCTGACTGAGACATATCCCCGTAATCTACATCATCTGGCAATAATGGTTGCGCATCACTAATTGCATCCAACTGATGTGTAAATAACTCCTCTGACGGATCAAGTGAAGCGGCTGTGGTGGCTGTGGTGGTAGTGGTGGTGGTGGCGACGGGCGGGTGCGTGGTAACTTGAGAGCAGGTGACCAAGCTGAGCTGGAGGAGGATGGTGCGTCAAGGTTCTTAGCGGAAGCTGTTGAAGATTGGGTGTCCTGTCTAAGCCAGTCAACTACGTCCTCTGAATTTTTCGGGTTCAGGGTACGTGGCCTCTGAAAACTGGGCATTATTCCAGGGACAGTGGAAATCACAGCACCACGACCACGACGGCTCCCTGCGGGTGGCCTGCCTCTGCCTGTCATTTTTTTTAGATAAGTGGTACCACGCGTGCTAGGTACTGTGCCACCCGGTATGAGTGGTTGGCACTGGCAGTGGGCACACTACAGTCAGTGGAAGCGGGCCTGACACACACTGGCAGCAGGCAAGCAACTGAATTTAGACTACTGTCTAAAAATTAAATGCCTTATTTATCGGCAAGCTACTGTGCCACCCGGTATCAGTGGTTGGCACTGGCAGTGGGCACACTACAGTCAGTGGAAGAGGGCCTGACACACACTGGCAGCAGGCAAGCAACTGAATTTAGACTACTGTCTAAAAATTAAATGCCTTATTTATCGGGCAAGCTACTGTGCCACCCGGTATCAGTGGTTGGCACTGGCAGTGGGCACACTACAGTCAGTGGAAGAGGGCCTGACACACACTGGCAGCAGGCAAGCAACTGAATTTAGACTACTGTCTAAAAATTAAATGCCTTATTTATCGGCAAGTTACTGTGCCACCCGGTATCAGTGGTTGGCACTGGCAGTGGGCACACTACAGTCAGTGGAAGAGGGCCTGACACACACTGGCAGCAGGCAAGCAACTGAATTTAGACTACTGTCTAAAAATTAAATGCCTTATTTATCGGCAAGCTACTGTGCCACCCGGTATCAGTGGTTGGCACTGGCAGTGGGCACACTACAGTCAGTTGAAGTCGGCCTGACACACACTAGCAGCAGGCAAGCAGCTGAAATTACACTAAAGTGTAAAAATTAAATGCCTTTTTATGCAAAGTCCTGTGCCAGCCGGTATGAGTGGTGGGCACTGGCAGTGGGCACACTACAGTCAGTGGAAGTCAGCCTGACACACACTGGCAGGCAACTAACCTTAGATTAAAGTGTAAAAATTAAGTGCCTTTTTTATGCAAAGTCCTGTGCCACACGGGATGACAGGGGTGGGCACTGGCAGTGGGCACACTACAGTCAGTTGAAGTCGGCCTGACACACTAGCAGCAGGCAAGCAGCTGAAATTACACTAAAGTGTAAAAATTAAATGCCTTTTTATGCAAAGTCCTGTGCCAGCCGGTATGAGTGGTGGGCACTGGCAGTGGGCACACTACAGTCAGTGGAAGTCAGCCTGACACACACTGGCAGGCAACTAACCTTAGATTAAAGTGTAAAAATTAAATGCCTTTTTTGATGCAAAGTCCTGTGCCACACGGGATGACAGGGGTGGGCACTGGCAGTGGGCACACTACAGTCTGTGGGCCTGCAGCTCCTCACACACAGGCAGGCCAGGCAACTGCAATATGTATATAAAGGAAAAAAAAGCAGACTAATGTTGCAGCCCTAAAAGGGCTTTTTGGGGTGCTGTCAGGACGCTGTCCTTACAGCAGAGATCAGATGAGTCTTTCAGGACTGGAGTGGACACTGAATTCACTAGCCTAGCTATCGATTTCCCTATTAAATCAGCAGCAACTACACTCTCCCTCCTCTCACTAAGACTGCAGCTTCAGAATGAATCTAAAATGGATGCTGTGCAGGAGGTGGGAGGGTCTGGGAGGAGGGTATGCTGCTGATTGGCTGGAATGTGTCTGCTGACTGTGAGGTACAGGGTCAAAGTTTGCTCAATGATGATGTATAGGGGCGGACCGAACATCGCATGTGTTCGCCCGTTGAGGCAAACGCGAACAAGCTATGTTCGCCGGGAACTGTTCGCCGGCGGATAGTTCAGACCATCTCTACTGCCTACAGCCATTCCTGAGCAAGCTCTGCACTGGTGGCACTCCGATCCCGCAGCTGAATCCTCTTTAGAGACGATTCTGGCGCTTGCTGGACTTTCTTGGACACCCTGAAGCCTTCTTAACTAGAATTGAACCTCTTTCCTTGAAATTCTTGAATTCTATTCTTTTTTTGGGTGATTGTCCTATGTTGGGGCTTATTTTTTGCAGGGATGAGATGGCGGTTCGAATGGTACTATCTTGGGGTGCATATGACTTTTTGATCGGTTACTATTACACTTTTGTGATGTATAGGTAGACAAAAAGATTGCTTTTTTGACAACGTTTTATGTTTACGGAGTTCAAATGAGGGGTTAGTTCATATTATATTTTTATGGAGCAGGTCACTTACTGGACGCAGCGATACCTAATATGTATACCTTTTTTATTTATTTTGGTTTTACACAATAATATCCTTTTGAATAAAAAAAAACGTTTTAGTGTCTCCATAGTCTGAGAGCCATATATTTTCAGATTTTAGACAATTGTCTCAGGTTGGGTATAATTTTATGCGGGATGAGGTGACTGGTTAGATTGGCACTATTTGGGGGTCATATGACTTTTTGATCGCTGCTATTACACTTTGTGATGTAAGGTGCCAAAATTGCTTATTTACACCATTTTTTTTTTTTTTTATGGCGTTCACCTGAGGAGTTCAGTCATGTGATATTTTTATAGAGCAGGTTTTTACGGACACGGAAATACCTAATATGTGTAGTGTATTTTATTTTTTAATTTTTATTCAGTGATATGTGTTTTTTTACATTTTTTTACCCAGACCCACTTCTGGTTCTGAAAGATCCAGTGGATCTGGTGTCTGTATGATACAGCACAGTACACTATATAGCGAGGAGGATGAGGAGGAGGTGGAGGAGGATGAGGATGAAGCAGGTTCACAGCGGGGTGGCACCCGACACAGCTCAGGCCCATTACTGGTGCGTGGCTGGGGGGATACGGTGGATGATGACGATACGCCTCCCACAGAGGACAGCTCGTCCTTACCTCTAAGGAGCCTGGCACACATGAACGACTACATGCTGCAGTGCCTGCGCAATGACAGCAGAGTTGCCCACATTTTAACGTGTGCGGACTACTGGGTTGCCACCCTGCTGGATCCCCGGTACAAAGACAATGTGCCCACCTTACTTCCTGCACTGGAGCGTGATAGGAAGATGTGCGAGTACAAGCGCACGCTGGTAGAGGCGCTCCTGAGAGCATTCCCAAATGTCACAGGGGAACAGGTGGAAGCCCAAGGCGAAGGCAGAGGAGGAGCAAGAGGTCGCCAACGCAGCTGTGTCACGGCCAGCTCCTCTGAGGGCAGGGTTAGTATGGCAGAAATGTGGAAAAGTTTTGTCTCCACGCCACAGCTAACTGCACCACCACCTGATACGGAACGTGTTAGCAGGAGGCAGCATTTTACTAACATGGTTGAACAGTACGTCTGCACACCCCTCCATGTACTGACTGATGGTTCGGCCCCATTCAACTTATGGGTCTCCAAATTGTCCACGTGGCCAGAGTTAGCATTTTATGCCTTGGAGGTGCTGGCCTGCCCGGCAGCCAGCGTTTTGTCTGAACGTGTATTCAGCACGGCAGGGGGCGTCATTACTGACAAACGCAGCCACCTGTCCACAGCCAACGTGGACAAGCTGACGTTCATAAAAATGAACCAGGCATGGATCCCACAGGGCCTGTGCCTCCCTTGTGCAGAATAGACATTTATAACTGCCTCCCCCTCAATGTATTCTTGTACTCCGGGGCACTTCTTTATTGAATCCTCATTTTTTTAACTTTACCATGATCTTGCGGTGCAACCCAAAGTTGAATAAACCTCTCCTCTGTCTGGGTGGTGGGGCCGAAATAACTGAGTGGCCTTCTCCGGGGGTGGTTGATATGACGCATGATTCCTTGCTGTGGGACCTCTCTCCTCTGTCTGGGTGCTGGGCCGAAATAACTGAGTGGCCTTCTCCGGTGGTGGTTTATATGATGCATGACTCCTTGCTGTGGGACCTCTCTCCTCTGTCTGGGTGCTGGGCTGAAATAACTGAGAGTGGCCTTTTCCGGTGGTGGTTGATATGATGCATGATTCCTTGCTGTGGGACCTCTCTCCTCTGTCTGGGTGCTGGGCCGAAATAACTGAGAGTGGCCTTCTCCGGTGGTGGTTGATATGACGCCTTATTCGTTGCTGTGGGACCTCTCTCCTCTGTCTGGGTGCTGGGTTCTAAATAACTGAAAGTGACCTTCTCCAGTGGTGGGTGATATGACGTCTTATTCCTTGCTGTGGGACCTCTCTCCTCTGTCTGGGTGCTGTGGCCTAAATAACTGAAAGTGACCTTCTCCAGTGGTGGGTGATATGACGTCATATTCCTTGCTGTGGGACCTCTCTCCTCTGTCTGGGTGCTGGGGCCTAAATAACTGAAAGTGACCTTCTCCAGTGGTGGGTGATATGACACCTTATTCCTTGCTGTGGGACCTCTCTACTCTGTCTGGATGCTGGGGCCTAAATAACTGAAAGTGACCTTCTCCAGTGGTGGGTGATATGACGCCTTATTCCTTGCTGTGGGACCTCTCTCCTCTGTCTGGGTGCTGGGGCCTAAATAACTGAAAGTGACTTTCTCCATTCGTGGGTGATATGACGCCTTATTCCTTGCTGTGGGACCTCTCTCCTCTGTCTGGGTGCTGGGGCCTAAATAACTGAAAGTGACCTTCTCCAGTGGTGGGTGATATGACGCATGATTCCTTGCTGTGGGACCTCTCTCCTCTGTCTGGGTGCTGGGGCCGAAATAACTGAAAGTTGTCTTCTCCAGTGGTGGGTGACATGACGCATGATTCCTTGCTGTGGAACCTCTCTCCTCTGTCTGGGTGCTGGGGCCTAAATAACTGAAAGTGGCCTTCTCCAGTGGTGGGTGATATGACGCATGATTCCTTGCTGTGGGACCTCTCTCCTCTGTCTGGGTGCTGGGGCCGAAATAACTGAAAGTTGTCTTCTCCAGTGGTGGTTGACATGACGCATGATTCCTTGCTGTGGAACCTCTCTCCTCTGTCTGGGTGCTGGGGCCTAAATAACTGAAAGTGACCTTCTCCAGTGGTGGGTGATATGACGCCTTAGTCCTTGCTGTGGGACCTCTCTCCTCTGTCTGAGTGCTGGTTTCTAAATAACTGAAAGTGACCTTCTCCAGTGGTGGGTGATATGACGCCTTATTCCTTGCTGTGTGACCTCTCTCCTTTGTCTGGGTGCTTGGGCCTAAATAACTGAAAGTGACCCTCTCCAGTGGTGGGTGATATAACACTTTATTCCTTGCTGTGGGACCTCTCTCCTCTTTCTGGATGCTGGGGCCTAAATAACTGAAAGTGACCTTCTCCAGTGATGGGTGATATGACGCCTTATTCCTTGCTGTGGGACCTCTCTCCTCTGTCTGGGTGCTGGGGCCTATATAACTGAAAGTGGCCTTCTCCAGTGGTGGGTGATAGGACGCATGATTCCTTGCTGTAGGACCTCTCTTCTCTGTCTGGGTGCTGGGGCTGAAATAACAGAAAGTGACATTCTCCATTGGTGGGCGACTTAAAACCTAATTCCCTGCTATTGACCCCTCTCCAATTGATATTGGCTAATTTTTATTTATTTTATGTTATTTTAATTAATTTCCCTATCCACATTTGTTTGCAGGGCATTTACCTACATGTTGCTGCCTTTTGCAGCCCTCTAGCGCTTTCCTGGACTATTTTACAGCCTTTTTAGTGCCGAAAAGTTCGGGCCCCCATTGACCTCAATGGGGTTTGGGTTCGGGATGAAGTTCGGGTCGAGTTCGAAACCCGAACCTGAACATTTTCGGGAAGTTCGGCCGAACTTCTCATAATAACATAGTAACATAGTATATAAGGCCGAAAAAAGACATTTGTCCATCCAGTTCGACCTGTTTCCTGCAAGTTGATCCAGAGGAAGGCAAAAAACCCCTGTGAGGTAGAGCCAATTTTCCCCACTTAAGGGGAAAAAATTCCTTCCCGACTCCAATCAGGCAGTCAGAATAACTCCCTGGATCAACGACCCATCTTTAGTAGTTATAGCCTGAAATATTATTACGCTCCAGAAATACATCCAGGCCCCTCTTGAATTCCTTTATTGTACTCACCATCACCACCTCCTCAGGCAGAGAGTTCCATAGTCTTACTGCTCTTACCGTGAAGAACCCTTTTCTATGTTTGTGTACAAACCTTCTTTCCTCCAGACGCAGAGGATGTCCCCTCGTCACAGTTACAGTCCTGGGGATAAATAGATGATGGGAGAGATCTTTGTACTGACCCCTGATATATTTATACATAGTTATTAGATCTCCCTCAGTCGTCTTTTTTCTAGAGTGAATAACCCTAATTTTGATACCCTTTCGAGGTACTGTAGTTGCCCCATTCCAGTTATTACTTTAGTTGCCCTCCTCTGAACCCTCTCTAGCTCTGCTATGTCTGCCTTGTTCACGGGAGCCCAGAACTGTACACAGTACTCCATGTGTGGTCTGACTAGTGATTTATAAAGTGGTAAGACTATATTTTCATCACGGGCATCTATGCCCCTTTGATGCAACCCATTATCTTATTGGCCTTAGCAGCAGCTGCCTGACACTGGTTTTTACAGCTTAGTTTGTTATTTATTAAAATTCCTAGATCCTTTTCCATGTCAGTGTTACTGAGTGTTTTACCATTTAGTATGTACGGGTGACTTGCATTATTCCTTCCCATGTGCATAACTTTACATTTGTCAGTGTTAAACCTCATCTGCCATTTCTCTGCCCAAGCCCCCAATCTATCCAGATCCCTCTGTAGCAGAAAACAGTCCTCTTTAGTGTTAATTACTTTACACAGTTTAGTGTCATCTGCAAAAATTGATATATTACTGTGCAAGCCTTCTACAAGATCATTAATAAATATATTGAAGAGAATAGGGCCCAATACTGAACCCTGAGGTACCCCACTAGTGACCGTGACCCAATCTGAGTGTGTACCGTTAATAACCACCCTCTGTTTTCTATTACTGAGCCAGTTACTTACCCACATACAGGTGTTCGCTTAACTCTAGTTTTTACCAGACTTCTTACATTACAAGGCAAAAACGCTGTTGAGGTTACTCTTAGCAGCTGCTCGTTTATTGATTGCTATCAACTGGAAATCCAATGTCTGCCCCACCTCATCTCTCTGGATTGATAAAATGAAATCTCTCTCTCGAATAGAAGAACTCTCCTACTGGGAGATGAGATCTCACCATAAATATGTCAAGCTGTGGTCTCCTTGGGAGCAATGGAGGGTTGGAAGCTCTGCTTACCAGGATCAGGCGGAACCTGTCATTTACTTAGCCGTGGCTTCACCTATATAAGGACATCTATTGCATCTCTCTTTATATCTCCATTTTCTCTTCTATTATGCATTTCACGTCTGGTACGTATCTCATCTCATCTCACCTCATCCTTTCCTTCTTATTTCATATCCTCCCATCTCATTTCATCTTATCCCATCTGTTTTTTCGCAAATAACGAAGGCAAGACACAGGGCAAGACAACTGATCTTACCATACATATCTCTATGGTGGTGGAGCAGATTTGAAGTGGGGGAGGGACTAAGGGAGTTATTTCTGTTTTTTATAAACTATTGCTTTCATTTTATCAGGAACGTTTTCTATTGTTAGTATGAGAGAAGTGGTCTCGGGATATGGGTCCCTTAACAGATCAACAATGGTCGAGGAGCTATCCATGGGTCCCTCATTTTCACTATTTGAGGCACAAAGACACTCACAACTATATTTGATACATGGGGTCTATAGGACGCCCATGTTCCTTCATAGGTTGGGTATACGTGACACGTCTAATTGCCCTAAATGTGGCATTCCTGATGCACATCTACTTCATATGTTCTAGGAATGTACAGCTCTAGGCCCTTTCTGGCGTGCAGTACTGGATGATATTTTCGAGGTATATAGAATTAGACACTCTCTGTTGAACCATTAACCTGTATATTAGATTCACTGGAGGATGACTCCACAGAGGGACCCAACATTGGTATAAGTAGATTACTATATGAAGCCAGGAAACTAATAGCCCGATAATGGATTGGCACCACTGTACACACCAAAGAGGAGTTCATTGCACATATGAATGTGATAGTTGGGCTAGAGAGGGCAGTGTATTATAAGAGAGGCACTATTAAAAAGTTTGACTCTATATGGGGACCGTGGATGACAACACCGGGATTGCCCTCCAGGTCCCTATTATCTCTTCAATTGGGGAGGGGTATTGCTCGGTAAAGACAAGGTGAGGATAGTTTAGCTTTGTTGGACCTTTAGAATTTACTTGCTATAAGAAATGTATCATTACAGGTCGGGAAGGGAGAGAGTCATGGCCTAAGTGCTTTATGGTGCGGTTCAGGGAAAGGAGGGAGGGGGTTGGGTTAGGTAATTGGGTATGTTTTGTTTATGATTGTGGATGTACCCAATGTGGGTCTTTATATGCCTTTGTACATGAATCTGTGTTATCATTGTTTAGGTATAAAAGCCAAAGAAGGCACAAAGCAAGGAGGGTGTCAACCACATAAAGAGTCAACATAGTGGCCCAGTCACAGAGTGGGGAGGGTGACAACTGCATGAGAAGTCAACATAGTGGCTCAGTGACAGAGTGGGGAGGGTGACAACTGCATGAGAAGTCAACATAGTGGCTCATTGACAGAGTGGGGAGGATGGCCCAGTCACAGAGGAGTCAACATAGTGGCTCAGTCACAGAGTGGTGATGGTGGCAACAGCAAGGTGAGTCAACATAGAAGCCTCATCACCGATTAGGGAGGGTGGCAACAGTATGAGGAGTCAACATAGTGGCCCTGCCACAGAGTGGTGAGTGTGGCAACCACATTAGAAGTGAATATTGTGGCCCAGCCACAGAGTGCGGAGGTGGCAACAGCATAAGGAGTCAACTCAGTAGCCAAGTCACAGAGTAAAGGTGGTGGCAACCGCATGAGCATTTAACATAATAGCCCACTCACAGAGTGGTGAGGGTGGCAACAGTAAGCTGAGTCAACAGTGTAAGGAGTCAACATATTGGCCCAGTCACCGAGTGGTGAGGTGGCAACAACATGAGGAATCAACACAGTGGCCAAGTCACAGAGTTGGGAGGGTGGCAACATTGTGGCCCAGTCACACAGTGGGGAGGGTGGCAACATTGTGGCCCAGTCACAGAGTGGGGAGGGTAGCAACATTGTGGCCCAGTCACAGAGTGAGGAGGGTTGCAACCGCATGAAAAATCAACACAGTTGCCCAGTCACAGAGTGGGGATGGGTGGAAACCGCATGAGGAGTCAACATAGTGGCCCAGCACTCTGCAAACAGAACAATAACGCCGTAGTTATAGAAAAATATTCTGGTGCCAATGCTTCGCTTATTTTGTAAATTTGAGATTCTTGGCAAATACATTTTGTACAAATTTATTTGTGTTCGTCTGCCAAACGTCAAGGCGGGAACTTAACGGGAACTTAACAATAAATATTACCGGTTATTGGCCATAATGGCCACCATTAAATTCAGGGAATGCAGGTTCCACATCATGATGCCCAACTTCTGAAAATCAAGATTATTACTTTTTATTTTTTGTGTTCTACGTTATTTTAAGTCATTATCCTATCCACATTTGTTTGAAGGGCAATTATCCTTCTCTTACCTACATTATGTTTCCTTTTGCAGCCCTTTAGCCCTTACTATGCCATTTTAGTGCACCAAAGTAATGGTCTGCATTGACTTCAATGGGTTTCAGTTAGGGTTGAGCGAACCCGAACTGTAAAGTTTGGGTTCGTACTGGACTTTAGGGTTTTTGGTACCCGAACCCGAACTTTTCCATAAAAGTTCGAGTTCGGTGTTCGGCCGTTAAATAAGGCTTGTTGAAAGGCTGCAGGGCAGCCAATCAACAAGCGTTTAAGATGTGTGCCCTTAAAAGCCATGGCATGCTTGTGATTAGCCAGTGCAGCATGTGACCCAGCCTCTATATAAGCTGTAGCCACGTAGCGCCGCACGTCATATCAGCTCTTACTAGTGTAGGGATAGGATGCTGCTGCTGTGAGGGAGAGATTAGGAAAGAATCAGAACTTGGTGTTAAGTGTGCGACCTACAGCGATTTTCTTTGTGGGTGCAGTGCAACATTTTTGTACCCTGCCCTGAGCCCAGTAACACGGAAAAATAAGTTTTAATCCGTCTGTTAGTTAGGTGAGTGTCGGCGGCCATTTTGTGAAAGTGCAGTGCACGTTCACCTGCATATGTGCCAGGAACAATGAAATAATCCTGTTTTTGTAGTTCAGTGGGCGACATATACCCATTTTTTAAGTGCACCTGCACTGCATATGTGCCAGAGGAACAGAAAATAATATAGGTAATCTGTCTGAGAGTTCAGGGACCCAGGTGGCGACATATTCACATATTTTTCTGTAAAGTACTTCTGTGCTGCATATGTGACAGTGTGTTCAATTCAGTAAATCCATCTGTTAGATTCTGGAGGGACAATTTCTTTTTTTTTGTTGCTAAAAAGTCAGCTTGCGGACTGAGCTGCATTTGTCATTTGTAACATAAAGCAGTACATTAATCTGTTTCATTGTGGGTGTAAAAAGTCTCCTTTTTTGGGACAGAAAGTACATTTGCGGCCTGCCCTGCATTTGTCATAGGTAAAATAAGGCAGATTAATAATCTGTTTCATTGTGGGACTAAAAAAAACAACTTTTTGGGGTCAGAAAGTACTTTTACGGCCTGCGCTGCATTTGTCATATGTAAAATAAAGCAGTTTAATACTCTGTTTCATTGTAGGTGTAAAAAAAAGCCTTTTTTGGGCCAGAAAGTATGTTTGCGTCCTGCGTTGCATTTGTCATATTTAAAATAAAGCAGTCAATGAATGTGTTTCACTGTGGGTGTCAAAAAACTAATTTTTTGGGCCTGAAAGTACATTTGCGGTCTGCACTGCATTTGTTATATTTAACAAACAGCAGTAAATTAATGTGTTTCATTGTGTGAGCAAAAAAAAGGCTTTTTGGGGCCAGAAAGTACGTTTGCAGCCTGCGCTTCATTTGTCATATTTAAAATAAAGCAGTAAATTAATTTGTTTCATTGTGGGTGTAAAAATCAACTTTTTTGGGGCCAGAAAGTACGTTTGCGGCTTGCGCTGCATTTTTCATATGTAAATTAAAGCAGTTTAATACTCTGTTTTATTGTGGGTGTCAAAAAATCGCCTTTTTTGGGCCAGGAAGTATGTTTGTGGCCTGTGCTGCATTTGTCATATTTAAAATAAAGCAGTAAATGAATGTGCTTCATTGTGGGTGTGTAAAAATCGCCTTTTTTGGGCCAGAAAGTACATTTGCGGTCTGCACTGCATTTGACATATTTAACAAAAAGCTGTAAATTTGTTTCATTGTGGGCGTAAAAAACACCTTTTTTGTGCCAGAAAGTACGTTTGCGGCCTGCGCTGCATTTGTCATATGTAAAATAAAGCAGTTTAATAATCTATTTCATTTTGTGAGTAAAAAAACACCTTTTTTGGCCAGAAAGTACGTTTGCGGCCTGCGCTGCATTTGTCATATTTAACATAAAGCAGTAAATGAATGTGCTTCATTGTTGGTGTAAAAAAAAAACTTTTTTTTGGGCCTGAAAGTAGGTTTGCGGCCTGCGCTGCATTTGTCATATTTAACATAAAGCAGTAAATTAATCTGTTTCATTGTGGGAGTAAAAAAAACACATTTTTTGGGCCACAAAGTACTTTTGCGACCTGCACGGCATTTCTGATAGTGAAATATAATCAGTACATACAACTGGGACATTGTGGGTAAAAAGAATCACTTTTTTTGGCCAAAAAGTACATTTGCGGCCTACACTGCATACCTGACTGGGAAATAAATTTTGTAAATCCGTCTGTTAGTTTGGTGGGTGAACGCAAAGAATGAGGAGAGCGTCAAATAAGGGACGTGGCCGTGGTTGTGGTGCTGCTGGTGGTGGTGGAGCTCCTGTTGCAGAGAGAGGATGTGGTTATTTTGAAGGCCCAAATGCCGCTCTACGAATGGTGAGGCCAGAACAAGCACAGGCGATATTAGATTGGGTTGCTGACAGTGCCCTCAGTTCCTTCACATTGACTCCCACCCGGTCCCCTGCTGAAAGCTCAGGGTTGGCACCTGCACCTGTCTTTCACCTCACCCTCTTGCAAATCAGCCAAGCAGTCTGAGCCCCAAGTCATGCAGCAGTCTCTTATGCTTTTTGATAACTCTGCTGGTGGGGTTTCCATGGGCCATCCACATAGCCCTGCCCCAGAAGTGGAAGAGATTGAGTGCACTGATGCCCAACCACTTATGTGCCTTTCCCGCCTTACACCATGTGTCCCCTAAAATCACACGTGCCCTGACCAATGCAGTTACTGGGAAGGTCCACTTAACCACGGACACATGGACAAGTGCATTCGGCCAGGGACGCTACATTTCTTTGACGGCACATTGGGTGAATGTTGTGGAGGCCGGGAGCGAGTCGTACCCTGGGATGGTACAGGTCCGAACGATGCCAAGGATTGTGGGCCCTACGTCGATCAGGGTTTCCGCCAGCACCTATGTTAGTGGCTCCAACCCCAATTCTCTTCCTCCGCCTCCTCCTCCACTTCCACCTCCAAATTATCGGTGTGCAGCACCAATCAGCCATCAGTCAGTAGCTGGAAGCAGTGTAGCACTGCAGTGGGGAAGCGGCAAAAGGCCGTGCTGAAGCTGATATGCTTAGGGGACAAACAGCACACTGCCGCAGAGCTATGGCAGGTGATAAGACACCAGACTGAGCTGTGGCTCTCGCCACTCAACCTACAACCAGGCATGGTGGCAGCTTTGGAGCTCAGCAAGCTCACACACAAACCATGCCTAGCCCACATATTAAACTTAATGGTTCAACGGTTTTTCAAAATCTACCCCAATTTGCCTGAGCTACTGGTGAAGGTGCGCCGCATGTTTGCACATTTCCGCAAGTCATCGACAGCTTCAGCCAGTCTGTCAACGTTGCAGCAGCGCTTGAAATTGCCAGCTCACCGGCTGATGTGCGTCATGAGCACGCGCTGGAACTCGACCTTCCACATGTTGGCCAGGCTTTGAGAGCAGCAGAGGTCGGTAATGGAATACCAGCTGCAACATGGTCGTCGCCTTTCCAGTCAGCTTCCGCTACTCACAAGCGAGGAGTGGGCATGGATGACTGACCTCTGTAAGGTTTTAAGAAACTTTGAGATATCAACACAGATGGTGAGCGACGATAACGCTACTATTAGCGTAACCATCCCACTTCTGTGTCTACTCAAACTCTCGCTGCTCGCAATTAAGGACAACACTTTGCATGTGGAAGAGTTGAAAATGGGGGAAGACATTACACAGGGTGATAGTCAGACCACCCTCAGTTCATCTTCTCAGCGCAAATTGGCCAATGAAGAGGAGGAGAAGGAGCAGAAGACTGTTGCCTCCGCTGCAGAGGGTAGTACCCATGGAAGTTTAATTCCATCTGTTCAGCATGGGTGGGCAGAAGAGGAGGAAGAGGATGAGGAGATTGAGAGTCATCCTCCTGATGACGACAGCAAACTCTTGCCTGTTGGTACTCTGGCACACATGTTTGACTTCATGTTAGGCGGCCTTTCCTGCTACCTGCGCATTCTATACATTTTAGACAACATGGATTACTGGTTGTGCACCCTTCTCGGCCCCTGCTACAAAGAAAATTTCTTATCTCTCATTCCTCCGGTGGAAAGGATGAGCAAAACGGTGAAATACCAGAAGGTCCTTGTTGAAAAATTTCTCCCAAAATTTCCATCTGATAACGCTGGCGGCAGAGTCCATAGTTCCTTGGGCAACTGAGGAGGGGAGACAAGGGGAACACACAGCAGTTCCAACAGAGGCAGGGCAACACTCTCCAAAGCCTGGGACAGTTTCATGACACCCCACCAGCATCCTCACCCTGAGGCGCGGCCTACAGTCACAAGGAGGGAAAAATTTTGGAAAATGGTGAAGGAGTACATAGCAAACCGTGTCAGCGTCCTCAATGATCCCTCAGTGCCTTACAACTACTGGGTGTCCAAGCTGGACACGTGGCACAAACTGGCGCTATACGCCTTGGAGGTGCTGGCCTGCCCTGCCGCCTGCGTTTTGTCTGAGCGGATATTTAGTGTTGCTGGTGGCATTATAACAGATAAGTGTATCCACCTGTCAACTGAAAATGCTGACAGGTTGACTCCTATAAAAATGAAAAAGGCGTGGATTTCCCCTGACTTCTCGACTCCACCAGAAGAAAACTGAACATAAAGGCACTTTAAAGCTTAAAATAGACAAATCTCCAGGACCGGATGGCATACACCCCCGTATCCTGGGAATTAAGTGATGTCATAGCCACACCTTTATTTCTGATATTTACAGACTCCATACTGACAGGGAATGTTCCACAGGATTGGCGCATAGAAAATGTGGTGCCAATATTCAAAAAGGGTCCAAAAACAGAGCCTGGAAATGATAGGCCGGTAAGTTTAACATCTTTTGTGGGTAAACTGTTTGAAGGTTTTCTAAGAGATGCTATCTTGGAGTATCTCAATGAAAATAAGCAAATAACGCCATATCAGCATGGCTTTATGAGGGATCGGTCATGCCAAACGAATTTAATCAGTTTCTATGAAGAGGTTAGTTCTAGACTTGACAACGGCGAATCAACGGATGTCGTATATCTGGACTTCTCTAAAGCATTTGACACTGTACCTCATAAAAGGTTAGTATTAGAGTTGAGCAAACACCTGGAAGTTCGGGTTTGAGAGGTTCGGCGGAACTTCCGGAAAATGTCCGGGTTCGTGATCTGAACTCAACCCAAACTTCATCCCGAACCCGAACCCCATAGAAGTCAAGGGGGACCAGAACTTTTGGGCACTAAAAAGGCTGTAAAAGACTCCCGGAAAGGGCTAGAGGGCTGCAAAAGGCAGCAAAATGTAGGTAAATCCCCTGCAAACAAATGTAGATAGGGAAATGATGACTTAACATAAAATAAATAAAAATTAACCAATATTAATTGGAGTTAGGTCCCATAGCACAGAATCAGGCTTCAAATCACCCACCAATGGAGAAGGTCACTTACTATTATTTCGACCCCAGCATCCAGACAAAGGAAAGAGGTCCCACAGCAGAGAATCTGGCATCATATCAACCACCACAGGAGAAGGCCACTTTCAGTGACTTAGGCCTTAGCACCCAGACAGAGGAGACATTCCAGATAGCACAAGCATTACATTTATACCATCCAGCACTGGAGAAGGCCACTTTTAGTTACTTTGACCCCTGCACCCAGAAAGAGGAGAGAGGTCCCACAGCACATATTCAGGCATCATATCACCCACCACAGGAGTAGGCCACCATTTAGTTAATTTGACCCCTGCACCCATGTCAGATTGTACAAGCATCAGTTTTACATCACCCAGCACAAGAGAAGGCCACTTTTAGAGACTTTGACCCCTGCACCCAGACGGAGGAGAGAGGTTTCACAGCACCCAGACGGAGGAGAGAGGTTTTCACAGCAGAGAATCAGGCATTTAGATCACACACCACAGGAGTAGGCCACCATTTAATGGGACCCCGGCAACCATGTCAGATGGCACAAGTATAACATTTATATCACCCAGCACAGGAGAAGGCCACTTTTAGAGACTTTGACCCCTGCAACCAGACGGAGGAGAGAGGTTTCACAGCACCCAGACGGAGGAGAGAGGTTTCACAGTAGAGAATCAGGCATTTAGATCACCCACCACAGGAGTAGACCACCATTTAATGGGACCCCGGCAACCATGTCAGATGGCACAAGTATAACATTTATATCACCCAGCACAGTAGAAGGCGACTTTAAGAGACTTTGACCCCTGCACCCAGACGGAGGAGAGAGGTTTCACAGCACCCAGACGGAGGAGAGAGATTTTTACAGCAGAGAATCAGGCATTTAGATCACCCACCACAGTAGTAGGCCACCATTTAATGGGACCCCGGCAACCATGTCAGATGGCACAAGTATAACATTTATATCACCCAGCACAGGAGAAGGCGACTTTGAGTGACTTTGACCCCTGCACCCAGACGGAGGAGAGAGTTTTCACAGCACATATTAAGGCATCATATCAATAACCACAGGAGAAGGCGACTTTGAGAGACTTTGACCCCTGCACCCAGACAGAGGAGAGAGGTTTCACAGCACCCAGACGGAGGAGAGAGGTTTCACAGCAGAGAATCAGGCATTTAGATCACCCACCACAGGAGTAGGCCACCATTTAATGGGACCCCGGCAACCATGTCAGATGACACAAGTATAACATTTATATCACCCAGCACAGGAGAAGGCGACTTTGAGAGACTTTGACCCCTGCACCCAGACGGAGGAGAGAGGTTTCACAGCACATATTAAGGCATCATATCAATAAACACAGGAGAAGGCGACTTTGAGAGACTTTGACCCCTGCACCCAGACGGAGGAGAGAGGTTTCACAGCACATATTAAGGCATCATATCAATAAACACAGGAGAAGGCGACTTTGAGAGACTTTGACCCCTGCACCCAGACGGAGGAGAGAGGTTTCACAGCACCCAGACGGAGGAGAGAGGTTTCACAGCAGAGAATCAGGCATTTAGATCACCCACCACAGGAGTAGGCCACCATTTAATGGGACCCCGGCAACCATGTCAGATGGCACAAGTATAACATTTATATCACCCAGCACAGGAGAAGGCGACTTTGAGAGACTTTGACCCCTGCACCCAGACGGAGGAGAGAGGTTTAACAGCACATATTAAGGCATCATATCAATAACCACAGGAGAAGGCGACTTTGAGAGACTTTGACCCCTGCACCCAGACGGAGGAGAGAGGTTTCACAGCACCCAGACGGAGGAGAGAGGTTTCACAGCAGAGAATCAGGCATTTAGATCACCCACCACAGGAGTAGGCCACCATTTAATGGGACCCCGGCAACCATGCCAAATGGCACAAGTATAACATTTATATCACCCAGCACAGGAGAAGGCGACTTTGAGAGACTTTGACCCCTGCACCCAGACGGAGGTGAGAGGTTTCACAGCACATATTAAGGCATCATATCAATAACCACAGGAGAAGGCGACTTTGAGAGACTTTGACCCCTGCACCCAGACGGAGGAGAGAGGTTTCACAGCACCCAGACGGAGGAGAGAGGTTTCACAGCAGAGAATCAGGCATTTAGATCACCCACCACAGGAGTAGGCCACCATTTAATTGGACCCCGGCAACCATTTCAGATGCCACATGTATCACATTTATATCACCCAGCACATGACAAGGCCACTTTCAGTGAGTTAGGCCTTAGCAACGAGACAGAGGAGACAGGTCAGATAGCACAAGCATCAGTTTTACTGATCACCCACTACAGGAGTCGGCCACCTTTAGTTAATTTGATAGCTTCAACCATGTAAGATGGCACTTGTATCACATTTATATCACCCAGCACATGACAAGGCGACTTTCAGTGAGTTAGGCCTTAGCAACGAGACAGAGGAGACAGGTCAGATAGCACAAGCATCAGTTTTACTAATCACCCACTACAGGAGTCGGCCACCTTTAGTTAATTTGATAGCTTCAACCATGTAAGATGTCACTTGTATCACATTTATATCACCCAGCACATGACAAGGCGACTTTCAGTGAGTTAGGCCTTAGCAACGAGACAGAGGAGACAGGTCAGATAGCACAAGCATCAGTTTTACTGATCACCCACTACAGGAGTCGGCCACCTTTAGTTAATTTGACAGCTTCAACCATGTCAGATGGCACTTGTATCACATTTATATCACCCAGCACATGACAAGGCCACTTTCAGTGAGTTAGGCCTTAGCAACGAGACAGAGGAGACAGGTCAGATAGCGCAAGCATCAGTTTTACAGATCACCCACCACAGGAGTAGGCCACCTTTAGTTAATTTGACCACTGCACCCAGAAAGAGGAGAGAGGTCCCACAGCACATAATCAGGCATCATATCAACCACCTCAGGAGAAGGCCACCATTTAGTTACTTAGGCCTTAACACCGACACAGAGGAGACAGGTCAGATAGCACAAGCATCAGTTTTACATCAACCACCACAGGAGAAGGGCACTTTTAGAGACTTTGACCCCTGCAGCCACACGGAGGAGAGAGGTCCCACAGCAGAGATTCAGGCATTTATATCAGCCAGCACAGGAGAAGGCCGCTTTCAGTGACTTAGGCCTTAGCACCGACACAGAGGAGACAGGTCAGATAGCACAAGCATCAGTTTTACATCAACCACCACAGGAGAAGGGCACTTTTAGAGACTTTGACCCCTGCAGCCACACGGAGGAGAGAGGTCCCACAGCAGAGATTCAGGCATTTATATCAGCCAGCACAGGAGAAGGCTGCTTTCAGTGACTTAGGCCTTAGCACCGACACAGAGGAGACAGGTCAGATAGCACAAGCATCAGTTTTACATCAACCACCACAGGAGAAGGGCACTTTTAGAGACCTTGACCCCTGCAGCCACACGGAGGAGAGAGGTCCCACAGCAGAGAATCAGGCATCATGTCAACCACCACAGGAGTAGGCCACCTTTTGTTTCTTTGACCCCTGCACCCAGAAAGAGGAGAGAGGTCCCACAGCAGAGAATCAGGCATTTAGATCACCCACCACAAGAGAAGGCCGCTTTCAGTGACTTTGGCCCCCTGCACCCTCACAAAGGAGACATGTCAGACAGCACAAGTATAACATTCATATCACCCAGCACAGGAGAAGGACACTTTCATGTACTTTGGCCCCGGCACCCAGACAGAGGGAAGGTTCATTCAACTCTCGGTTGCACCCCAAGATCCTAGTTAATTTCAAAAATTGATTTTTCAATGAAGAAGTGGCCAGGAGTACAAGACAACATGGTTTAAGGCAGTTATTAAGGACTACTCTGCACAAGGGAGGGTCAGGTCTTGTGGGGTCCATGCCTGGTTCATTTTTATAAATGTCAGCTTGTCCACGTTGGCTGCGGACAGGCGGCTGCGTTTGTCAGTATTGACGCCCCCTGCCGTGCTGAATACACGTTCAGATAAAACGCTGGCCACCGGGCAGGACAGCACCTCCAAGGCATAACATGCTAATTCTGGCCACGTGGACAATTTGGAAACCCAGAAGTTAAATGGGGCCGAACCATCCATCAGTACGTGTAGTTGTGTGCAGACGTACTGTTCAACCATGTTAGTGAAATGTTGCCTCCTGCTAACACGTTCTGTATCAGGTGGTGGGGCAGTTAGCTGTGGCGTGGAGACAAAACTTTTCCACATTTCTGCCATGCTAACCCTGCCCTCAGAGGAGCTGGCCGTGATACTGCTGCGTGGGCGACCTCTAGCTCCTCCTCTGCCTTGGCCTTGGCCTTCCACCTGTTCCCCTGTGACAGTTGGGAATGCTCTCAGGAGCGCGTCTACCAGCGTGCGCTTGTACTCGCGCATCTTCCTATCACGCTCCAGTGCAGGAAGTAAAGTGGGCACATTGTCTTTGTACCATGGATCCAGCAGGGTGGCCACCCAGTAGTCAGCACACGTTAAAATGTGGGCAACTCTGCTGTCATTGCGCAGGCACTGCAGCATGTGATCGCTCATGTGTGCCAGGCTCCCCAGAGGTAAGGACAAGCTGTCCTCTGTGGGAGGCGTATCGTCATCATCCTCTGTATCCCCCCAGCCACGCACCAGGGATGTGCCTGCGCTGTGCTGGGTGCCACCCCACTGTGAACCTGCTTCATCCTCATCCTCCTCCACCTCCTCCTCGTCCTCCAGTAGTGGTCCCTGGCTGGCTACATTTGTACCTGCCCTCTGCTGTTGCAAAAAACCTCCCTCTGAGCCACTTCTAACAGACTGGCCTGAAAGTGCTAAAAACGACCCGTCATCCTCCTCCTCCTCCTCCTGGCCCTGGCCCACATCCTCTTCCATCATCGCCCTAAGCGTTTTCTCTAGGAGACATAGAATTGGTATTGTCACGCTAATAACAGTGGCATCGCCACTGGCCATGTTGGTGGCGTACTCGAAACAGCGCAACAGGGCAAACAGGTCTCGCATGGAGGCCCAATCATTGGTGGTGAAGTGGTGTTGTTCCGCAGTGCGACTGACCCTTGCATGCTGCAGCTGAAACTCCACTATGGCCTGCTGCTGCTCGCACAGTCTCTCCAGCATGTGCAAGGTGGAGTTCCACCGGGTGGGCACGTCGCATATTAGGCGGTGAGCGGGAAGGCCGAAGTTCCGCTGTAGCGCTGACAGGCGAGCAGCGGCAGGATGTGAACGCCGGAAGCGCGCACAGACGGCCCGCACTTTATGCAGCAGCTCTGACATGTCTGGGTAGTTGTGAATGAACTTTTGCACCACCAAATTCAGCACATGCGCCAAGCAAGGGATGTGCGTCAAACCGGCTAGTCCCAGAGCTGCCGCGATATTTCGCCCAATATCGCACACCACCAGGCCGGGCTTGAGGCCCACAGGCAGCAACCACTGGTCGGTCTGTTGTTCAATACCCCGCCACAACTCCTGCGCGGTGTGGGGCCTGTCCCCCAAACATAAAAGTTTCAGAATGGCCTGCTGACGTTTACCCTGGGCTGTGCTGAAGTTGGTGGTGAAGGTGTGTGGCTGACTGGATGAGCTGGTGGAAGCAGTGGAGGAGGAAGCCGAGTAGGAGGAGGGGGCTACAGGAGGCAGAGAATGATGCCCTGCGATCCTAGGCGGCGGAAGGACGTGCGCCAAGGAACTCTCCGTCTGGGGCCCAGCCGCCACTACATTTACCCAGTGTGCAGTTAGGGAGATATAGCGGCCCTGGCCGTGCTTACTGGTCCACGTATCTGTGGTTAGGTGGACCTTGCCACAGGTGGCACTGCGCAGTGCACACTTGATTTTATCGGACACTTGCATGTGCAGGGAAGGCACGGCTGTCTTGGAGAAGTAGTGGCGGCTGGGAACCACATACTGGGGGACAGCCATGGCCATCAGCTGTTTGAAGCTGTCTGTGTCCACCAGCCGGAATGACAGCATTTCAAAGGCCAGTAGTTTAGAAATGCTGGCATTCAGGCCAAGGGCTCGAGGGTGACTAGGTGGGAATTTGCGCTTCCTCTCAAAGGTTTCAGAGATGGAGAGCTGAACGCTGCTGTGTGAAATATTGGAGACGCTAGGTGACGGTGGCGGTGGTGGTAGTGTTGTCGGTGGCACATCCTCTGTTTGCTGCTCGGCAGGTGGCAACATTCCTCTCGAGGCGGAAGCCGAGGCAGCAGCAGTAGAGGGTGGAGGGGGAGCCTGAGCGGGTTCCTTGTTTTTAAGGTGTGTACTCCACTGCAGTTCATGCTTTGCATGTAGATGCCTGATCATGCAGGTGGTGCTCAGGTTAAGAACGTTAATGCCTCGCCTTAGGGTCTGATGGCACAGCGTGCAAATCACTCTGGTCTTGTCATCAGCACATTGTTTGAAGAAGTGCCATGCCAGGGAACTCCTTGAAGATGCCTTTGGGGTGCTGGGTCCCTGTTGGCGCTGGCCAATAGCAGGCGAACTCTCTGGACGGCGGCTGTTCTGCTTTTGCCCCCTGCTCCCTCTTTGGCTTCGCTGTTGTCTCGGTCTCACCACTGCCTCTTCCTCTGAACTATTTAAGTCAGCGGCACGACCTTCAGTCCATGTGGGGTCTAAGACCTCATCTCTGCATCGTCTTCCACCCAGTCTTCCTCCCTGACCTCCTTCTGTTCAGTCTGCACACTGCAATAAGATGCGGCAGTGGGCACCAGTGTTTCGTCATCATCAGAGACTCGGTCACTCTGCTGTGGTGGTATTCCCATGTCCTCATCATCTGGATACATAAGTGGTTGTGCGTCAGTGCATGGAATGTCTTCCACCGCTGGGGAAGGGCTAGGTGGACGCCCCTGGGAAACCGTGCGAGCAGTCTTCAAACAGAATAGGAGACTGCTGCATAACTTGAGGCTCAGACAGTTTCCCTGATATGCATGGGGGTGATGTGACAGACTGATGGGCTTGGTTTTCAGGTGCCACCTGTGCGCTTTCCGCAGAAGACTGGGTGGAAGACAATGTGGTGAACGTGCTGGAAGCACTGTCGGCCACCCAATCGACTAATGCCTGTACCTGCTCAGGCCTTACCATCCTCATAACGGCATTGGGCCCCACCAAATATCGCTGTAAATTCTGCCGGCTACTTAAGGGAGTTGGTTCACTACTTTGTGCGCCTGAGGCCGAACGGCCACGTCCTCTGCCAGCAACAGAGGCTCCACGGACACCACCACGACCGCGTCCTCGTCCTTTAATAGAATGTTTCCTCATTGTTGCGATTCAACTCGCACCACAATAAAATATATTATTTTTAGCCCCAAAATTCCCACACTGGAAGATATAATTCCTTTTCCGGTATTAATTACAAGAAAACTGCTGCAAATTGGACACCAGAATTTTTAATATGCTAGTTTTGGTACATAGCTTCCCACACGGGAGATATAATTCCTTTACAGGAGTAAAACGTGCGGCCTACTGTTTCTGGTCTAACTAACACCAGATTGATTAAATTGGCCTTTTTTTCACCAAAATTACAACACTGGACAATGTAATGCCTTTTCAGGTATTACTTCCTTTTACAGGAGTAAAACGTGCGGCCTACTGTTTCTGGTCTAACTAACACCAGATTGATTAAATTGGCCTTTTTTCACCAAAATTACAACACTGGACAATGTAATGCCTTTTTAGGTATTAATTACAAGAAGACTGCTGCTAATTGGACACCAGAATTTTTAAAATGCTAGTTTGTGTACATAAATTCCCACACTGGAAGATATAATTCCTTTTCCGGTATTAATTACAAGAAAACTGCTGCAAATTGGACACCAGAATTTTTAATATGCTAGTTTTGGTACATAGCTTCCCACACGGGAGATATAATTCCTTTTACAGGAGTAAAACGTGCGGCCTACTGTTTCTGGTCTAACTAACACCAGATTGATTATATTGGCCTTTTTTCACCAAAATTACAACACTGGACAATGTAATGCCTTTTTCAGGTATTAATTACAAGAAGACTGCTGCTAATTGGACACCAGAATTTTTAAAATGCTAGTTTGTGTACATAAATTCCCACACTGGAAGATATAATTCCTTTTTCCGGTATTAATTACAAGAAAACTGCTGCAAATTGGACACCAGAATTTTTAATATGCTAGTTTTGGTACATAGATTCCCACACGGGGAGATATAATTCCTTTTTACAGGAGTAAAAACGTGCGGCCTACTGTTTCTGGTCTAACTAACACCAGATTGATTAAATTGGCCTAACAGCCAAGCCCCTAATGTAGTATATCTATGAAAAAATCGACTATTACATGAGATTAATGGACGTTGTGGCAGCTTTTGCTGTAGCACCACAAGTCCCAAAATGGCCGCCGCCTATCAGCCCAGTAACATGTGCCAGAAAACGGTCTGCCCAGCCAGAAAAAGAATTGACTTTGACTGAGCAGCTGAATCGCTGTTGTTCTGATTCACAGGTGTAGATTTTTCACTTCTTTGGAGCTTTGGTTTAGACTCTGTGGCAGCTTGTGCTGGCGCACCACAAGTCCCAAAATGGCCACTGCCGGTCAGTCCAGTTACATGTGCCAGTTAAAATCGCTCTGGCCAGTCTAAAAAAAATAGTGACTTTCAGTGAACAGCTCAGCTGAGTTGGTCTGATGCACAGGTGTGGATCATTCACTTCTTATCAGGTTTTCTTCCTCAATTATCCCTGCCTATCTCGCCCTCACAGCAGCTGCATCTATCCCTGGTCTAATCACAGCGGGAGTGAGCACGTCGCGACATGCGCACAAGCTTATAAAGAGGCTGAGTCACATGCTGCACTTTGCCAATCACAGCCTTGCCAATAGTAGGTGTGGCAATGTGAACACTGATGTGTGCAGTGAAGCCCCAGGGAAACCGTCAGACAGGGCTGTTTGCACCGAGAGCGTGTCACCAAGGTGCCTGGCCTTGGTGGAGTGAAAGCCCCAAGTTAAGTATTAGTATTAGTATAGCTGGCTCAGCCAGTTCCAGGGCGGGCTTTTACTGGGAACAGGTAATGTGCTGGGTGGGTGCCTGTTCCCCATGCTCCAGTCCGGGGTTTCGGACAGGTCCGTGTCTATTTAGTCCTGCTGCTGGACAAGGTGTGTCACTCTGGGAGAGAGTGATTTGTGTAGCAGAGTCCTGGTGAGGCTCTGGGAACGTGATCTCAGCTGAGGAGGGCTGAGGAGCCACGGGGCTAGGTGCTAGCCACAATTCATGGACGTTCGGCTGGGAAAGCCGCATGGGTTCCCGTGAGTGTGAATGGGGTCTTAGGTGAGTCAGGGATATTATGTATTAGGTAGTGCCTAGCCGGGCAGGTGTTCATTTATGTTGTTTTGTTTGAGAAGACTGCCAAATAAATGCACTGTTTGGACATGAAATCCGTTGTCCGGAAGGAAGTTTGTGTGAATGATCCCCGAGACCAGAGCTAATCCCTACATAGGCATGGCTGCGATGGCATCTTAGGGCAAGTAGTATGATGCATGTTGATTGGCTGCTTTGCAGCCTTTCAAAATGCGCCATAAAACATGACGAACTACGAACCCGAACCCGGACTTTTATGAAAATGTCCGGGTTCGGGTCCGTGTCACGGACACCCCAAAATTCGGTACGGACCCGAACGATTCTCGAACTGTTCGCTCAACACTAGTTAGTATATAAAATGAGAATGCTCGGACTGGGAGAAAATATCTGTTTGTGGGTAAGTAACTGGCTAAGTAACAGAAAACAGAGGGTGGTTATTAACGGTACACACTCAGATTGGGTCACTGTCACTAGTGGAGTACCTCAGGGGTCAGTACTGGGACCTATTCTTTTCAATATATTTATTAATGATCTTGTAGAAGGCTTGCACAGTAAAATATCAATTTTTGCAGATGACACTAAACTGTGTAAAGTAATTAACACTGAAGAGGACAGTTTTCTGCTACAGAGGGATCTGGATAGATTGGAGGCTTGGGCAGAGAAATGGCAGATGAGATTTAACACTGACAAGTGTAAAGTTATGCACATAGGAAGGAATAATGCAAGTCTCCCGTACATACTAAATGGTAAAACACTCGGTAACACTGACATGGAAAAGGATCTAGGAATTTTAATAAACAGCAAACTAAGCTGTAAAAACCAGTGTCAGGCAGCTACTGCCAAGGCCAATAAGATAATGGGTTGCATCAAAAGGGACATAGATGCCCGTGATGAGAACATAGTCCTACCTCTGTACAAATCACTAGTCAGACCACACATGGAGTACTGTGTACAGTTCTGGGCTCCTGTGAACAAGACAGACATAGCAGAACTGGTGAGGGTTCAGAGGAGGGCAACTAAAGTAATAACGGGAATGGGGCAACTACAGTACCCTGAAAGGTTATCAAAATTAGGGTTATTCACTTAAGAAAAAAGACGACTGAGGGGAGATCTAATATCTATGTATAAATATATCAGGGGTCAGTACAGAGATCTCTCCCATCATCTATTTTTCCCCAGGACTGTGACTGTGACGAGGGGACATCCTCTGCGTCTGGAAGAAAGAAGGTTTGTACACAAACATAGAAAAGGATTCTTCACCGTAAGAGCAGTGAGACTATGGAACTCTCTGCCTGAGGAGGTGGTGATGGTGAGTACAATAAAGGAATTCAAGAGGGGACTGGACGTATTTCTGGAGTGTAATAATATTACAGGTATAGCTACTAGAGAGGGGTCGTTGATCCAGGGAGTTATTCTGATCACCTGATTGGAGTCAGGAAGGAATTTTTTACTCCCCTTAAGTGGGGAAAATTGGCTTCTGCCTCACAGGGGTTTTTGCCTTCCTCCGGATCAACTTGTAGGAAACAGGCCGAACTGGATGGACAAATGTCTTTTTTCGGTCTTATATACTATGTTACTATGTTACTATGTAAATGTGTTCTTTATAATGTACTAAATACACTGTATTGCCATGCAACCCTTCCACCAAAAAAAGGGTACAGTATATTTCTGAATCTTCCTTTTCTCATCCTCTTCCTCCTCTTCCATCATATCAACATGCTTATTTGTCGCATATAATGCCCTCTCATAGATGCCCTTGCATACAATGTTCTATAGGGTCAGCTCACCTGCAGACCTTCGCACATAATGTATTACAGGGTCAGCTCACATGCAGGTCCTCACCTACAATCTTTTACAGGGTTAGCTCACCTGCAGGCCCTCGCATATAATGTTTTACAAGGTCAGCTCACCTGCAGGCCCTCACCTACAATCTTTTACAGGGTCAGCTCATCTGCAGGCCCTCGCATATAATGTTTTACAGGGTCAGCTCACCTGCAGGCCCTCTCATATAATTTTTTAGAGGTTCAGCTCTGCAGCAGGCCCTCAATCATAATATTTTCAATGGTCAACTCAGCAGCAGACCCTCATCCCTAATCTTTTACAGGGTCCTCTACAATATTTTACAGGGTCAGCTCACCTGCAGGCCCTCGCATATAATGTTTTACAGGGTCAGCTCACCTGCAGGCCCTCACCTACAATCTTTTACAGTGTTAGCTCACCTGCAGGCCCTCGCATATAATGTTTTACAGGGTCAGCTCACCTACAGGCCCTCGCATATAATGTTTTACAGGGTCAGCTCACCTGCAGCCCCCCACCTACAACCTTTTACAGGGTTAGCTCACCTGCAGGCCCTCGCATATAATTTTTTTGAGGTTCAGCTCTGCAGCAGGCCCTCAACCATAATATTTTTAATGGTCAACTCAGCAGCAGACCCTCACCCTTAATCTTTTACAGGGTCACCTACAATATTTTACAGGGTCAGCTCACCTGCAGGCCCTCGCATATAATGTTTTACAGGGTCAGCTCACCTGCAGGCCCTCACCTACAATCTTTTACAGAGTTAGCTCACCTGCAGGCCCTCGCATATAATGTTTTACAGGGTCAGCTCACCTGCAGGCCCTCACCTACAATCTTTTACAGGGTTAGCTTACCTGCAGGCCCTCGCATATAATGTTTTACAGGGTCAGCTCACCTGCAGACCCTCACCTACAATCTTTTACAGGGTTAGCTCACCTGCAGGCCCTCGCATATAATTTTTTTGCGGTTCAGCTCTGCAGCAGGCCCTCAACCATAATATTTTTAATGGTCAACTCAGCAGCAGACCCTCACCCTTAATCTTTTACAGGGTCACCTACAATATTTTACAGAGTCAGCTCACCTGCAGGCCCTCGCATATAATGTTTTACAGGGTCAGCTCACCTGCAGGCCCTCACCTACAATCTTTTACAGAGTTAGCTCACCTGCAGGCCCTCGCATATAATGTTTTACAGGGTCAGCTCACCTGCAGGCCCTCACCTACAATCTTTTCCAGGGTTAGCTTACCTGCAGGCCCTCGCATATAATGTTTTACAGGGTCAGCTCACCTGCAGACCCTCACCTACAATCTTTTACAGGGTTAGCTCACCTGCAGGCCCTCCCATATAATGTTTTACAAGGTCAGCTCACCTGCAGGCCCTCACCTACAATCTTTTACAGGGTTAGCTCACCTGCAGGCCCTCCCATATAATGTTTTACAGGGTCAGCTCACCTGCAGGCCCTCACCTACAATCTTTTACAGGGTCAACTCATCTGCAGGCCCTAGCATATAATGTTTTACAGGGTCAGTTTACCTGCAGGCCCTCTCATATAATGCTTTCCAGGGTCAGCTCAACTGCAGGCCCTCGCATATAATGTTTTACAGGGTCAGCTCACCTACAGGCCCTCGCATATAATATTTTACAGGGTCAGCTCACCTACAGGCCCTCACCTACAATCTTTTACAGGGTTAGCTCACCTGCAGGCCCTCGCATATAATGTTTTACAAGGTCAGCTCACCTGCAGACCCTCACCTACAATCTTTTACAGGGTTAGCTCACCTGCAGGCCCTCCCATATAATGTTTTACAGGGTCAGCTCACCTGCAGGCCCTCACCTACAATCTTTTACAGGGTTAGCTCACCTGCAGGCCCTCCCATATAATGTTTTACAGGGTCAGCTCACCTGCAGGCCCTCACCTACAATCTTTTACAGGGTTAGCTCACCTGCAGGCCCTCGCATATAATGTTTTACAGGGTCAGCTCACCTGCAGGCCCTCACCTACAATCTTTTACAGAGTTAGCTCACCTGCAGGCCCTCGCATATAATGTTTTACAGGGTCAGCTCACCTGCAGGCCCTCACCTACAATCTTTTCCAGGGTTAGCTTACCTGCAGGCCCTCGCATATAATGTTTTACAGGGTCAGCTCACCTGCAGACCCTCACCTACAATCTTTTACAGGGTTAGCTCACCTGCAGGCCCTCCCATATAATGTTTTACAAGGTCAGCTCACCTGCAGGCCCTCACCTACAATCTTTTACAGGGTTAGCTCACCTGCAGGCCCTCCCATATAATGTTTTACAGGGTCAGCTCACCTGCAGGCCCTCACCTACAATCTTTTACAGGGTCAACTCATCTGCAGGCCCTAGCATATAATGTTTTACAGGGTCAGTTTACCTGCAGGCCCTCTCATATAATGCTTTCCAGGGTCAGCTCAACTGCAGGCCCTCGCATATAATGTTTTACAGGGTCAGCTCACCTGCAGGCCCTCGCATATAACCTCACCTACAATCTTTTACAGGGTTAGCTTACCTGCAGGCCCTCGCATATAATGTTTTACAGGGTCAGCTCACCTGCAGGCCCTCACCTACAATCTTTTACAGGGTTAGCTCACCTGCAGGCCCTCCCATATAATGTTTTACAGGGTCAGCTCACCTGAAGGCCCTCACCTACAATCTTTTACAGGGTCAACTCATCTGCAGGCCCTAGCATATAATGTTTTACAGGGTCAGTTTACCTGCAGGCCCTCTCATATAATGCTTTCCAGGGTCAGCTCAACTGCAGGCCCTCGCATATAATGTTTTACAGGGTCAGCTCACCTACAGGCCCTCGCATATAATATTTTACAGGGTCAGCTCACCTACAGGCCCTCACCTACAATCTTTTACAGGGTTAGATCACCTGCATGCCCTCGCATATAATGTTTTAAAAGGTCAGCTCACCTGCAGGCCCTCGCATATAATTTTTGCAATGGTCAACTAAGCAGCAGACCCTCACCCTTAATGTTTTAGAGGGTCAGCTCAGCAGTAGGCCCTCACCCCTAATGTTTTAGATGGTCAAATTAGCAGGCCCTTGCTCCAAATGTTTTTGAGGGTCACCAGCAGGCCAACAATCATAATTTTTCAAGGGTGTGTATGATGCCCTACTTTATGTGTAACAAAGGGTGTATTGGACTGCCGGTTCCTTGTAATTTTTGGCAGCCCTTTCTCTTAGTGCATAGGCTTTATGAGTGTAGGAGTCCTACTACATGAACAATTGTACCACAATGTGAATGAGGCCCACCTTTATGGGATATACAGTTTGTATTTGAGTGCCTCTTGCTTGTAATTTTTGGCAGCACTGTACAAGGAAGGGTACTAAATAATAAGTGGTTATTAATATTCGGTAAAGACAAATTTAAGATACTTGTTTGTCCTTTGTGTTTGTTTGTTTTTTATACACAATTATGGGCAGGCGTGTGTCTCTGTGTCAGTATTGTAACCAACAGAAATGTATCTCACTCCAGCTGTGACTAACACCAACCCCCAATATTGTCCATCTATTGTTCTCAAAAGAAAAAAAACAAAGGAACTGACCTGTGATGGAAGAAACATAGAAACATAGAAACATAGAAACATAGAATGTGTCGGCAGATAAGAACCATTTGGCCCATCTAGTCTGCCCAATATGCTGAATACTATGGATAGCCCCAGGCCCTATCTTATATGAAGGATGGCCTTATGCCTATCCCATGCATGCTTAAACTCCTTCACTGTATTTGCAGCTACCACTTCTGCAGGAAGGCTATTCCATGCGTCCACTACTCTCTCAGTAAAGTAATTCTTCCTGATATTACTTTTAAACCTATGCCCCTCTAATTTAAAACTATGTCCTCTTGTAGCAGTTTGTCTTCTTTTAAATATTCTCTCCTCTTTTACCGTGATGATTCCCTTTATGTATTTAAAAGTTTCTATCATATCCCCTCTGTCTCTTCTTACTTCCAAGCTATACATGTTAAGGTCCTTTAACCTTTCCTGGTAAGTTTTGTCCTGCAATCCATGTACTAGTTTAGTAGCTCTTCTCTGAACTCTCTCCAAAGTTTCAATATCCTTCTGCAGATATGGTCTCCAGTACTGCACACAATACTCCAAATGAGGTCTCACTAGTGCTCTGTAGAGCGGCATGAGCACTTCCCTCTTTCTACTGTTAATGCCTCTCCCTATACACCCAAGCATTCTGCTGGCATTACCTGCTGCTCTATGACATTGTCTGCCCACCTTTAGGTCGTCTGATATAATGACCCCTAAATCCCTTTCCTCAGATGCTGAGGTTAGTACTGTATCACCAATTTTATATTGTGCTCTTGGGTTTTTACGCCCCAGGTGCATTATCTTGCACTTATCGACATTAAATTTTAGTTGCCAGATTTTTGACCATTCCTCTAGTTTTCCTAAATCCTTTTCCATTTGGTGTATCCCTCCAGGAACATCAACCCTGTTACAAATCTTTGTGTCATCAGCAAAAAGACACACCTTACCATTGAGGCCTTCTGCAATTTCGCTGATAAAGATATTAAACAATATGGGTCCCAGAACAGATCCCTGAGGTACCCCACTGGTAACAATACCATGGTCTGAATATACTCCATTGACTACAACCCTCTGTTTTCTGTCCTTCAGCCACTGCCTAATCCATTCAACAATATGTGAGCTCAAGCTCAAAGACTGCAGTTTATTGATAAGCCTTCTATGTGGGACAGTATCAAATGCCTTACTAAAGTCCAGATAAGCGATGTCTACTGCACCTCCGCCATTTATTATTTTAGTCACCCAATCAAAAAAGTCAATAAGATTAGTTTGACATGATCTCCCTGAAGTAAACCCATGCTGTTTTTATCAATCAACCCATGGGTTTTTAGATGTTCCACAATCCTCTCCTTGAGTATGGTTTCCATTAATTTCCCCACTATTGATGTCAGGCTTACTGGCCTATAGTTGCCTGATTCCTCTCTACTACCTTTCTTGTGAATTGGCACAACGTTTGCTAATTTCCAATCTTCTGGGACGACACCTGTTACCAGTGATTGGCTAAATAAATCTGTTAATGGATTTGCTAGTACACCTCTAAGCTCTTTTAATAGCTTTGGGTGTATCCCATCAGGCCCCTGTGATTTATTTGTATTAATTTTGGACAGCTGACTTAGAACCTCTTCCTCTGTAAAGACACATGCATCAAAGGATTCATTAGTCTTCCTCCCTAACTGAGGTCCTTCTCCTTCATTTTCCTTTGTAAAAACTGAACAGAAGTATTCATTGAGGCAGTCAGCTAGTTCTTTATCCTCTTCCATATACCTTCCTTCTTTTGTTTTTAATTTGGTAATTCCTTGTTTTAATTTCCTTTTTTCATTTATGTATCTGAAGAATGTCTTATCTCCTTTTTCACCGACTGAGCTAATTTCTCTTCTGCCTGAGCTTTAGTAGCTCTTATAACTTGCTTGGCCTCTCTCTGCCTCATCTTATAGATTTCCCTGTCATCCTCGTTTTGGGTGTTTTTATACTTGCTAAATGCCATCTTTTTGTTTTTAATGATCTTGGCCACTTCTGCTGAGTACCACAGTGGTCTCTTCCTTTTTTTGCCTTTACTGACAAGCCTAATGCACTTTTCTGTTGCCTTCAGTAGTGCCAATTTTAAGTAGTCCCATTTCTCTTGGACTCCATTGAAATTATTCCAGTCTGATAGGGACTCGCATACCACTGATCTCATTTTAGAAAAGTCTGTTTTCCGAAAATCTAAAACTTTTGTTTTTGTGTGGAGTGACTACGCCCCAGGGGGAAAGGGGATGCACTACGCCCTTTATTTTTATTTTTTTCTTTGAGAACAATATGGTATTTATTTATTTTTGGCCAATGTAGGTTACTTTCACACTCTTGTTTTGCGGATCCATTTGAAAGTGATGCCTCACGCAAATGACAAAATGGAGGCAAACTGTTCCGACACTCAAGCTGTTGTGAAACTACATCTCCCAGCATGAATACTTCCTCTGCTCATCTCAGAACTCTCAAAAAAAAAAAAAAAATGGAGCATGCTGGGAATTGTAGTTTCTCAACAGCTGGAGTGTCAAAGGTTGCTGATCCCTGGTTTAGCAGTGACCTCCACAACAGCCTACCCATTACCCGTTAACAGCAGTGTTGAGCGGCAGGGGCAATATTCAAATTTGCGATATTTCTCGAATATTTGGGCAAATATTCGCCATATATTCGAGAATTCGTGATCTCCAGTCATTATTTTCTTGATTGCAAAAATTTGCATAAAATATTCGCATAAACTGGTATTTAAAAAAACAAATATTTGCGATAATGAATATACTTTGTCATATTATAAACATTCGCAAATTGCCGAAGTGCCTATATTCGCGATTAAAATTCTCAATTCGAATATTCGTGATCAACACTAGTTAACAGTAACATCCATAGTGCCCGCCCCTTTAAAGGGGTTGTCCGGTTTCATACCTCCATTTCCACCCTGGCAGCCCCCTGACAGGTGCCACAGAGCAGTTAATGCAAATTAATTTACATAACAAAACAGTATAGAAGGGTTATTAAATATATTAGGACAATTAGAAAACCGTACATTTTTATGCAGCCTTCCTAAGCAGTTAGAGAAGAATTGGCTAGCAATAAAAATAAAAAAATTAAATGATAATTTTGTCTTCCTAATGATAAAGATCTAGGTGCATGGGTCCCCCAAGCTATCCAAGAGCTTTCAGGCAACTTTAAGACTTACTGACTCTCAGTTAGATGAGAGATGGTTTTAAATGTCTCATGGTGCACCAGGCTGCCATTGTAAGGTATCCCGGTTACCTGTTTTATGAATAGGTGCTGGCTTGCATTATACCCGGCTTTTGGCATATAGCCTGTGTGTTTGTGTGTTGTAAATAGGCATTAAAATAAAAGTATCCTTAATAAAATAATTATAAATGGTAGGATAAATAAAAACTATTAAATATAATTATTAATATATAAAATAAATTAATGAAAGATTTAAAAATAGCTATAAAGTTATTGGAAGTGTTAGTATGGTTATTGTAAAGGGTCTGTAGGTATGTTAAAATCTTAGAATATAGTTCTATGCGCCATCTGCTGGTTAGAGAAGTAAATTGCATTCTGATTATTTCATTTCTACTGCGCTATGGGAGCGTAACTTTGCTACATCTGTATACAGGAAAGAATGTTTCCTAACAATTTTTCCTCTAAATGACAGGCGTTGCTCTTAGAATCACTGCACACTTCACTTATTTGGGCAGTTATGGGGCCGAAACTAACCAAATAACTTAAGTGTGAACTGGGCATACTCCCGGCGTTTGCCGCATTGTATATATACTTTCTTTCCTCTTAGGTATCCCTGAGTATACCATGGATGCTGGAGTCCCTCCTGTGACTATTGCTGTGACCTGCCGCACTTTTGGGCAGTGTATGCTGTCCTTGAGCATCTGTGACCTAGGATGCCGGGCTTTATCTTCACACAATTTTCGCCTCTCGAGTTGCTATATACCCTCCTGATGAACCCTTGAAACATGACAAGGGCGAAACGCGTCGAGGGCTGCCTATGAATGTCTATTTATAGGCATATTTACTGAGGCTATGCTATTATGTGCCCTATACACTATAGGGGCTTATTTAGGGGTATAATTATCTCTGCATAAAGCATATGTTATTGTCACTCTATTTTCATACACAGAGTAACCCCCTATGTATTGTTGTATTTTAGTGATTTGATTTTCCCTTGTCACCTGTTTTTGCTTTTGTTTTTGGCCAAGGGGGCAATCAGTGGATGTCACCTATATCTGAGCAAGGGATTTCCAGGGCTATATAGACCAGGTACGAGGACAGGAAGCCCTCACCACAAGGGGTCGTTCCTGGGCTGAGGTCTAGCTAGGGGTACGATTAGGGACTGTTAGCTTGGTCTAATAGAAGGATTGTACTATTATGATTGCTCCCATCTTTGGCTTATTGTCATTCACCACAGGTGTCTAGGCTTGGACAGTAGAGGAGTGGTTTCACGTTTTTGAATATAAATGTGGGGAGACTAACCCCTTTTATTATAATTACAGTAAAAGTTATGTTTTAAGGAGATCTTTTTTCTTGTGCTGGAATTTTGTCTTTGATTATCTCCATGTTTTGATTAATTTCCTGCTGGAATACGTTTATATTGCTAGTATGGCCAATTTTCTGTCAGGTAATATATACACTGAAGCATTGATCAATGAAGCAAAAGATATCTTCTCTGACCGTGATGTTCCAGGACTAGGGGTATCGTCATCGTGTAAACAAGTGTTTAAAGACCTGTACATGAAGTACAAAGATAACATCAAATCGTGGTGGGAGATTAGATCTTTTGAGAGTTATCTGGAGTATAAAATTGTACCGAGAGGGCTGCAGATTACAATCAAACCAGCTGAACGCATTTCCTCCTCAACCCTTCAGAAGAGGTGGGAGGAAGAACTCACACATAGTTCTCTAAATTTAATGAGCATCCTCCTAGAGGAGGAAAGGAAATTATTTAATAAAACGACTACCGCCCTACAGGAACAAATAGAAGCCGCTCTGAAGTTCCGTAGCGATCCCGACTTCAGTAGACGAGAGAGTGCGTTACAAAACTCTATTGAAAAACTCCAGTCCTCTATTAAGGAAAGGAAGCACAGGCAATTTGTGCGGGATCTAACAGAATTTAAGGAAAATCGGGCATACAGCTGTCAGTCGATAGATACGAAGGGTACTGTCTCGGAGGTTTCATCCTCCGACTTAGAGTCATCAGATACAGAAAGGCGTTCAAAAAGCTCTCAGTACCGGGGGCGAAACAGTCTCAGGAGGCCCCCACGCCGGGGCAGAGGATGGCAGCGTGGAGGAGACATGAGAAGAGGAGGGGAGCAGTATGGTCGTGGCTATGCATCATCGGCACCTACCTCTTCGTCCGATACGTTTTCGGATTTACGGGGCTCAACAATGTCCCCTCCTCCCCCACCACCACCATCGTCTCCATCTGCGTCTTTTTTAGAGAGAAACCAGAAACCCCCCTACCATCTAAGAATATGCAAAATAAATGTGGAGCCCCAGTTATGGGTCTACAACACAATGAAAGCCAGATATCCCTCAAAGGAAGGAAAACCAAGCAAAGGGGTGTCTCCATTACAGAGATCACCAAATCCACCATATTAAGTGGCCCCTATGTCAAGATCCCGCTTTTTTACAAGCTTTAAGGATATGACGGGGAAAACCTAAGCCAGGTATCCATCCACAGACAGCTGTTTCGGGGTGTTGCCCCTCATCAGTGTGGAGTAGGATTCTGGCTAACCGGGAGCAATGCCTCGGAGACTACACAAACACAACAATAGCTGATCTCAGGGAGACCAACTACAAAAAAACACTGCGGAGCCTCACTTAAGAGTCTCAACACAGCAATCCGAAGTGCAAAGCTCCCTGGGAAACAGGAATATGCAAAATAAATGTGGAGCCCCAGTTATGGGTCTACAAAACAATGAAAGCCAGATATCCCTCAAAGGAAGGAAAACCAAGCAAAGGGGTGTCTCCATTACAGAGATCACCAAATCCACCATATTAAGTGGCCCCTATGTCAAGATCCCGCTTTTTTACAAGCTTTAAGGATATGACGGGGAAAACCTAAGCCAGGTATCCATCCACAGACAGCTGTTTCGGGGTGTTGCCCCTCATCAGTGTGGAGTAGGATTCTGGCTAACCGGGAGCAATGCCTCAGAGACTACACAAACACAACAATAGCTGATCTCAGGGAGACCAACTACAAAAAACACTGCTCCGCAGTGTTTTTTGTAGTTGGTCTCCCTGAGATCAGCTATTGTTGTGTTTCTACCATCTAAGAGACAGGGGACGACCAAAAGTGTAGGGGACAACCTACAGATTATCAATCTGACCGACCGTGAGTTGAGTCAGATTGAAGTAGATGTCTTAAAAAGAGGTCTTTCGTTCGTGCCCACGACCAGTTTTTGTTTATTCACATGGATTAAAGATTTACACCTATTTAGCCGGCGGTTAAAATGGCACAAATTTTTCCGACATACAAATCGGGAGACTTGTGAGAAACTGGGATTAAATGAAACAGATCATGCAGATTTTCAGAATTTGGTGAGTTTGAGTGTTGAGGGGGCACGGAGACCGGGCCAAGGCCCGCATACCGATCTGAGATTAAAAAGCACCAAAACACCCCCACCACTTAATTATGACCATATTCAAACATTTTCACAAATGGTTTCTCTTGACCTGGAAAAACTAGAGAGATTGAAACCTAGGCATTACAATCTTACGAGGGCAGAAATGAGTGCTCTTTGTTCCCTGGAGCAGGATACCAACCTGATTATCAAACCATCGGACAAAGGTGGCAATCTGGTCCTGATGGACCATGATTTATACCAGCGTATGTGCCTGGACCTCCTCAGGGACAAGAATGGATACCAAGTGTTATCTTTTAACTCGACGGCACAGTATTTGGATGAACTCAGAGCAATTCTGGCTGAGGGTCTGTCCGAGGGAGTGATATCTCCAGCGGAATTTGACTATTTGTTTCCAAAGTATCCCTGTACAGCAACTTTCTACGGTCTTCCGAAGATACACAAGGGCACAACCCCCCTAAAGGGACGACCCATTGTCTCGGGGGTTGGGTCCTTGACCCAGAACTGTGGGGTGTATATTGACCGGGTCTTGAGGGAGTTCGTCGTGTCCCGCCCCTCGTATACGAGGGACACGATGGACTTCCTCAATAAGATAGACTCCATCACGATTGATCCGGACAGCCTGATGGCTAGTGTGGATGTTGAATCGCTATATAGCTCTATCCCACACGATAAGGGACTCTTGGCTATCGAGTACTACCTCTGCACAAGAGGTACGCAATTTAAGGCACACAACCGATTTGTCCTCATGCTATTAGAGTTCACCCTGACCCACAATTTCTTCCTCTTTAACGCCCGGTTCTACCACCAGCTCAGGAGGACGGCTATGGGGAGTGCCTGTGCCCCGACCTATGCCAACCTCTTCCTGGGTTGGTGGGAGGACCGGTGCGTCTTTCCAGACCACGACACCTGGTGGTCCGACAAAATAATCATCTGGACCAGATATATTGATGATGTGTTCGTGGTCTGGAAAGGTGGGTCTGGGGAGTTTCAGAATTTCATTGATGAATTGAACCAAAATGAAATCGGGTTGAGGTTTACCTACGAAATCAATCAAGTGTCCCTGGCCTTTTTGGATGTGAGGGTGACTAAACAGGATGATAAATTAGTGGCAGAAATTTATACGAAAACCACGGCGACTAATTCCCTGCTCCACTAGGAAAGTCATTATCCAGGCCCACTGAAGCGGGGGATCCCGAAGGGCCAGTACCTTCGGGTTAGGCGTAATTGCACCACTAAGGAAACCTTCTATCGAGAGGCCAGGGATCTCCGTAATCGGTTTAGAGATAGAGGGTACCCCTCAAAAGTCCTGGCTGAGGCCTTCAAGAATGCGGCAGGGCAAGATCGGGAAGGTTTACTAACACCCAAGGATCGGGGGGTTGCTGGCGGACGGGTAGCATGGATCATTGCAACTTTTGATTCGGCTAACATGGAAATTTGCAGCATTCTCCGACGTTATTGGCCGATACTTCATATGGACCCGGACTTGGGGGATATTCTGCCCCATTATCCTGGAGTTACGTACAGGAGGGGCAGAAGCCTCAGAGACGGGTTGGTCCACAGCCATTATGCTCCACCGCCAGGGAGAAATACGTGGTTAGATCGGAAACCAAATGGTATGTTTCGATGTGGGGGCTGTAAAGCCTGTGATTTCATCAACACTTCGAAAACAGTGACCTGTTCAGCAACGGGGCATGTCTTTGAGCTACGGGATTTTTTCAATTGTAGGAGCCAAGGTGCCATTTACGTCTGCCAGTGCCCATGCCCCCTGGATTATGTGGGCAAGACTATAAGGGAGGCACGGCGACGATTCCTGGAACACATAATGATGTAACCAAGAAGAAAGAGACCCCTGTGGCATTACATATGAGTGAAAAACATGGGAGCGATCCACACTAGTGTTGAGCGCGAATATTCGAAAAGCGAATTTTTTTAGCGAATATCGGCACTTCGCTAATTCGCGAATATTTCGAATATAGCGCTATAAATTCGCTATTTCGAATATTCGTTTTTTTTTTTTTTTTTTTTAGTTATATTTTTTTCTTTCCTACTTCCCAAAAGTAGTTCTTACCTGTCCTGAGGATTCCTGGCTTCCTGGCTGCTCTAGTCAGTGCCCGTTGCCGCTTCTGCCGACTTCCGTGCTCATGTGGAGCGTCCCCATCCATGGGAGAATCTCCATATACTAAAATGTACTGTCGGATTTGAGGAATTACGTTAAAATCGCAATGCGATTAATTCAAGTTATATTAATCGCATTGCGATTACAACTTAGCACTGCTATCTTACATAGGCTAGAATTAACGAATATGGAGTATAGCTATGCACTAGCAGTGCTAAGTTGAAATCGCAATGCGAATACTTTAAGTTAAATTAATCGCATTGCGATTACAACTTAGCACTGCTATCTTACATAGGCTAGAATTAACGAATATGGAGTATAGCTAATGCTATGCACTAGCAGTGCTAAGTTGAAATCGCAATGCGAATACTTTAAGTTAAATTAATCGCATTGCGATTTCAACTTAGCACTGCTGCTATATTCCATATTCGTTAACTTCGTTAATTCTAGCAAGCTGACCCATTATAAACCCAGCTCGAAGTTGAAATCGCAATGCGATTAATATAACTTGAATTAATCGCATTGCGATTTCAACGTAATTCCTCAAATCCGACAGTACATTTTAGTATATGGAGACATTCCCATGGTGATGGGGACGCTCCATGAGCACAGAAGTTATGGTTGGCTTGGTAGAATTAGCGAATAGCGAATATGACGAATGTATTCGTCATATTCCTCAAAACGAAGATAACGAAGTATTCTACATCTTCGCTTTAGCTACCTATTCGTCTCGTCATCGTCAACTTCGCTATTCGCTAATTCTAGCAATCAAATAGGAAGGTTGACTTACCAGCCAGCTGTGTTAAATTCGCTATGCGATTTTTTTTTTTTAATACAATAATTATATTACTTGATAAAATTATTATAAGTATTCTATTTATTAAAAAAAAAAAAAAATCGCATAGCGAATTTAACACAGCTGTCTCTATAGTCAACCTTCCTATTTGATTGCTAGAATTAGCGAAGTTGACGAATAGGTAGCTAAAACGAAGATGTAGAATACTTCGTTATCTTCGTTTTGAGGAATAGACGAATACATTCGTCATATTCGTCATCCTCGCTAATTCTAGATATGAAACCAATAGGAAAGTAGCCTTAAGTACAAATCGCAATATGCGATTATTTAAATCGCATGTTAATCGCGATAACTAGAAAAAATGACGAATATTCGATTTCGACGAATATGAAACGAATATTCATTCGAATATTCGCGAATTTCGTCGAAATCGAATATGGCACCTGCCGCTCATCACTAATCCACACGTCCTTAAATTTACTATTCTGGAAGTGGTACCTCCTTCTCCCAGGGGGGGTAACTGGGATCGGAAGATTTTACAAAAAGAGTGTAAGTGGATTCACCGCTTTAGATCACAGACCCCTGCAGGTCTCAATGAAAGGCTGACGTTTACGTGCTTCCTTTGAACTTCCCACCTCAATGTAGATTTCGCTTTCCTTAGTTTATGGAACATCCGTTTATAGATCTCCTGTATCAACACCCAAACTTATTTATCTCTACTCATTGATGATTTAATGTGGTTTTTTTTCTATCTTTTTCGATATCCTACATGTGTACTTAAGTAAGTAACTACTCCATACACTGCCTTTTTTTTTTTTTGCGGCACCCTACTTACCTGTGACCAACTCCGCCTTGTACCCCCTCAGCCTTCTCCAACTTTTATGATGAGCGTTTATAAGCATTCATAAATAGATGTTATAACCACACCATTCCACCTCAATGGAGTGACATAAAGGGGTCATTTATGATGAAGGACTTATTTGCCATTTTTAAGGGCTCTCTACACATTAAGTTCAATACATCATTCATATGTTTTCTATTCTACCTGATTAAGCGTGTTGCGCCAGCTTAAATCATGAACACTGTGTTCTAGCACATATAATGCACATATTTTGGAGCTTATTACATATTTATTTCCGTCCTTCACTGCGGTGCGTTCCACACACCGGAAATGACGTGACGGCCCTGTGCGAAGCATTATCATCTTTCCTCTTGTTCCTTGGCACCACTTCCGTGCATTCCACGCATCGGAAGTGACGTGGTGCTATGAGGCTCGGCGCACGGTCACGGTTACCCGGACCCACTACACCACTTCCGTGCGTTTCACGCACCGGAAGTGAGGTGGTGGTGAATACCGGTGTTCACAGTTTGGTGCACGGATTAGCGATATTACCGCATTTAAATAAACCAACACAGACTTCAGGACAATTACCGTGCACCAACATTGTGGATAGACTATGCTCAGAATTGGTTTGGTCTGCAGCACATCATGACAGGTTAAGACTGCCCAGGGGGCGGAGCTAAGGGGTCAAGGAGGGAGTATTTAAACCTGGGTCATCATTGTAGGCAACACAGGAGGGCTGGCATGTGAGCAAACACTACATGACGTGAGTATTGGCCCTTTTTGCAACACAGTCGCACCTAGCTTCAGATGGAATTGGTAAGGATGATTTTTCTCTTTTGTATCTGTAGCTTAGACATAGATCTTCTTGGTCCCTGTATCTTAGGACCGAAGATAGAGGTCTCCTTTGGGACTGCTCAAAAGAAGTGAGTAGATGTGAGCATCCATTTTAGAAACTGGGCATACTCCCGGCATTTGCCGCATTGTCATACATACTTTCTTTCCTCTTAGGTATCCCTGAGTATACCGTGGATGATTGAGTCCCTCCTGTGACTATTGCTGTGACCTGCCGCACTTTTGGGCAGTGTATGCTGTCCTTGAGCATCTGTGACCTAGGATGCCGGGCTTTATCTTCACACAATTTTCGCCTCTCGAGTTGCTATATACCCTCCTGATGAACCCTTGAAACATGACAAGGGTGAAACGCGTCGAGGGCTGCCTATGAATGTCTATTTATAGGCATATTTACTGAGGCTATGCTATTATGTGCCCTATACACTATAGGGGCTTATTTAGGGGTATAATTATCTCTGCATAAAGCATATGTTATTGTCACTCTATTTTCATACACAGAGTAACCCCCTATGTATTGTTGTATTTTAGTGATTTGATTTTCCCTTGTCACCTGTTTTTGTTTTTGGCCAAGGGGGCAATCAGTGGATGTCACCTATATCTGAGCAAGGGATTTCCAGGGCTATATAGACCAGGTACGAGGACAGGAAGCCCCCACCACAAGGGGTCGTTACTGGGCTTAGGTCTAGCTAGGGGTACGATTAGGGACTGTTAGCTTGGTCTAATAGAAGGATTGTACTATTATGATTGCTCCCATCTTTGGCTTATTGTCGTTCACCACAGGTGTCTAGGCTTGGACAGTAGAGGAGTGGTTTCACGTTTTTTGAATATAAATGTGGGGAGACTAACCCCTTTTATTATAATTACAGTAAAAGTTATGTTTCAAGGAGATCTTTTTTCTTGTGCTGGAATTTTGTTTTAAGTGTGAACTCAGCCTTACAGGTCAATGTTAGCGCCAGGTATAAAGAATCGTGCAGAGGCCCAAGATCCTACTATAGTGTGAAAGAGCACACTCCTTTTACACCAATTCACTTGTTCCACTTAGATTTCTATAGAAGCTGTTCTTTTAAACGCCTATACAAGTAGAGCCGCCTTGTCGTCATCCCCCCTGACAGAGTGGAGTGGATGTCAGCAGTAAGTTTGTGTTGACGTCACTGATTATTTTGCCCTTCCTCAGATCCATCAGAACAATAACCACCAAAAAACGGATCCTGTCTGTGGAGCATCCACCTTCACTCGATCAGCATTTGGTCAGTAATCCATCAGTATTGCTAAAGACAAAAAAAAAAAAAAACAGGAGTGGATCCAAAAGAAAGATGACACGTGAATAGAATATTTGCATGTCTTCTCTGTTTTGTACCCACTCCTGCTTTTGGCTACCAAATCATAAAATCATAAGCCAATTCTGATGCAAAATAGGGACCATGTCATGCAGGCCTTACAGCTGTTACATAGACAGGATCCGGCGTGCGTTTCATTTTTCCTTCCTTCTGACAGATCAGAAGAAGGGTCAAATAAATGATGATATCAGCCAAGCCACAGAGTGGCAAGGTGACATAGTGTGGAGGTGGCAGCAGCATAAGGTGACCACAGAGTGGTATGGTGACATAGTGTGGAGGTGGCAGTAGCATAAGGTGACCACAGAGTGGCAAGTTGACATAGTGTTGAGGTGGCAGCAGAGCAGCATCAGGAGTCCACAGGTGGCAAGGTGACATAGTGTGGAGGTGGCAGCAGCATCAGGAGACCATTGAGTGGTAAGGTAACATAGTGTGGCGGTAGCATCAGCATCAGGAGACCACAGAGTGGCAAGGTGACAGTGTGGAGGTGGCAGCAGCATCAGGAGACCACAGAATGGCAATCTGATATAGTGTGGAGGTGGCAGCAGCATCAGAAGACCACAGAGTGACCCGGTGACAGAACCAGCAACTGTTCCAGGACATAAAACAGTGGAATGATGTTGTTCATCCCGTTGTCCTGGTGACTGACAAATAATGTGGACTCCTCAATGGTGCCTGTCACTTCTCTGTCTGACATACTGTTAGATCAAATAAATAAAAAGGAAATTAAAACACCCCAAAAAAGTCTGTAATTGTCTCACTTCAGCACACGACGGTTAATAAGCCCTTTTTTTTCCACTAATACATGCCAAAGAAGGCTTTAGAACATATAACTGCACTGCTGAATGGCAAATCGACCCTTATTTTTTTCTACTTATACACGCCACAAAATGCTTTAGAAAATATAACTGCACTGCTGAAACGGCAAATAATATATACATTTTTTGCCACTAATACAGGCCAAAAAGAATTTTAGAACATATAACTGCATAGCTGAATGGCAAATAATATATATTTTTGTGCCACTAATACACGCCAAAAAAGCTTTAGAACATTTAACTGCACGCCAAAAAGGGCTGTCATTTTCTTATTTCACCACACAACGGCTAATAAGCCTTTTTTTCCCACTAATACAAGCCAAAAATGCTTTAGAACGTATAACAGCACCACACAAGGCCAAATAAGACATAGAAATATTTCCTTGTAATAAACCCTGTTAATGGTTGTATCAAACAGCACTTGCACCCTAATAACAAGAATGGTCTGCTGAAATGACAGAGCTGTATAATAGCAATTTGGATCCCCAGTCAGTGCAGCAAGCTGTAATAGTATTGTTCCTCTTACCCAGGCAGTAAACTCCCCTACTGAACCCTGTTCTGCTTCAATACTGTGTAATGAGTCCTCCCTATCCTTTCCCTGAACTTCTATACAGCAAAATAAAAGATTTAAAGTCTGTTCTACCACTGTCCCTATCGTCTGCTGACGTCTCTCCCTGCACTACGTTTACTGGAAAATGGGTGAATCCAAGATGGCTGAGGCTATTTATGAGGCTGTGACATCACAGGGCTGGCTGGCTGCTGATTGGCTGCATGGGTGATCCTTCGTTCCCAGATTTCCTTGCTTCATGTCCTAACATGTGCAGCAGCCATTTTAATGCAATTCGTTACCACGAAGCCTGAGGAAATTCGGATTCGGTGCGAATCTAATTTTTCCTTAAATTCAGATCGAATTCCACTTCGTCAACTTCGATTCGCACATCTCTACTCATAATAACAACACCTGCCCATAAACAAATTTATCTAACCACAATTTGCAGATCCTCATAATAAATATTCTGCAGTTTCACAAACTTTATTTTGTGTCAAATCGACCAAATAGATCAGTAGGGTTAAGAGATTTGTTTCCTTTAATGGTTTTTAAGTTATCTATACATTTGGTAATTTTTACATTTTGATAGGAATCCATTCATACATCCGGAAGTGTTTTGCTGTCCGCAAAACACAGACACAGGCCATGTGCGCTCCGCATGTTGCCGACCACACATGGCCGGCACTTTAATAGAAATGCCTTTTCTTGTCCATGTCTGCGGAGAAGAAAAGGACATGTTCTATTTTTTGCGAAACGGAAGTGTGAATGTGGAATGAAAGTGCAGATGCAGACAGCATACTGTGTGCTGTCCGCATCTTTTCCGGACCCATTGAAAATGCAATGTTGCTGAACGGATCCGGATCCATTTTGCAGACGTGTGAATGGACCCTAATACAAATTCATATTTATATTCTGTCATTTTTAGCAGTGTCCAAATGAGGGTTTCTCACAATGGTAACATCTGGGTGGTTTCTATTTTAAAATTTTTATAGGGACCCATTCTTCCAATAGTTGGACTAAGGTGTTAGCTGCTTCTGTAGTCAACTTAAAAAAAAAAAAAAAGTGTCAGTTGCTTCTGTTTTTTATTATTTAATGCATTTCCTATTTTGTCAATGTTATTTGTGACATTGTAAACCTTTTAGCAAAACTTTCACTTTCCCCTGGTCTAAGGCCTCTTGCACATGACCGTATGCCCTCCGAGTGCGGGACAATAGCCCTGCCGACGGCCCGACATGCACAGCATCATTGTAATCTATGATGCTGTGCGCTCCCATGCTCACAATCAATGCCGCTCCGGGACATATGGTCCCCTCACGGTCAGTATGTCTCAGAGGAATTTAGGATTTTAAGCATTTGAGGTACTTTTTGGGTCACAGTTTATAGGTGGGATTCCCTTAAAAAAAAGGTAGGCTGCACTCCTAGTCATCTCTGGTATCACATGAGCCTCTGATTCTATCTCTCCCCCAGAGTATCCTATTGGTTGGGAAGCGTTTTCATCTCTTTCCAAATCACTGTTCAACTTCTCATAATAAATTCTCCAGGTCTTCTGTGGTATTCTTGTTGCCATGGAACAATATGAATGCTGAATACACATAACTGGGAATAGCAGTAGGCAGGCAGACAGAGGTAGTGGCATGGTGGTGGTGGCAGGAACAGCCATACTGTATGGAATATGATGGCAGGCATTCTTAAAAAAAAAAAAAAAAAATATATATATATATATATATATATATATATATATGAATCCAGAGGAAAAAAAAAACAGGCTGGTGTATTTGAGTTTCATTTGCAGCATACTTATATAAGTAGATATATATATAACGCGAGGTTGGTCGCGACGCGTGGTTGATTAAGTGTGAGGTTGTGTAAGTGTGACTTAAGATTAAGTGACTTCAGATTCAGGGACTTCAGTGGGGGACTGAAATTCGTCAGTTCTTGTAACTAGATTATATTGTATTTTTTTTGTTTTTGTGGTGTAATCCCCATTAGTATGTCTTGCACAATTGACAATGCCGTCCAGTTCACATCTTGCATGAAGTATGCAGTCCTGGAACAGCCGTTTGAGGGTGCATATCTTTGTTCAAAATGTGAGCAAATTACCCGTTTGGAATCGCACATCGAGTCTCTAAACGGGCATATTGCAACACTGAGAGCCACTGACAATTTGCAAAAGAGTTTGCTGCTCACCGAGCAAGCAGTCTTTGGGGTAGATGTGGGGGAGGGTGACAGAAAGGAGGCTGAGGAAAGTGAGGTAGCTAGCTGGGTGACAGTAAGAAAGGGGGGTAGAGGGAAGAGTGCCAGGGAGGCTAGCCCTGATCTGACACACCCCAACAAGTTTGCACGTTTGGCAGATGAGGGGGATGGAAGCTCAGGGACAGCACCGCTGCAGCCAGACACTTCCTCTGACGGTCAGGGGAATGTCAGCTCCAGTAAGCAGGGGACCAGGAGAGCAGGGCAGGCCAGACAGGTGCTGGTAGTGGGAGACTCAATTATTAGGGGAACAGATAGGGCGATCTGTCACAAAGATAGTGATCGCCGAACAGTGTGCTGTCTTCCTGGCGCTAGAGTTCGACACATCGCAGATCGGGTTGACAGATTACTGGGAGGGGCTGGAGAAGATCCAGCGGTCATGGTCCATATCGGAACCAAGGAAAAGTTAGAGGAAGGTGGAGCGTCCTTAAGAATGATTTCAGGGATTTAGGTCAAAAGCTTAGGGCAAGGACCTCAAAGGTAGTATTTCCCGAAATACTGCCTGTACCACGGGCCACACAAGAGAGGCAGCGGGAGATTAGAGAGGTTAACAAGTGGCTCAAGAACTGGTGTAGGAAGCAGGGTTTTGGGTTCATGGAGAACTGGGCCGACTTTGCTATCGGCTACAGGCTCTATCGTAGGGACGGGCTGCACCTCAATGGGGAAGGGGCAGCCGTGTTGGGGAGAAAGATGGCTAGAAGGTTGGAGGAGTGTTTAAACTAGGGACTGGGGGAGGGAAATTACATTACAGGAGGGGAAGATAGTGCAGATAGAGACCGGGGGCAAGGTAGTGGGACTGGGGAGAAATGGAAGGAGGGACTAGAAAAGTTCAGAAGGAAAGGTGTAGGGCAAAAAATATGCATAAACCTCTCAAATGTATGTATACTAATGCCAGAAGCCTGACTAATAAAACTGGGGAACTGGAATTAGTGATGTGTGAGGAGGATTATGACATACTGGGAATAACTGAGACATGGCTGGATGATAGCTATGACTGGGCTGTTAATGTACAAGGTTACAATCTGTTCAGAAAGGATCGTCAAAACCGGAGAGGGGGAGGGGTCTGCCTTTACATAAAGTCCTGTCTAAAGCCTACACTCCGGGAAGACATCTGTTGGGGACACGAAAATGTGGAGTCATTGTGGGTGGAGATAAATGGAGCCAAAAACAATAATAAATTACTAATAGGAGTTTACTATAAACCACCTAATATACCAGAGTCCGCAGAAAATCTATTACTAAACGAGATAAACAAGGCGGCAAACCATAATGAGGTGGTTATTATGGGGGACTTCAACTACCCGGATATAGACTGGGAAACTGAAACCTGTACATCCCATAAAGGAAACAGGTTCTTGGCAATAGCCAAAGACAATTACCTTTCCCAAATGGTTCAGGACCCAACTAGAGGGACGGCCATACTGGACTAAGTATTAACCAATAGTCCTGATAGAACAAAAGACGTGCAGGTCGGAGGACACCTGGGAAATAGTGACCATAAAGTAATAACCTTCCAATTATCCTTCAAACGAGAGTTTCTACAGGGAGGAACAAGAATACCGGACTTCAAAAAAGCTAAATTTAGCCAACTAAGAGAGGCCATTGGCCCAATTAACTGGGACATAGTCCTCAAAAATAAAAATACAACCACAAAATGGGAGATTTTTAAAAGCATTGTAACATCAAATTGTGATCGATGCGTACCTTATAGAAATAAAAGGCTAAGAAATAAAAAGAAACCAATGTGGATAAATAGAACCGTAAAAAAAGCAATAAATGACAAAAAGAAAGCATATAAATCACTAAAACAGGAGGGGAGCCAGGAAGCACTGGTAAACTATAAGGATAAAAATAGAATATGTAAAAACTAATAAAAACTGCCAAACTAGAGACCGAGAGATTAATTGCCAAAGAGAGCAAAACTAACCCTAAAATGTTTTTCAATTATATAAATGGTAAAAATATAAACCTGAAGGAGTCGGCCCTCTACATAGCAATGAGGGGGAGTTGCAGAAAGCGATGAGGATAAAGCCAAGCTATTAAATATTTTCTTCACCACTGTTTTCACTGAGGAAAATAAACTGTCAGATGAAATGCAAATGTAAGTAATTCCTTTAAAAGTGCCCTGTCTGACCCAGGAAGAAGTACAGCAGCGACTTAAAAAGATTAAAATAGACAAATCGCCAGGACCGGATGGCATACACCCCGTATCCTAAGGGAATTAAGTGATGTCCTAGCCAGACCCTTATTTTTGATATTCACGGACTCCATACTGACAGGGAATGTTCCACCAGACTGGCGTATAGCAAATGTGGTACCAATATTCAAAAAGGGTCCAAAAACAGAGCCTGGAAATTATAGGCCGGTAAGTTTAACATCTGTTGTGGGTAAACTGTTTGAAGGTTTTGTAAGAGATGCTATCTTGGAGTATCTCAATGAAAATAAGCAAATTACACCATATCAGCATGGCTTCATGAGGGATCGGTCATGTCAAACTAATTTAATCAGTTTCTATGAGGAGGTAAGTTCTAGACTTGACAGCGGCGAATCAATGGATGTCGTATATCTGGACTTCTCCAAAGCATTTGACGCTGTACCACATAAAAGGTTAGTATATAAAATGAGAACACTTGGACTAGGAGAAAATATCTGTATGTGGGTAAGTAACTGGCTCAGTAATAGAAAACAGAGGGTGGTTATTAACGGTACACACTCAGATTGGGTCACGGTCACTAGTGGGGTACCTCAGGGTTCAGTATTGGGCCCTATTCTCTTCAATATATTTATTAATGATCTTGTAGAAGGCTTGCACAGTAATATATCAATTTTTGCAGATGACACTAAACTGTGTAAAGTAATTAACACTAAAGAGGACAGTTTTCTGCTACAGAGGGATCTGGATAGATTGGGGGCTTGGGCAGAGAAATGGCAGATGAGGTTTAACACTGACAAATGTAAAGTTATGCACATGGGAAGGAATAATGCAAGTCACCCATACATACTAAATGGTAAAACACTCAGTAACACTGACATGGAAAAGGATCTAGGAATTTTAATAAATTACAAATTAAGCTGTAAAAACCAGTGTCAGGCAGCTGCTGCTAAGGCCAATAAGATAATGGGTTGCATCAAAGGGGCATAGATGCCCGTGATGAAAATATAGTCTTACCACTTTATAAATCACTAGTCAGACCACACATGGAGTACTGTGTACAGTTCTGGGCTCCCGTGAACAAGGCAGACATAGCAGAGCTAGAGAGGGTTCAGAGGAGGGCAACTAAAGTAATAACTGGAATGGGGCAACTACAGTACCCTGAAAGGGTATCAAAATTAGGTTATTCACTCTAGAAAAAGACGACTGAGGGGAGATCTAATAACTATGTATAAATATATCAGGGGTCAGTACAAAGATCTCTCCCATCATCTATTTATCCCCAGGACTGTGACTGTGACGAGGGGACATCCTCTGTGTCTGGAGGAAAGAAGGTTTGTACACAAACATAGAAAAGGGTTCTTCACGGTAAGAGCAGTAAGACTATGGAACTCTCTGCCTGAGGAGGTGGTGATGGTGAGTACAATAAAGGAATTCAAGAGGGGCCTGGATGTATTTCTAGAGCGTAATAATATTTCAGGCTATAGCTACTAAAGATGGGTCGTTGATCCAGGGAGTTATTCTGATTGCCTGATTGGAGTCGGGAAGGAATTTTTTCCCCTTAAGTGGGGAAAATTGGCTCTACCTCACAGGGGTTTTTTGCCTTCCTCTGGGTCAACTTGCAGGAAACAGGTCGAACTGGATGGACAAATGTCTTTTTTCGGCCTTATATACTATGTTACTATGTTACTATATATATATATATATATATATATATATATATATATATATATCTTATTTTATCAAACGTCTACCACAGTATGAAACAAACTATATCAGATCAATTGTACATTGCGCTATACCCAACATTACAATAGATGTCAGATTAAAAAAGGTCATATAAAAGGACCAAAAGACAATCTCAGGAAGATACATTGAGGGAAATTTTGGACAATGTGTCACAAACAGAAGTCCAGAACCCTCTAATTTTAGGACATTGCCCCCAAATTTGATATTGAGACACACTCTTTGCCTCGCACCTCCAGCAGATTATGGCAGCGTGGGGGAGGAGGCTACCCAGCCTAAGTGGTGTATAATGCCACCTAGTTAGTACTTTGTAATAGTTCTTTTGGAGTTTCACACACTGTGATACCTTAGGTGACATAGATAAAATCTGTGCAACCTCCCCCTCCGAGAACTCCCCATCCAGATCTTACTCCCACTTGGAGATAAAACAGTACTGGATTCACTTTAGGCAGCAAACAAATATATAAGATTGAGATTTTCTTGGTGGGTTCAGTCTCTTTTAGAGCCAGTTTCTTAAATGTAGAGCATTCAGAAGAGGAGGCCTAACATAAGTAACATAGTAACATAGTAACATAGTATATAAGGCCGAAAAAAGACATTTGTCCATCCAGTTCGACCTGTTTCCTGCAAGTTGATCCAGAGGAAGGCAAAAAACCCCTGTGAGGTAGAGCCAATTTTCCCCACTTAAGGGGAAAAAATTCCTTCCCGACTCCAATCAGGCAGTCAGAATAACTCCCTGGATCAACGACCCATCTTTAGTAGCTATAGCCTGAAATATTATTACGCTCCAGAAATACATCCAGGCCCCTCTTGAATTCCTTTATTGTACTCACCATCACCACCTCCTCAGGCAGAGAGTTCCATAGTCTTACTGCTCTTACCGTGAAGAACCCTTTTCTATGTTTGTGTACAAACCTTCTTTCCTCCAGACGCAGAGGATGTCCCCTCGTCACAGTCACAGTCCTGGGGATAAATAGATGATGGGAGAGATCTTTGTACTGACCCCTGATATATTTATACATAGTTATTAGATCTCCCTCAGTCGTCTTTTTCTAGAGTGAATAACCCTAATTTTGATACCCTTTCGGGTACTGTAGTTGCCCCATTCCAGTTATTACTTTAGTTGCCCTCCTCTGAACCCTCTCTAGCTCTGCTATGTCTGCCTTGTTCACGGGAGCCCAGAACTGTACACAGTACTCCATGTGTGGTCTGACTAGTGATTTATAAAGTGGTAAGACTATATTTTCATCACGGGCATCTATGCCCCTTTGATGCAACCCATTATCTTATTGGCCTTAGCAGCAGCTGCCTGACACTGGTTTTTACAGCTTAGTTTGTTATTTATTAAAATTCCTAGATCCTTTTCCATGTCAGTGTTACTGAGTGTTTTACCATTTAGTATGTACGGGTGACTTGCATTATTCCTTCCCATGTGCATAACTTTACATTTGTCAGTGTTAAACCTCATCTGCCATTTCTCTGCCCAAGCCCCCAATCTATCCAGATCCCTCTGTAGCAGAAAACTGTCCTCTTTAGTGTTAATTACTTTACACAGTTTAGTGTCATCTGCAAAATTGATATATTACTGTGCAAGCCTTCTACAAGATCATTAATAAATATATTGAAGAGAATAGGGCCCAATACTGAACCCTGAGGTACCCCACTAGTGACCGTGACCCAATCTGAGTGTGTACCGTTAATAACCACCCTCTGTTTTCTATTACTGAGCCAGTTACTTACCCACATACAGATATTTTCTCCTAGTCCAAGTGCTCTCATTTTATATACTAACCTTTTATGTGGTACAGCGTCAAATGCTTTGGAGAAGTCCAGATATACGACATCCATTGATTCGCCGCTGTCAAGTCTAGAACTTACCTCCTCATAGAAACTGATTAAATTAGTTTGACATGACCGATCCCTCATGAAGCCATGCTGATATGGTGTAATTTGCTTATTTTCATTGAGATACTCCAAGATAGCATCTCTTACAAAACCTTCAAACAGTTTACCCACAACAGATGTTAAACTTACCGCCTATAATTTCCAGGCTCTGTTTTTGGACCCTTTTGAATATTGGCACCACATTTGCTATACGCCAGTCTGGTGGAACATTCCCTGTCAGTATGGAGTCCGTGAATATCAAAAATAAGGGTCTGGCTAGGACATCACTTAATTCCCTTAGGATACGGGGTGTATGCCATCCGGTCCTGGCGATTTGTCTATTTTAATCTTTTTAAGTCGCTGCTGTACTTCTTCCTGGGTCAGACAGGGCACTTTTAAAGGGGAATTTACTTTTACATTTTGCATTTCATCTGACAGTTTATTTTCCTCAGTGAAAACAGTGGTGAAGAAAATATTTAATAGCTTGGCTTTATCCTCATCGCTTTCTGCAACTCCCCTCATTGCTATGTAGAGGGCCGACTCCTTCAGGTTTATATTTTTTACCATTTATATAATTGAAAACATTTTAGGGTTAGTTTTGCTCTCTTTGGCAATTAATCTCTCGGTCTCTAGTTTGGCAGTTTTTATTAGTTTTTTACATATTCTGTTTTTTTCCTTATAGTTTATCAGTGCTTCCTGGCTCCCCTCCTGTTTTAGTGATTTATATGCTTTCTTTTTGTCATTTATTGCTTTTTTTACGGTTCTATTTATCCACATTGGTTTCTTCTTATTTCTTAGCCTTTTATTTCTATAAGGTATGCATCGATCACAATTAGATGTTACAATGCTTTTAAAAATCTCCCATTTTGTGGTTGTATTTTTATTTTTGAGGACTATGTCCCAGTTAATTGGGCCTATGGCCTCTCTTAGTTGGCTAAATTTTTGCTTTTTTGAAGTCCGGTATTCTTGTTCCTCCCTGTAGAAACTCTCGCTTGAAGGATAATTGGAAGGTTATTACTTTATGGTCACTATTTCCCAGGTGTCCCCCGACCTGCACATCTGTTGTTCTATCAGGTCTATTGGTTAATACTAAGTCCAGTATGGCCGTCCCTCTAGTTGGGTCCTGAACCATTTGGGAAAGGTAATTGTCTTTGGCTATTGCCAAGAACCTGTTTCCTTTATGGGATGTACAGGTTTCAGTTTCCCAGTCTATATCTGGGTAGTTGAAGTCCCCATAATAACCACCTCATTATGGTTTGCCGCCTTGTTTATCTCGTTTAGTAATAGATTTTCTATGGACTCTGGTATATTAGGTGGTTTATAGTAAACTCCTATTAGTAATTTATTATTGTTTTTGGCTCCATTTATCTCCACCCACAATGACTCCACATTTTCGTGTCCCTCACAGATGTCTTCCCGGAGTGTGGGCTTTAGAGAGGACTTTATGTAAAGGCAGACCCCTCCCCTCTCCGGTTTTGACGATCCTTTCTGAACAGATTGTAACCTTGTACATTAACTGCCCAGTCATAGCTATCATCCAGCCATGTCTCAGTTATTCCCACTATGTCATAATCCTCCTCACACATCACTAATTCCAGTTCCCCAGTTTTATTAGTCAGGCTTCTGGCGTTAGTATACATACATTTGAGAGGTTTATGCATATTTTTGCCCTACACCTTTCCTTCTGAACTTTTCTAGTCCCTCCTTCCATTTCTCCCCAGTCCCACTACCTTGCCCCCGGTCTCTATCTGCACTATCTTCCCCTCCTATAATGTAATTTCTCTCCCCCAGTCCCTAGTTTAAACACTCCTCCAACCTTCTAGCCATCTTTCTCCCCAACACGGCTGCCCCTTCCCCATTGAGGTGCAGCCCGTCCCTACGATAGAGCCTGTAGCCGATAGCAAAGTCGGCCCAGTTCTCCATGAACCCAAAACCCTGCTTCCTACACCAGTTCTTGAGCCACTTGTTAACCTCTCTAATCTCCCGCTGCCTCTCTTGTGTGGCCCGTGGTACAGGCAGTATTTCGGAAAATACTACCTTTGAGGTCCTTGCCCTAAGCTTTTGACCTAAATCCCTGAAATCATTCTTAAGGACGCTCCACCTTCCTCTAACTTTGTCATTGGTTCCGATATGGACCATGACCGCTGGATCTTCTCCAGCCCCTCCCAGTAATCTGTCAACCCGGAGTAAGTAATGATATGATAAGCGAAGGGGAGAGATCTTTTAAAATAGTGTGTTGTTCAGGAGCATGTTGATGCTGGGTAAGAAAACTTGATAGCACAAATCCAGTATAGGAAGGTGCATAGCTATGACCCCTTACGGCAAGGTGTCCCTAAAAGCTCAAAGAGAATCATGTACTTGCGAAAGAGACAGGTGCTTCAGTGTCAAGCCCTCCCTCAACCCGCACTCTTGCCACAACTTTGAGGTATTCATAGTTAGTATCTTATTGCTGATACAGTACAGGTGCGGAGATTCTTTAATGTAAAGTAATGTTGATCTCAACAGAACCACACTCATGGCATTTCCAGCTTGAAAATCCAACCTGTCTCTGGGCGCTCACAGCCAAGCACCTGGTACCCTGTATCGTTCCAAATAATATGATTTGAAGTCTGGGAAGTCCACACCTTTATGTTGCACATGCTGCACTAGGCATTTATAAGCTAATCTAGGCCTATGTTTCTTCCACAAAAAGGAGGATAAAATAGATCTCATTTACTGAAGAAAAAAAAAAATGTTAGAAATGCTTTTGGGCAATACCTCCATAAGATACAATACTTTGGGCAGAATAACTATCTTTATTAAAGCTCTGCAGTCAAACCAGCCATATGGTATAGAACAACATGGTGGGTGACAGTGACATTAAGGGGCACTGTTAGCAAAGGCATATCTCTCTATTGGCCTCAGCTGGAGGTGTGTGAAAATCCTCACAGATCAAGACCTCATTCATTTTGGCAAAAGTGTTTTTTGGACATTGGCGGAGGACAACTTTATTTCTTTGGGTGGATAAGACAGTGCAGACAGAGCAAACAGCCAGTTGCAGCCACTGTTCAAATCTGCATCCCCAGAAGTCTATGTGGTCAAGGAACAAGACATGTGCCAGGGAAAAGTCACAGTCATTTTGAAAAGTAGATTATTTTAAAGACAGCTGATAGAGTTGAGAGAACCCAAACTGTATAGTGCCTACTAATGGCATGGCTGTGATTGGCCAAGTGCAGCATGTGACCCAGCCTCTATTTAAGCTGGAGTCATGTAGCGTCGCCCGTCACTCTGCTCTGATCAGTGTAGGGAAAGGATGCAGCTGCTGTGTGGGCCAGATTAGGCAGGGAAGACTCAGCAAAACCACTTAATGAAGTAATCGATCTACAGCTGTGAATCATTCAACTTCTGTTAGTTTATTGCTCACTGGTTTTTCCGCTGCCCAGAGTGTTTTTCTGTCACTTTTTTCTGGGGTGATTGGCGGCCATTTTGTGATCTTTTGGTGCACCAGCACACGTTTTCAGCTGCCAACAAGTTCAACTTAACTTTTTGGGTTCAATAGTAGGCTTTTTTTTGCCATATCCTACATCAGCGATTGTGCTTATTGTCACACCTGGAAACACAGTATAGAAATTGCTATATTTTATTGAGGGGTGAAATTCAATTTCCAAAATACCAATCCACTAAATCTGGGGTTCCAGCTGTGGCTGGCCAAGTGTAATATGTCCGTCAAAGGATAGATTTTTTTTCTGGGGCGAAATTCAATTGCCAAAATACCAATCCCCTAAATCTGGTGTTCCAGCTGTGGCTGGCTAAGTTTGATACTGTCCGGCAAAGGATAGATTTTTTTCTAAGGTGAAATTCAATTGCCAAAATACCAATCCCCTAAATATGGTGTTCCAGCTGTGGCTGGCCAAGTGTAATACTGTCTGTCAAAGGATGGATTTTTTTCTAAGGTGAAATTCAATTGCCAAAATACCAATCCCCAAAATCTGGTGTTCCATCTGTGGCTGGCTAAGTTTAATACTGTCCGTCAAAGGATAGATTTTTTTCTGGGGTGAAATTCAATTGCCAAAATACCAATCCCCTAAATCTAGTGTTCCAGCTGTGGCTGGCTAGGTTTAATACTGTCCGTCAAAGGATAGATTTTTTTCTGGGGTGAAATTCAATTGCCAAAATACCAATCTCCTAAATCAATGGTTTTGGCTGTTGCTGGCCAATTGTTATACTGTGCGTAGAAGGATAGATTTTATTTCTGGTGTTAAATTCAATTGCCAAAATACCAATCCCCTAAATCTGGTGTTCTAACTGTGGCTGGCTAAGTTTAATACTGTCCGTCAAAGGATAGATTTTTTTTCTGGGTCGAAATTCAATTGCCAAAATACCAATCCCCTCTATGACAGCCCCCAAGCCAATCAGGGCCAGCCCCCACCCCTCACACACACACTCACACACACTTTATCCCAGTGTCATGTGACCATCCATCTTTTTCGTCTCTTGTGGTTTTGACTAGTGATGAGCGGCAGGGGCAATATTCGAATTCGCGATATTTTGCTAATATTTGGGCGAATATTCGCCATATATTCGAAAATTCGCGAATTCGTAATCCCCAGTCATTATTTTCTTGATTGCGAAAATTCGCATATAAAAATTCGCATATAAAAATTCGCATATAAAAATTCGCATAAAATTAGCATAAACATTTGCATGAAATTAGCATACAAAAATAGCATAAATTGGTATTTAACCACTTCAGCCCCCATAGCTTAAGCACCCTTAATGATCCGGCCACTTTTTACAATTCTGCACTACGCTACTTTCACCGTTTATTGCGCCGTCATACAATTTACCACCCAAATTAATTTTACCTCCTTTTCTTCTCACTAATAGAGCTTTCATTTGGTGGTATTTCATTGCTGCTGACATTTTTACTTTTTTGATATTTTACTTTTTTTTACAAAATGTTTGCAAAAAAATGACATTTTTCACTTTCTGTTGTAATTTTTTTTTTTAAAAACTACATTTCTATATAAATTTTTATCAAAATGTATTGTTCTACATGTCTTTGATAAAAAAAATCCAATAAGTGTATATTTATGGGTTTGGGTAAAAGTTATAGCGTTTACAAACTGTGGTGCAAACAAGTGAATTTACGCATTTTGAAGCAGCTCTGACTTTCTGAGCACCTGTCATGATTCTTCAGGTGCTAGAATTCCAGGATAGTATAAATACCCCCCAAATGACACCAGTTTAGAAAGAAGACACCCCAAAGTATTCACGGAGGGGCATGATGAGTTCATGGATCATTTAATTTTTTTTCACAAGTTAGCGGAAAATGACACTTTCTGAGGAAAAAAAATATATAAAGTTTCCATTTCTGCTAACTTCTGGCAAAAAAAAAAAAAATCTCCCACGGACTCACTATGCCCCTCAGTGAATACCTTGGGGTGTCTACTTTCCGAAATGGGGTCATTTGTGGGGTGTGTTTACTGTTCTGGCATTTTGGGCGGGGCTAAATTGTGAGCAACCTTGTTAAACCTTAAGGTACTCGTTGGAATTTGGGCCCCTTTGCGCACCCAGGCTGCAAAAAAGTGTCACTCATGTGGTATCGCCGTACTCAGGAGAAGTAGGGAAATGTGTTTTGGGGTGTATTTTTACATATACCCATGTTGGGTGAGAGAAATATCTCTGTAAACTGACAACTTTGTATAAAAAAATTAAAAAAGTTGTCATTTACAGAGATATTTCTCACACCCAGCATGGGTATATGTAAAAATACACCCCAAAACACATTGCCCTACTTCTCCTGAGTACGGCGATACCACATGTGTGACACTTTATTGCAGCCTCTGTGCGCAAAGGGGCCCTAATTCCAATGAGTACCTTTAGGATTTCACTGGGCATTTTTACGCATTTAGATTCCAGACTTCTTCTCACGCTTTAGGGGCCCCTAAAATGCCAGGACAGTATAAATACCCCACAAGTGACCCCATTTTAGAAAGAAGACACCCCAAGGTATTCCATGAGGGTATGGTGAGTTCATGTAAAATTTTATTTTTTGTCACAAGTCAGTGGAATTTGAGACTTTGTGAAAAACAAAATAAAAATAAAATAAAATATCAATTTCCCCTAACTTGTGCCCAAAATTTTTTTTTCTGTGAACTCGACATACCCCTCACGGAATACCTTGGGGTGTCTTCTTTCCAAAATGGGGTCATTTGTGGGGTATTTATACTGCCCTGGCATTTTAGGAGCCCTAAAGCGTGAGAAGAAAAATGCGTAAAAATGCCCTGTGAAATCCTAAAGGTACTCATTGGAATTAGGGCCCCTTTGCGCATCTTGGTTGCAAAAAAGTGTCACTCATGTGGTATCTCCATACTCAGGAGAAGTAGGACAATGTGTTGTGGGGTGTATTTTTACATATACCCATACTGTGTGTGAGAAATATCTCTGTAAATGACAACTTTTAAAAAAAATTTATACAAAGTTGTCAATTTACAGAGATATTTCTCTCACCCAGCATGGGTATATGTAAAAATACACCCCAAAACACATTGCCCTACTTCTTCTGAGTACGGCGATACCACATGAGTGACACTTTTTTGCAGCCGAGATGCGCCAAGGGGCCCTAAAACCAATGAGTACCTTTTAGGAGGGCATTTTTACGCATTTTTCTTCTCACGCTTTAGGGCCCCTAAATTGCCAGGGCAGTATAAATACCCCACATGTGACCCCATTTTGGAAAGAAGACACCCCAAAGTATTTCGTGAGGGGCATGGCGAGTTCATAGAAGATTTTTTTTTTTTTTGGCACAAGTTAGCGGAAATTGATTTTTTATTGTTTTTTCTCATAAAGTCTCCCTTTCTGCTAACTTTTGATAAAAAGTTAAATTTTTCATGGACTCACTATGCCCCTCAGCGAATACCTTGGGGTGTCTTCTTTCCAAAATGGGGTCATTTGTCGGGTGTTTGTACTGTTCTGGCATTTTGGGTGGGGCTAAATTGTGAGCAGCCATGTAAAAGCTAAAGGTACTCGTTGGAATTTGGGCCCCTTTGCGCACCCAGGCTGTAAAAAAGTGTCACCCATGTGGTATCTCCATACTCAGGAGAAGTAGGGCAATGTGTTTTGGGGTGTATTTTTACATATACCCATACTTTGTGTGAGAAATATCACTGTAAATTGACAACTTTGTATAAAAAAATTTAAAAAGTTTTCGTTTACAGCGCTATTTATCTCACCCAGTATGGGTATATATAAAAATACACCCCAAAACTCATTGCCCTACTTCTCCTGAGTACGGCGATACCACATGTGTGCCACTTTTTTGCAGCCAAGATGCGCAAAGGGGCCCTAAAACCAATGAGTACTTTTAGGATTTCACAGGGCATTTTTACGCATTTGGATTCTCACGCTTTAGGACCCCTAAAATGCCAGGGCAGTATAAATACCCCACACGTGACCCCATTGTGGAAAAAAAATTTTTGGCACAAGTTAGCGGAAATTTATATATATATATATTTTTTTTTTACAAAGTCTCATATTCCACTAACTTGTGACAAAAAGTGATTCTCCTTATATTGAGCATACGGGTAATGAGATTTTTTTTTCCGTTCAGCCTCTGGGCTGAAAAAAGAAAAAAAATGAACGGCACAGATTTTTTTATTCGCATCGATCATCGTGGATGAAAAAATCTCTGCCAAAATCAGTGACTGCGGTGCGGTGGGCTGGGCGCTAACTACCTAACAAGTAGCTAACTAACTGGCGGTGATAAGGGACCCTTATGCCCCATTCACACGTCCGAAATTCTGTTTGCGGAACGGAATTGCGGACCCATTCATTTCTATGGGGACAGACTTTGTCCCGCTCGGATCCGGAATTCCGGATCCGCACCTATAGGTCTGCATTTCCGTTCCGCAAAAATATAGAACATGCTCCTTTCTTGTCCGCAACTGCGGACAAGAAAAAGCATTTTCTATATAGTTCTGGCAATGTGCGGATCTGCAAAATGCGGAAAGCACATTGACGGTGTCCGTGTTTTGCGGATCCGTGGATCCGCGTATCCGCAAAACACATATGGACATGTGAATGGAGTCTTACAGGGGGGTGATCAGTGACAGGGGGGTGATCAGGGAGTCTAGATGGGGTGATCAGGGGTTAACAAGGGGTTAATAGTGGTTATAAAGTGAGGGGGGGTGGGGGGGGTTAGTGTAGTGTTTGGTGCAACTTTACAGAGTTACCTGGTCCTCTGGTGGTCGATCCCAGTAAATGGGACCACCAGAGGACCAGGTAGCAGGTATTTCAGACGCTGTTAACAAAACAGCATCTGATATACCTGTTTGATCTAATTTATTTTTCATTTACAGCCTGCCAGCGATTGATCATCACTGGCAGGCTGTAGTATCACTGCAGAGCCGTGCTCTGCTGTGAACGCGCGCGCGTTCACAGCAAATCTCGCCTCTCGCGAGATGACGCACGGATGCGTCCAGGAGGAACAAACTTGCCGCCGCCTGGACGCATCCGTGCGTTCGGCGGTCGGCAAGCGGTTAAGCAGATTACCGTGCTCTAACCGCCTCAATTAGTGAGTATTCACAATCGCTTTATAACAATGAAATTAGTTTTTCAACTGCATAGTGGAAAAATAAATTCTATATTTGAAACACAAAGGTCACCTTTAGAGAAATAAAAATGTGTCTCTGTTTTACCCATGGATATCAGAAGCAGGTAGGCAAACAATCTCTTATCACTAACAGCCAACATCCCATTACTGCCCATATCAGATATATATCCAAGGCCTGTAGTTTAACCTCTTAAATGCCACACTCAAAGTAACATACAATAGTTTGTAAGGCTGAAAAAGCAGTTTGTCCATCCAGTTCAACCTGTTATCTTGCAAGTTGATCTAGAGCAGTGTTTCTCAACTCCAGTCCTCAGGGCCCACCTACAGGTCATGATTTGAGAATATCCCACAGAATGAGTACCTGAGGTGAGTCCTGATGCACTGACACTAATTATATCACCTGCTAAATACTAAGGAAATCCTGAAAACATGACCCGCAGGTGGGCCCTGAGGACTGGAATTGAGGAACACTGATCTAGAGGAAGGTAAAAATAAAAATCTTGTGAGGTAGAACCAATTATCCTCATTTTAGGGAGGAAAAATCCTTCCTGACTCCAATCAGGCAATTATAATAACTCCCTGATTCAACGTTCCTTCTCTAGAAATCTAGTTACTATAACCTGTCATATTATTACACTCCAGAAATGCATCCAGGCCCCTCTTGAACTCTGTTACTGAGATCATTATCACTACCTCCTCTGGCAGAGAGTTCTATAGTCTCACTGCTCTAACAGTAAAAAATCCTCTTCTATGTTAGTGTATCTGACATCAAATGTCACATAGGTGGAGGTTGCACCTCTAAGACCCGCTCCTGTCTCCAAAAGGGACCCTGAAAGTGAAGGAGAGCATACTGTGTTAGCGCAGCTTTCTCTCCGTTAACTTCTAGGGGGAATTCTAAAAATAGCCGAGCGAGCAGTATGTTTATATGTGACTGTTAAAAATATCAGAATGAACCATAAATTGTAAAAATACTTGGACATTCTGCAGAAAATTCTCCATTTAAATGCAATTAATCTGTTGGGTGTGAAGATATACCCAAATTGTGACCTTAGTAGCCAAATTATCTTATATGTAAAATTACCGATTTGTTTTTTATTCTAATTTACATCCTTGTCTTTGTTGTATGAATCAAAATTCATGTTGATATATTGCAATTTTGTTTGTACAGATTTCTTTATGAGCTCACAACCATACCAAATTTTTCGGAACGAGTATTTTGCATTTTGCTGCAAACAACAATTTCAGAGAACATTGGCGTTATTCAACAAAAACTTGAACTACTAAAGAAAATTTGTAAGGTTAGTTGCATTATAATTGTTTTTGTGACATTGACTGGCAAGAATTGACAGCACCTGATAAACAAATATATGTTTAGTTTATTGATACTGCATTAGGGCATGACATTCAAATGACAGGTTAATAATAAATAAAACACCAGCATTTTTTTAAAGAAAAGGCTTCATAGCAGATTTTTTAAATAAACTGTTAATATCAGAGACGAGCTTCACGAACGTCCAAAGCATTGTCTTCAAAGAACACCTCCTCCTGACAAAAAGGTCAGTGTGATAGATGTTGAATAGGCAATTGTAAACCTACAACACCATAAGAAGCATGCATGTTATGACCAAATATTGTCATACATGGCAAAAAAATATTTTCTTAAAGGCTATAGACATCTTTGTGGACAATTTTCAACATATTTTCCTGTACAGCATTCACTTTAAGTGTATTTGCAGACCAACAGGTTTTCTGCCTAGAACTGCCCTGACAACTGATTGTGTAGACCTTATCTATGAACTCCTGTCAGCTCATAAACATTTATAAGTTACATCTTATGAAGCTGATAAGAATTGAGCTGTAATGTGTGTCTATGAGATGCCAGGAGCTCAGAGACAATGACTACACATGTAGTCATCAGGACAGTCCTCTCTTATGATTCACTGTGAAGGGGCAGCCTGCCAATCTGCAAATACACTGAGACAGTAAGCTGTACAGGAAAACATCTTGATAATTTTTATTAAATACCAACTGAAAGATAAAATGATTTTTAGTCCAAAATGAGTAAAAAACAATTATAGAAAATTGCCCCAAAGGTGTCCATAGCCTTTACAAGCCCGTAGAAAACACCCCATGCACACGACCGTTGTTTGTTTCCGCGTCCGTTCCGTTTTTTTTCACGGATAGGATGCTTCCCCATTCATTTCAATGGGTCCGTCAAAAAATGCGGATGGTCAACCGTTTTTGTTCCGCATCCGTGATCCGTGTTTTCATTCCGTCAAAAAAATAGTGCATGTCCTATTTTTTTCACGTTTGTGGACAAGGATAGGCATTTTTACAATGGATCTGCCATAAAAATCGGATCCGTCAAAAAAAACGGTCCTTCATCCGTTTTTTTTGACGGACGCAAAATTTCAAGGAGGAGCGGACGGGGAGGCAGGCAACGGTCGTGTGCATGTAGCCTAAGTCAGTAATGCAAATTATAATCGTGTTGCTGACGGTATCACTGTTCAAAGATGTTTCTTTGTGGGGTCGGAGCTTTGCGGCTGAGCCGGACACACATGTCTGCCTGCTCTGCTGCTTGCCGATCCCTTTCGGGCTCAAATTTGCTTTATCAAAGCTGGAAATGGGCAAATCCACGAGGGACAAGTCCAGAGACCCTGCTGGCACCCCTAGAACTGCATCCACGCAAGGGGAGATTGATCGCTTTATGGAAAAACCCTCAACGCAGGTCGACCTCAGCGTTCCCAAGATGGCGCTTGCACGATCTCTCGAACTGGCGGCAACAGCACGAGAAGGAGTGGGCTCTGATTTGGATAGAGTTAGCGAGTTGGACGACCATCCTGCACGTGGAGACCAGGTACTAACTAAATCTTACCTGAAACACCTCCTGACCTCCTACCCTGAACCGCTAGTGACCGAAATAAAAGATCTGAGACAGGATCTGCGCATCATTACATGTCGGTTAGACACAATAGAATCCTCCCAATCTGCTCTCACTGATTTTGGCTCCGCTGCCACCTCCAATATGGATAACTGCCAGGCCCATGTCCATTATTTATACTCGCTGGTCGAAGATCAAGACAATCGCGGTCGGCGAAACAATCTGCGCGTCAAGGGCCTACCAGAATCTGTGACCCCGGAGACAATTATGCCCACGTTTTCCAGGTTCTTTACACACCTGCTGGGATCCGAGGCAGGAGACCTTACCATGGACCGGGCAAATAAAGCACTTCGTCCGCCTCCACAATCCATTGAACCGCCACGAGACGTGGTTTGCCGGCTATCAAGCTTTCGCTCGAAGAAACAGATCCTCGCCGCTGCCCGTAAAACTAATAAGCTAGAATATGACGGGGCATTGATTACAATTTTCCAGGACTTCTCGCCAATGACTCTAAAAAAACATTGCCATCTAAAACCTCTACTTGATGTCCTGCGGAATAAAAATATTACCTACAGATGGCTCCATCCTTTCGGTCTGCTAGCCAATGTTCCCGACAGAAAAGTCACCATCCGGTCGCATGCAGACTTGAAGAAGGCCTATGAGGCGCTGGGAGTTGAGGATTTGGACATTGATGACTGGTGTCCGGCCCAAAACATCGCGGACTTGCCATCTCTCCATCCATGTACACCGAGGACACTAGTCAGCCCTGCAAAATCCGTGAAACTTTGCAATACCTCCACTAGACCCACGCTGAAAAAGAGGATTTATATGGACCAACTGTCCACTGCCTGATGTCCACAGAGGACTTTAAAGGGTCTATTCCTTCGCTATTTCGACCCCGTTACCATGGATCCTACAACAGCGTGATTTTACTTAATTGATCCCCTTTTCCATCTTTACGTTATATCTGATTGCAGTTCTATACTATTGTCCCCGTTAGGGAAGCTAATACCAGCAGAGTATCACCCCATTATCGCACTTTCTATGAATGGGACTTGTCCTCTCTACTGCAGTTTAGATTTCAGAGATAGATGTCTCTTACTACGTTTTGCCTTAGAGTTATTAGTTCTCTTTAGTTTTCAGTTAATGGAACTTTAGTCCATTTTGCTACCACCCATGACCTATTTGAGGGCCTGGAAGATGGTTTTCGGCCTTAATGATGGAAGTGCCCCTCCTTCTTCTCCTTCTTCTTCTCCCTGAGAGATCTTCTCTTAGATGGTCTGCTATGCGAGTTCTTCTGATTCCATATGCAATTTCCTTTTACATGTGCAATAATATGTACCTCTCTGAGATGTTTGTTGTCCTCTTCTTTTCTTTCTTTCTTGTTCTTTTTCTTTTCTTTCCCTTTCTTCCCTCCCCTCGCATTCCCACCACCCTTCCCCCCTTTTCCCTTACAGAGCAAAAGTACCGGTTTGTGAAGAGACCTTGAAGTTCGATGAGCCATGCGCCTGGAGAGCAACCCTGCCCACCACAATTTGAAACCCTGGTGTTTGCACTTAGTCTTTGATGATAGCTGAAACGACTGTCTGTTCCTTTAATGTTAAAGGACTCAACACGCCTGAGAAGCGTTCCCAGGTGTGTCACTATCTGCAAAAGAATACGGTGGGAATAGCCTTATTGCAGGAAACCCATTTTGGACTGCAGCATGTTCCTAGACTTTCCCATTATGTATATTCTCAATGGTATCATAGCCCATCACCCTCTTCTGCTTCCAAGGGAGTAAGTGTAGCGATCCATCGCAACCTCCCATTCACGCTCTGCTCCTCTCAGTTAGACCCAGAAGGAAGATACCTATTTATCAAGGGGACTATTGGCTCTCAAATGTATACCATCGGGAATATCTACGCCCCCAATGCCCATCAGGCGGAATGGCTCACCGACACCATTGACAAATTCCTCGCATTCGCTGAAGGATGCATAGTCCTAGGCGGAGATATTAACCTGCCTCTAGAACCCTCACGTGATTTCTTTTCACTCAGTAGATCAATTGCCATAGGCAAATCCCGCAAGGTCGCTCAAAAATTACAGTCCTCAGCCCTAGCTGACACTTGGCGCTCCTTCCACCCTAACGAGAGGGACTACTCCTTCTTTTCGAACCTGCATCAAACATATCACAGGTTAGATTACCTTTTTGTCCCAAGCAATCAATTGCATTTATGCAAATCTGTGAAAATTGGCTCCATAACTCTTTCCGACCATGCTCCGGTCTTTTTGGGTTATAGTTTACAAGGCGTTCCTAAGCCAGCAACTAGATGGCGTCTTAACTGCACCCTTTCAGATGATGCCTCTCAGGTACAGAGAATGACTGATTCCTTGTCAGAATACTTCACTCTTAACTCCTCAGCTGAAATTTCCAATGGGATCAGATGGGAAGCCCACAAAAGCATGATACGGGGACACTTTATTGCTCTGGGGACTCACGTCAATAGAACTAGACAAGAGAAAACTAGATCTCTATACGCCCGCATTCATGAACTATAATTTCAACATAAGAAATGCCCATCGTACATAGTTTTTTAACAACTCTCCTCGGCTAGAGCTGACCTCCAAAATCTATTAAATGTCTCCACTGCCAAATCCTTCCTCGCTATGCAATGCAAATATTACGCCCATGGCAATAAACCCTCTAAACAACTGTTGGCCCAAACCAAAAAAAGAAAGGCCAAATCCTTTATCACCCATGTTAAATCCAAACGACGGACCTCCGTACCACGGAGCTGATAGCTCAACAATTCTCTGAGTACTACACAGAATTGTATAATTTGAGAACTCCCCCCTCCTCAGAGGAGACCGTTTACAGGACAGCCCACATAGATTCATGGTTAAATACCCTGAACCTGCCATCTCTCTCTCCAGAACAGTCCTCGCGACTGCTAAAGCCCTTTACTCTAACTGAACTTGAGTTGGCTCTCAAACGTGCTCCTCTGAATAAATCTGCGGGCCCTGACGGGCTTCCTATACTATACTATGGAAAGTTCCGTGATATACCTTTGCCGCATCTGTTACGGGTCTGCAATGATACCTTGCTAGGACTTGCACTTCCGCCACATATGCTCCTGGCACACATTACCATTATACCAAAAGAGGGAAAAGACCTTTCCCAATTCTCTAGCTATAGACCCATATCCCTGTTAAACAACGATCTAAAACTTTTTGCAAGCATGTCAGCAGATAGGCTAAAGCCCCTCTTTCCTTCTCTTATTCACCCCAAACAAGTGGGCTTCATCCCAGGCAGGGAGGCTGAAAATGAACACGGCTAGAGCGCTTCACATAATACAGAAGACGAAGCTTGCTTCCTCCCCGTTGGTGCTCCTTAGCACCGACGCGGAGAAAGCTTTCGACCGGGTCGACTGGTTGTTTATGTCTAAGACGCTATTAAAATTTGGTATCCCCCAACAATTTATAACAGGCATTATGGCCATGTATTCATCACCTTCTGCGCAAATTCGAGTAAACGACACATTATCACCTCCTTTTTGCATCAGTAACGGCACTCGACAGGGGTGCCACATCTCACCCTTACTGTTCGTACTCACTATTGAGACCCCCCTACAGGCCCTGAGAAGTGATGATAGAATACAGGGAATCAGCATTGGTCAAAAGGAGCACCAATTGGCAGCTTTTGCGGATGATGTCCGATTGTTTATCTCAAATCCATGCAAGGCCTTTCCGACAGTCGAGACCGTTCTGATGCAATTTGGAGAGATGTCGAATTTTCAAAATTAACTCTACCAAATCAGTCGTTCTTAACATAAATCTCCCCACTGCGACTAGAATTGCATTGCAAAATAAGCACTCCTTTACTTGGACCTCAACTTCCCTAAAATTCCTAGGGGTGAATATAACACCTGACATCTCAGGTCTATACGTAGCCAATTTTCAGAACCTACCGGATCAAATCTGGAAAGAAGTGCAATTCTGGGACATTCCTTATATATCATGGTTTGGGAGACTGGCTCTGATTTAATCGGTGGTCATGCCCAAGGTTCTTTATTATTTCCAAGTCTTACCCATTAAACTGCCAAATACCTTTTTCATCAAATTAAGATCTGTCCTTTCCAGGTTCTTGTGGAGAAATAGAAGACCCAGGTTAGCCCACTCCTTCCTATTCCAACGCTCTGTTCATGGCAGTTTGGGAATACCCGACTTTAAAGTCTATTATAGGGCAATCCATGGCTCTAGATGCCTGGATTGGTTGCCCAACCCTATAGATCGTCTAGATGTCCAGGCGGAAATGGACTTGTGTGAGCTCCCCCTGAGATCTTTGATTTTGTCTATGAGACCCCGGAACCCCCAATTATATAAAACTCAAAATACCCTTACCTCCGCCACACTGGGGATTTGGCACGGAAGTGGACTCAGAGATGTCCTACTATCCAACCCTGCTAATTTACTGCGGGTTAATGATTTATTCTTGGACTCCCCTGGCTCCTTTGAATCTACTTTACACCTTTCACTTAAAGGAAACCTTACTCCACGTGTAGATATTTGGAGTCCAGGGGATATTCCAATTACCACCCAACTCCAAGCACATCCCTCTCTCTCCAATTTAACAACGCTACAAACAAATTATCTCTACATGTATATCAAACAACACATTGCCCCCACCTACTCCTCACATGACCTTTCCTCCTTCGGGAAGATGGTCTTGCAGAAAGCTGAACCGACTAAAAAACTTTCTAAACTATACTCGCTTCTTTTATCCCCCTTCACCGTTCGGAATACTGGTTTCTGAAAAAATGGGAAAAAGACCTAGAGTGTACATTCACCAGTGGAGAAGTTAAGACGCTATTAGCTCTGCCTCAGACAGTTTTCAGATGTGTGAAACTTCAAGAGAACCAATATAAACTGTTGACAAGGTGGTACTACACCCCTGTCAAGATCTCCGAGATCTTTTTCGGGTTGTAGCCCTACATGTTGAAGATGTGGTGAACAAAGGGGTACAAAGCACCATATATAGTGGCAATGCCATATCATTGCCTAGTTTTGGAAACTTATCCATGAAGAAATAGCTCTGGTTATGGGTCGGAAAGTTCCTCTGGAACCAAAGACGTACCTCCTAGGCCTCTTTGCAAATCACTACTTCTCCACCCCCGAGATCAAACTGTTCCATTCTTTACTTGGTGTGGCTCGTCTATTATTAGCTGGTTATTGGAAGTCTCCTGAACCCCCTTCTATACTAAATTGGAAACATAAGGGTGACAAGATCTATAGATTTGAACATTTGCTGGCTTGGGAAACTGGCTCGACAGATAGATTCACTAAGACTTGGGATGCTTGGAAGAAGTATAGAGCTATCCTCCCCTTCCCCCCTAACCCCCTCTTCTTTTCTTCTTTTCTTTTCTCTCTCTTTATTTCTAATTACTTCTTCCACTGCAAATCGATAATACTGTTCTTTTGATTGTCGCTATATTTGGATGCGCTGTACAAGAAAATACTGTATCCCCACAGTTAATATATCACCTACAATGAGCATTGTATGTTTTGCTATATTCTCGATGTACTATTTGCATACCTGTACTGTGATGCTATGTCATTGCCCTCATTCGGGATACAATAAAAATTCTAATAAAAAAAAAATGTTTCTTTGTAAAAGAAAATAGCATTTTCACAACTGTGTTTCAGAGAATGTGTGTTGTTACTTGAGTGTTGCCTATAAGGCATTTCTGCATCAGAGCACTTCGTTCAACGAATTCTCACTGCAAAAAAATATTTGCATTGCCACACCCATGAGTCAGTGAAGGACATGTATAAGACTGTGTACTTCAAACACTTTACATTGCAAAAATTGCATTATTAACATTGCAAATTGTCAATACCAGTGTTCAGTATGTTTGTGGAAGGGGGGATTTAGGACATTTAATTGCGTGTTAGAAAAAACAATTGCAATTTTGCAGTACTGTTTAAAATTTTGTGTAACAAACCCATGATTTATAATTATAGGTCTTAAAATAAAGTGTAAGAAAAATGTAAGAGTGCAAAACAAAAGACAAGCTTTTTCCTCTCAGATAGTGTTGAGCGAAAAGTTCGAGAATAGTTCGGGTTCGTACCGAATTTTGGGGTGTTCGGGACACGGACCCGAACATTTTCAAAAAGGTTCGGGTTCGTTGTTCGGCGATTTCTTACCGCTTTCTGAAGGGCTGCACAGCAGCCAATCAGCTAGCGTTTTACTTCTTGCCCTAAGAGCCCATCACAGCCATGCCTACTAATGGCATGGCTGTGATTGGCCAAGTGCAGCATGTGACCCACTCTCTATTTAAGCTGGAGTCACGTAGCGCCACACGTCACACTGCTCTGATTAGTTTAGGGAGAGGACGCAGCTGCTGTGAGGGCGAAATTAGGCAGTGAAAAGTCAGCATTAGCACCTAGTGAAGTGATGGATCTACAGCTGTGAATGATTCAACTTCTGCTAGTTAATTGCTCACTGGTTTTTAGGCTGCACAGAGCGTTTTTCTGTCACTTTTTTCTGGGGTGATCGGCGGCCATTTTGTGACTTGTGGTGCACCAGAACAAGCTGCCACCAAGTCCAGCAATCCATCAATACTAGTTTTTTTTTTGCTATATCCTACATCAGGGGCTTGGCTGTGCTAATTGTCACCCCTAGAAACTCAGGATAGTAATTTCTATAATTTATTAAGGAGTTAAATACAATTGCCAAAACACCAATCCCCTAAATCTGGTGTTCCAGCTTTGGCTAGCCAAGTATAATACTGTCTGCTGTCTGGCAAAGGATAGATTATTTTCTGTGGTGAAATTCAATTGCCAAAATAGCAATCCCTAAATCTGGTGTCCCAGCACTGGCTGGCAAACGATAATAGTGTCCGCCAAAACATATATTTTGTTCTCGGGTGAAATTCAATTGTAAAAATAGCAATACCATAAATCTGGTGTCACAGCTGTGGCTGGCAAACTATAATAGTGTCCGCCAAAACATATATTTTGTTCTGGGGTTAAATTCAATTGTCAAAATAGCAATACCCTGAATCTGGTGTCCCAGCTGTTGCAGGCCAAGTGTTAATCTGTCCGTAAAAGGGTATATTTTGTTCTAGGGTGAAATTCAATTGCCAAAATAGCAATACCCTGAATCTGGTGTCCCAGCTGTTGCAGGCCAAGTGTTAATCTGTCCGTAAAAGGGTATATTACACTCAAGGTGTATATACAAGTGCTGAGAGGGTCATTCTCATTAACTTCACACGCTACCGTGCATCTCCCATTGTATTTCTGTCCGTTAAAGGGTGTATTACACAAAGTGTTAAAATACAATTGCTGAAAGCATAATCCAACATATTTTTTCTCACGCTACTGTGCATCTCCAAGTGTCAATTTGTCCATAAAAACATACCTTTCATTCAGGGCCTAAATACTAGCCCTACAATAAATATTCCCCTAAATCAGTGGTTACTGCTGTGCCTGGATTAGTGTAATACGGTACATTCATAAATAGACAGATAGTGTTAGGTGCCTGTAAAAAAAGGCCTGAATTTGAAATTAATACATTGGGCCAAATATTTATTTTCTTATTGTGGTGCTTGGTGAACGGTAACAATGAGGAAAACATCTAGTAAGGGACGCGGACGCGGTCGTGGTGGTGTTAGTTGACCCTCTGGTGCTGGGAGAGGAGGTGGCCATTCTGCCACAGCAAGACGTCCTAGTGAACCAACTACCTCAGGTTCCAGTACCCACCCGAATTTACAGTGATATTTGGTGGGGCCCAATGCCGTTCTAAGGATGGTAAGGCCTGAGCAGATACAGGCGCTAGTCAATTGGGTGGCCGACAGTGGATCCAGCATGTTCACAACATTATCTCCCACCCAGTCTTCTGCAGAAAGCGCACAGGTGGTGCCTGAAAACCAAGCCCATCAGTCTGTCACATCACCCCCATGCATATCAGGGAAACTGTCTGAGCCTCAAGTTATGCAGCAGTCTCTTATGCTGTTTGAAGACTCTGCTGGCAGGGTTTCCCAAGGGAATCCACCTAGCCCTTCCCCAGTGGTGGAAGACATAGAATGCACTGATGCACAACCACTGATGTTTCCTGATGATGAGGACATGGGAATACCACCTCATCGGAGTCCGCACATCTCTGATGATGACGAAACACAGGTGCCAACTGCTGCGGCTTTCTGCTGTGGCTTTCTGCAGTGTGCAGACCGAACAGGAGGTCAGGGAGGAAGACTGTGTGGAAGACGATGCAAGGGACGATGAGGTCCTAGACCCCACATGGAATGAAGGTCGTGCCACTGACTTTAATACTTCAGAGGAAGAGGCAGTGGTGAGACTGAGCCAACTGCGTAGCAAAAGAGTGAGCAGGGGGCAAAAGCAGAACAGCCGCTGCCAAGAGAGTTCGCCTGCTACTGGCCACCGCCACCAGGGACCGAGCGCCCCAAAGGCAGCTTCAAGGAGTTCCCTGGCATGGCACTTCTTTAAACAATGTGCTGACAACAAGACCCGAGTGGTTTGCACGCTGTGCCATCAGAGCTTGAAGCGAGGCATTAACGTTCTGAACCTTAGCACAACCTTCATGACCAGGCATCTATATGCAAAGCATGAACTGCAGTGGAGTAAACACCTTAAAAGCAAGGAACTTACTCTGGCTCCCCCTGCTCCCTCTTCTGCTGCTGCCTCGGCCTCTTCCTCCGCCTCAGGAGTAACGTTGGCACCTGCCTCCCACCAAACAGAGGATGTGCCACCGACACCACCACCTGCGTCACCAAGCATCTCCACCATGTCACACGGCAGCGTTCAGCTCTCCATCTCACAGACCTTGGAGAGAAAGCGTAAATTCCCACCTAGCCACCCTCGAGCACTGGGCCTGAATGCCAGCATTTCTAAACTACTGGCTTTTGAAATGCTGTCATTCAGGCTGGTGGACACAGACAGCTTCAAACAGCTGATGTCCATGGCTGTCCCATAGTATGTTGTTCCCTGCCGCCACTACTTCTCCAAGACAGCCGTGCCTTCCCTGCACAACCAAGTATCCGATAAAATCAAGTGTGCACTGCGCAACGCCATCTGTGGCAAGGTCCACCTAACCGCAGATACGTGGACCAGTAAGCACGGCCAGGGATGCTATATCTCCCTAACTGCACACTGGGTAAATGTAGTGGCGGCTGGGCCGCAGGCGGAGAGTTCCTTGGCGCACGTCCTTCTGCCGCCAAGGATCGCAGGGCATCATTTTTTGCCTCCTGTAGCCTCCTCCTCCTACTCGGCTTCCTCCTCCTCTGCTTCCACCAGCTCATCCAGTCAGCCACACACTTTCACCACCAACTTCAGCACAGCCCGGGGTAAACGTCAGCAGGCCATTCTGAAACTCATATGTTTGGGGGACAGGCCCCACACCGCGCAGGAGTTGTGGCGGGTTATTGAACAACAGACCAACCAGTGGTTTCTGCCGGTGTGCCTCAAGCCCAGCCTGGTGGTGTGCGATAATGAGCAAAATCTCGTCGCAGCTCTGGGACTAGCCGGTTTGACGCACATCCCTTGCCTGGCGCATGTGCTGAATTTGGTGGTGCAGAAGTTCATTCACAACTACCCCGACATGTCAGAGCTGCTGCATAAAGTGCGGGCCGTCTGTGCGCGCTTCCGGCGTTCACATCCTGCCGCTGTTCGCCTGTTTGCGCTACAGCGTAACTTCGGCCTTCCCGCTCACCGCCTCATATGCCACGTGCCCACCAGGTGGAACTCCACCTTGCACATGCTGGAGAGACTGTACGAGCAGCAGCAGGCCATAGTGGAGTTTCAGCTGCACACCCCTCCACGTACTAAATGATGGTTCGGCCCCATTCAACTTCTGGGTCTCCAAATTGTCCACGTGGCCAGAGTTAGCCTTTTATGCCTTGGAGGTGCTGGCCTGCCCGGCGGCCAGTGTTTTGTCTGAACGTGTATTCAGTACGGCAGGTTGCGTCATTACTGACAAACGCAGCCGCCTGTCCACAGCCAACGTGGACAAGCTGACATTCATAAAAATGAACCAGGCATGGATCCCACAGGACCTGTCCCTCCCTTGTGCAGAAAAGACATTTATAACTGCCTCCATCTCAACCATGTATTCTTGTACTCCGGGGCACTTCTTTATTGAATCCTCATTTTTTTTAACTTTACCATGATCTTGCGGTGCAACCCAAAGTTGAATGAACCTCTCCTCTGTCTGGGTGGTGGGGCCGAAATAACTGAAAGTGGCCTTCTCCAGTGGTGGGTTATATAACGCCTTATTCCTTGCTGCGGGACCTCTCTCCTCTGTCTGGGTGCTGGGGCCGAAATAACTGAAAGTGGCGTTCTCCAGTGGTGGGTGATATGACGCATGATTCCTTGCAGTGGGACCTCTCTCCTCTGTCTGGGTGCTGGGCCTAAATAACTGATAGTGGCCTTCTCCAGTGGTGGGTGATATGACGCCTTATTCCTTGCTGTAGGACCTCTCTCCTCTGTCTCGGTGCTGGGGCCGAAATAACTGAAAGTGGACTTCTCCAGTGGTGGGTGAAATGACGCATGATTCCTTGCTGTGGGACCTCTCTCCTCTGTCTGGGTACTGGGGCCGAAATAACTGAAAGTGGCCTTCTCCAGTGGTGGGTGATATAACACCTTATTCCTTGCTGTGGGACCTCTCTCCTCTGTCTGGGTGCTGGGGCCGAAATAACTGAAAGTGGCCTTCTCCAGTGGTGGGTGATATGACGCATGATTCCTTGCTGTGGGACCTCTCTCCTCTGTCTGGGTGCTGGGGCCGAAATAACTGAAAGTGGCCTTCTCCAGTGGTGGATGATATGACGCCTTATTCCTTGCTGTGGGACCTCTCTCCTCTTTCTGGGTGCTGGGGCCAAAATAACTGAAAGTGGCCTTCTCCAGTGGTGGGTGATACAACGCCTTATTCCTTGCTGTGGGACCTCTCTCCTCTTTCTGGGTGCTGGTGCTGAAATAACTGAAAGTGGCCTTCTACAGTGGTGAGTGATATGACGCATGATTCCTTGCTGTGGGACCTCTCTCCTCTGTCTGGGTGCTGGGCCTAAATAACTGAAAGTGGCCTTCTTCAGTAGTGGGTCATATGACGCCTTATTCCTTGCTGTGGTACCTCTCTCCTCTGTCTGGTTGATCGGGTCGAAATAGCAGAAAATGGCCTTCTCCAGTGGTGGGTGATATGATGCATGATTCCTTGCTGTGGGACCTCTCTCCTCTATCTGGGTGCTGGGGCCGAAATAACTGAAAATGGCCTTCTCCAGTGGTGGGTGATATGACGCCTTATTCATTGCTGTGGGACCTCTCTCCTCTGTCTGGGTGCTGGTGCCGAAATAACTGAAAGTGACCTTCTCCAGTGTTGGGTGATATGACGCATGATTCCTTGCTGTGGGACCTCTCTCTGGGTGCTGGGGCCGAAATAACTGAAAGTGGCCTTCTACAGTGGTGGGTGATATGACGCATGATTCCTTGCTGTGGAACCTCTCTCCTCTGTCTGGGTGCTGGCAGTGGTGTATCTTGGTTTTGTGCTGCCCTAGGCGAGACTAAACTCGGGCACCCCCTAATATAAATTTGACCCGCCCCTTCCTGTCAAGGCCAAACCCCTTTCTCTGTAAACCCCGCCCTTCCTTTTAGGCTCCATCCTTTCCTGTATTCCTGTATTTAAAAGTGAATAACGACAGCCACACCTCACACCCCTCCCTTGATCCCACTAAGTGTCATCCACAGATCCCCCCCCCTTAAGTGTCATCCACAGATCCCCCCCTTAAGTGCCATTCACAGATCCCCCTCCTTAAGTGCCATCCACAGATCCCCCCCCCTCAGTGTCATCCACAGATCCCCCCCCTCAGTGTCATCCACAGATCCCCCCCCCTCTTTAGTGTCATCCACAGATTCCCCCTCAGTGTCATCCACAGATTCTCCCCCCTCAGTGTCATCCACAGATTCTCCCCCTTAGTGTCATCCACAGATTCTCCCCCCTTAGTGTCATCCACAGATTCCCCCTCAGTGTCATCCACAGATTCCCCCTCCCCAGTGTCATCCGATTCCACAGATTTCCTACCTGCCCAGCGCCGTTGTAGGTAATTTATTCACTCCACTTGCCTGAGAGAAGCGCCGGAAGACTCACACAGGCATTGAAGTGCGCATGCGCCTGCCAGTGCACCTGTGAGTCTTCCGGCGCTCTCTTCTCAGGCAACTTGCCTGAGAAGAGAAGCGCCGGAAGACTCACAGGCGCACTGGCAGGCGCATGCGCACTTCAATGCCTCTGCCAGTGCGCCTGTGTGAGACTTCCGGCGCTTCTCTCAGGCAAGTGGAGTGAATAAATTACCTACAACGGAGCTGGGCGGGGAGGAGCGGCGCCGGCGCACCCCCTGCAGCGCAGCCCGGACAAAAAAAAAAATCTATCACTGAGGCAAACAAGGCATCTTGCCGCCCCATTGGAAGTGCCGCCCTAGGCAAATGCCTTGTTTGCCTCGTGATAGATACGCCACTGGGTGCTGGTCCTAAATAACTGAAAGTGGCCTTCTCCAGTAGTGGGTCATATGACGCCTTATTCCTTGCTGCGGGACCTCTCTCCTCTGTCAGGGTGCTGGGGCCTAAATAACTGAAAATGGCCTTTACAACCGGATGGTCTGAATATTGATTTTAATCTAAAACCTTGCCTGGTGGAATAGCTGGGAGCAGCAGCGGTGAACGATTCAGAGGAAGAACCCTCATTGGCTAGTGAGAACTATATGGTGATCTTATGAATTTGAATGTAGCGAAATAATACTTGGAAGTTAGAATTAGTCCCTTATATTTTATATTTAAATGGTTAGCTGGTCTGAATATGGATTTTGTATGGATACTTAGTCAGGTAGAATAGCTGGGAGTAGAAGAGTTTAGTAGTGGTGAATGAATTAGAGCGAGGATTTTCATTGGTTAGCAAGAATTATGTCGTTAATCCCTCTTTTATCAATGGACTTGTGATGTATGAGTGTAGTAAACTGATGTTTGGAAGTTAATGGTGGTGTGCTGATATTTTAGATTGTTGGAAGAGTAGGATTTGATAATGATTGCAATTGTTGTACTGTATTGTTTTATGATAGAGGACTTTGTTGATAGAATATGGCCATTTATATGTATATGTGTTTTAAACAATTGGTGTTTGAAACGGGTGAGCAGAGCATGTTTGATTTCGTTATCCCAGACCCATATAAAAACAACGCCCTTAAGTTTGTTGAATATCCGCTCCTGATGAAGCTATCATGGGGAAACCTGGGTCGGGCGGTCTTGTAAACTATGACACAGAAAATGTCCCCTTGTCACAGTAACAGTCCTGGGGATAAATAGATGATGGGATAGATCTCTGTACTGTCCCCTGATATATTTATAGATCATAGGGGAAAAATGGAGATAAGAACCTTTTTTCTGGCGCTGCCAAGGATCACGGAATGATGCGATGTCTTTTTCACAGGTATTTTATTCGTCTACGCGTTTCAGGGGTGAAAAACCCCAGTCTTCAGGACAGTAATACATACATAATAAAATGCATTGCAAACATTTATATCGACATGTGTTGTGTGGTTTGGCGCTCAAACTGGGAGAGGTGAGGGGAGGGGGGAGGGGGGAGGAGGTAGGATTCCTGGGGGTGTGTCTGGGGTGCACCCTATGAATGCCATGTTGAAGTTAATGTTTGTCAAAGCCCTCCTTTTCATTGACGTAAGGCTTGCTATTTTAGTGACGTGTATCTGGTAGGAGTGTTAATACCCATATCCCCGCCCCTGTAGGAGCGTGATTGGTGGATGGTAGTCATAGAGATCGGAATGTTGTGGCTGGTTTGAGGGAGATCGCAACCTTGTTGTATGTCCCGGGGATGATAGTGCTTCTATATTGCACTCAGCTGCCCAATTGGGTCTAGGTTTAGTTGCATATTGAGGTTATACTGTAGTTAGATGTATGCGAATGGCAGCGCTACTATATCACAGCTTCATGTTATATATGGGAGCAGTGGTGCTCCTAGATCCGCTGGTGGAATGTCGGTAAGATCCGCTGGTGGGGTGCTTGGGATAAAGGGGTGTGTGGGACATATAATATAATATGGTTAAAAGCAATTGTAAAAATATAATAATAATCGAAAAAAATTAATCGAAAAGATATATTCGAAAAAATAATCGAGAAAATATTCGAAAAAGTAATCGAGAAAATATTCAAAAAACAGCATCTATATAGTTAGATTTCTTGATGAATAAATAATAAAATATAATATAATAATAAAAGATATAGTAAAATTAGTAAGACTTGTACTTCTTGCTCAGTTTTATATACATAATATCTGTGGCCTGTATGGTATGTGTTAGGTAACAGTGTTTGTAGGCCAATGGTAAGACACATTATGATTATTATCTATATATCTATTGTCTATATACTAAGTATTTTAATGTATATTGAGTAGCATAGATCACTGTTTTTAGTGATTGGAGGCAAGTGAGGGTCCATTACAGTATGGTCTTATTCATTTCATTTAGTCCATGCGGGGATAGCGTGTCCAACTGGTGGATCCAAAAAACTTCCCTCTTCTGCAGATTGTCAAACCTATTGTACGGGTTTTCCGGGACCTGTTCTATAGGTGTCACTTGGAAGCGGTGTTTTTCTTTTTCTTTGGTTATACTGCAGTGACTGGATAGACTGTGCTTAGGGTATACTCTCTGGATGTTGTAGCGGTGTTGGTTGATGCGACAGTGTAGGGGCTGTGTGGTACGGCCTACATATTGTAGGCCGCACTGGCATTCAATAAGATATATGACATAGTCACTGTGGCATGTCAAAGGGTTTTTATGGGGAATATTGCCCCGTTATGGTTGGACTTAAATGTAGTCTGTTTGTGTGTAATTATCTTACAACATAGACACCTATTTGCTATGCACCTAAAAGCTCCTACTTTTGGTGGTCCAATTTGTAATGGATTTTGATTTTTCTTAGTCATAGTTTTGTTATGCTGTCTTAGTTTGCTTGGGGCAAGGATGCTCTTAATTGTTGGTGCTCGTCTATATGTGATCCTGGGTATCTTTGATATATATTTTGCCAGGTGTGGGTCCTGTAACAGTATATGCCAATGTTTTTTGAGAGTAGACTGGATATATTTATTGGACGTGCTGTATTGGGTGATGAGATTGGTATAGTGTTGTTCATTTGATGTTTTAGGTAATGTTTTCAGATGTTCTTCCTGAGTATTGGTTTTACATCTATCTAGAGCATTTTTGATTAATTGTTTTGGATAGCCTTTGTCGATAAATCTCTTTTTCAGTATGTTTGCTTTCATGAAAAAGTCCCTGTCGTTGGTACAGTTTCGGCGGATTATTTTATATTGACTGTACGATATATTACGTAGCCATTTTTTATGGTGGAAACTGGTGAAATGAATGTAGCTGTTAGTGTCAACTTTTTTGAAGTAGGTTTTGGTGGTTATAATATTGTTGGAGTTGGTGACTACAATATCAAGAAATTCTATTTCTTTTGTACTGTAAATGGGAGTGAAATTTATGCCCCAGGTCGTCTTGTTTAAGGATTCACTGAATGCAAGGGCTGATTCTTCGTTCCCGTCCCAGATAATGAAGATATCGTCTATATACCTTTTAAAATATATTATCTGATCTTTGTAGGTGTGGTGGTTATGAATAAATGTTTTTTCAAACTCCCCCATGAATAGATTGGCGAAAGACGATGCCACCCGGGTTCCCATCGCGGTCCCTTTGCACTGATGGTAAATGGTATTATTATATATGAAATAATTATTTTCAAGTATGAAGCGTAAGCTGTTTATTAGGAACTGAATTTGCGGTGGTTTAAGTGTAGGGTCTTGCTCAAGTACTTGCTTGATGCAGTTTATGCCTAGCTCGTGCTGGATATTTGAGTAGAGGGCAGTGACATCTAGAGTACGAAAAGAGTATGTGTCCTGCCAGTTGATTGTGTATAGTTCCTTTATTAGTTGGCTTGAATCATGGAGATAGCTCGGAAGATTTTTTACATAAGGCTGAAGGTACAGATCAATGTAGTGTGATAGACTGCTGGTTGCGCATTTGGTATTGGAGATGATCGGGCGGCCGGGGGGGTTGACAAGTGACTTATGAATTTTTGGGAGGTGATAGAAGTAGGGATTACATGGATTGCGTGGTAGTAGGAAGTTTTTTTCTTTTTTGTTAATATAGTGTTTTTCATATGCGGTTTTGACAAGGTTTTGTAGTTTTTTGTTCAATTCTGGAAATGGGTTGTGTATAATTTTCGTATAGTAGGCAGTGTCACTGAGGATTTTAATAGCTTCCTCTTCGTAGTCGTTATAGTTTTGTATAACAATCCCCCCTCCCTTGTCCGCAGGGCGGATCACTAGGTCTTTTTGTTCTAATTTGGTGAGGTTTCCTTTGTATTCTAGCCTATTTGGTTCGCTGGTGATCTTTTTTAGGTCATTTGTTACTAGATCGAAAAAGTTGGGGATGTAGTGCCCTTGGCTTTGAAGGGGGAAAAAATTAGACTTGGGGCAGACCTCGACATGCTTATATTCTACGTCTATTTCATTGGCTTGGTTTGAGAGGGTATTGGATCCCAGGCCGAAATGTCTTTTTATTGTGAGGTTGCGTCTGAATTTTTGCATGTCTATGAAAAGCTCAAAAGTATTAGCTTTATTGTATGGGCAGAATGAAAGGCCCTTTTGCAGTAGATTGTTTTCTGGTGATGTAAGAATATGACTGGATAAGTTAAATATTTTGACTGTTTGGGTGGCATTATTGGGTTGCCCCTCTTTGTCTATATTCTTGGAGAGTGTTTGTCTCGTTTTCTTGTTTTGTCGTTTTCCTCCTCTAGTGCCACGGAATCTAGTTTTCTTTTTTGTGGGGTTGCTTTGAAGTATTGGGTGATTTGTTGGTAATCCCTTACTGGTGGTGGGTCTGATTTATTGTCTAATGGAAAAACCCCTCTGCTCCACTTCCCGTGTTGTCTATAGTGACAACTTTGGTGACAGTGGCATTATCCTGGGGGGGGTGTTTTAATGGGTTGCGTGGGTAACAGATGTGTAGAGAAATCGATGAGTGCGTTAGATGATTTCTCAGGGGTGGTTCTGGTTGAATGATTTTTGGACCTATTGAATTCCCCCGGATGTCGGGCCTTATACTCCAAGTATTTGCTGGTCGGGATAAAATACCAGCAGGAGCCCATACAGCTGTTGTGACTCACTCACAACAGCCTCTGGTAAGCAGATTTTATTATATCTCTTGCATCACCATTGGCAACAACACCACACATGAGGTGCGGTCCACTTTCTCTGTTTTTATCTTACCTGATATATTTATACATAGTAATTAGATCTCTTCTCAGTCGTCTTTTTTCTAAAGTGAATAACCCTCGTTTTGATAATCTTTCAGGGTACTGTAGTTGCCCCCTCTCAGTTATTACTTTAGTTGCCCTCCTCTGAACCCTCTCCAGGTCTGCTATGTGTGTCTTGTTCTCTGGAGCCCAGAATTGTACACAGTACTCCATATATGGTCTGACTAGCGATTGGTAAAGTGGTAGGACTATGTTCTCATCACAGGCATCTATGCCCCTTTTGATGCAACCTATTATCTTATTGGCCTTGGCAGAAGCTGCCTGACACAGTTTTTTGCAGCTTAGTTTGCTGTTTATTAAAATTCCTAGATCATTTTCCATGTCAGTGTTACCAAGTGTTTTACCATTTAGTATGTAAGGGTGGCTTGCATTATTCCTTTTCATGTGCATAACTTTACATATGTCAGTGTTAAACCTCATCTGCCACTTACTGTATCTGCCCAAGCCTCCAAACTATCCAGATCCCTCTGTAGCAGTATATTGTCCTCTTCAGTGTTAATTATTTCACACAGTTTAGTGTCATCTGCAAAAATTGTTATTTTACTATGCAAGCCTTCTACAAGATCATTAATAAATATATTGAAAAGAATAGGGCCCAAGACTGACCCCTGAGGTACCCCACTAGTGACAGTGACCCAATCTGAGTGTGTACAGTTAATAACCGCCCTCTGTTTTCTATCACTCAGCCAGTTACTTACCCACATACAGACATGTTCTCCCAGTCCGAGCATTCTCATTTTATATACTAACCTTTTATGTGGTACAGTGTCCAATGCTTTAGAAAAGTCCAGATATACGACCTCCATTGATTCGCCGCTGTCAAGTCTAGAACTTACCTCCTTATAGAAACTGATTAAATTAGTTTGGCATGACTGATCCCTCATAAAGCCATGCTGATATGGCATTATTTTCTTATTTCCGTTGAGATCCTCTAAGATAGCATCTCTCAGAAAACCTTCAAACAGTTTACCCACAACACATGGTAAACTTACCGGCCTATAGTTTCCAGGCTCTGTTTTTGGACCCTTTTTGAATATTGGCACCACATTTGCTATGCGCTAATCCTGTGAAACATTACCTGTCAGTATAGAGTCCGCAAATATCAGAAATATGGCTATGGCTATAACATTACTTAATTCCCTTAGGATACGGGGGTGTATGCCATCCAGCCCTGGCGATTTGTCTATTTTAATCTATTTAAGTCGCTGTTGTACTTCTTCCTGTGTCAGACAGGACACTTTTAATGGGAAATTTATTTTTACATTCAGCATTTCATCTGACAGTATATTTTCCTCAGTAAATACATTGGAGAAAAAAATATTTAACAGCTATGCTTTCTCCTCGTCGCTCTCTGCAACTCCCCCCTCATTACTCTTTAAAGGGCCGACACCTTTAGATTTATACTTTTGAACATTTATATAATTGGAGAACATTTTAGAGTTAGTTTTACTCTCTTTGGCAATTAATCTCTCCGTTTCTAGTTTGGCCGCTTTTATTTGTTTTTTACATGTTTTATTTTTTTCCTTATAGTTTTTCAGTGCTTCCTCGCTACCCTCCTGCTTTAGGGATTTATATGCTTTCTTTTTGTCATTTATTGCTTTCGTTACATTTCTATTTATCCACATTGGTTTCTTTTTGTTCCTTAACCTTTTATTCCCATATGGTATGTACCTCTCACAATGAGATTTTAGGATGCTTTTAAAGATATTCCATTTTGTGGCTGTATTTTTATTTTTGAGGACTTTGTCCCAGTTAGTTAGACCTATGGCCTTTCTTATTTGGCTAAACTTTGAGTTTTTGAAATGTTGGTATTTTTGTTCCTTCCTGTAGAAATACTCTTTTGAATGATAATTGGAAGGTTATTACTTTATGGTCACTATTTCCCAGGTGTCCCCGAACCTGCACGCCTGTTGTTCTGCCAGGTCTATTGGTTAATACTAAGTCCAGTATGGCCGTCCCTCTAGTCAGGTCCTGAACAAGTTGGGAAAGGTAGTTGTCTTTGGTTATTGCCAAGAACCTGCTTCCTTTATTCGATGTACAGCTTTCAGTTTCCCAGTCTATATCTGGGTAGTTGAAGTCCCCCATAATAACCACCTCCTTATGATTTGCCGCCCCGTCTATTTCGTTTAGTAGTAGATTTTCTGTGGACTCTGGTATATTATGTGGTTTATAGTAAACTCCTATTAGTAATTTATTATTGTTTTTGGCTCCATGTATCTCTACCCACAGTGACGCCACATGTTCATGTTGCTCACTTATATCTTCTCGGACTGTGGGCTTTAGATAGGACTTTACATAAAGGCAGACCCCTCCCCCTCTCCGGTTTTGAAGAGTCTTTCTAAACAGACTGTATCCTTGTATATTAACTGCCCAGTCATAGTTATCTTCCAGCCATGTCTCTGTTATTTCAACTATGTCATAGTCCTCCTCACACATCACTGATTCTAGTTTCCCAGTTTTTTTTTGTCAGGCTTCTGGCATTAGTATACAATACATACAATTGAGAGGTTTATGTATATTTTTAATTCTACACATTTCCTTCTGAACTGTTCTAGTTCCTTCTTCCTTGAACTTGTTCTAGTTCCAGTCCTCCCCTGGTCCCACTACCTCGCCCCCGGTCTCTAGCTGCACTATCTTCCCTTACTATAATGTAATTACCCTCCCCCCAGTCCCTAGTTTAAACACCCCTCCAACCTTCTAGCCATCTTTCTCCCCAACACAGCTGCCCCTTCCCCATTGAGGTGCAGCCCGTCCCTACGATAGAGCCTGTAGCCGACATAAAAGTCTGCCCAGTTCTCCAGGAACCCAAACCCCTCCTTCCTACACCAGTTCTTGAGCCATTTGTTAATCTCCCTAATCTCCCGCTGCCTTTCTTAAGTGGCTCATGGTACAGGCAGTATTTTGGTCCTTGCCCTAAGCTTTGGACCTAAATCCCTAAAATCATTTTTAAGGACTCTCCACCTACCTCTAACTTTTTCATTGGTTCTGATATGGACCATGACCGCTGGATCTTCTCTAGCCCCTCCCAGTAATCTGTCAACCCGATGATGTGTCTAATTCTAGCTCCGGGAAGACAGCACACTGTTCGGCGATCACGGTCTTTGGAGTTTCCCACTACCATCACCTGCCCTGCTCTCCTGGTCCCCTGCTTACTGGAGCTGACATTCCGCTGACTGGTAGAGGAAGTGTCTGGCTGCAGCAGTGCCCTCCCTGAACTGACATCCCCCTCATCTGCCAAACGTGCAAACTTGTTGGGGTGTGTCAGATCAGGGCTTGCCTCCCTGGCACTCTTTCCTCTACACGGCTTTCTAACTGTTACCCAGCTAGCTACCTCACTTTCTTCAGCCTCCTCACTGTCACCCTTCCCCTCATCTACCCCAGAGAGTGCTTGCCCGGTGAGAAGCAAACTCTTTTGCAAATTGTCAATGCCTCTCAGTGTTATAACTCGCCCGTTTAGATACTTGATTTGTGATTCTAAATGGGTAATTTGCTCACATTTTGAACAAAGATATACATCTTCGAACGGCTGTTCCAGGACTGCATACATCATACAAGATGTCCACTGGACGGCGTTGTCAATTGTGCAACAGTGAGACCTACCTATTTTTGGTGTTTAAAAAAACTGTACTTGCCACCGTCACAGGGATATATAATAGTGAATTAGCTGGTTAATTGTGTCGCTGAGACCTACCTTTTATTGGTGTTTAAAAATACAGTTTTTGCCACCATCAAAGGGATACATTTTAGTTAATCAGCCGGTTGTTTGGGTCGGCGAGACCTACCTATTTTTTGGGGTGAAAATACACTGTACTGGCCACCATCACATGGACATATAATAGCTAATCAGCTGCTTAATTGGGTCAGTGAGACCAACCTATTTATTTGGTGAAAAACACTATGCTTGACACCATTACAGGGCAATATAATAGTTTATCATCTGGTTCACTGGAGCTGTGAGACCTACCTATTTTTGGTATTTAAAAAAACTGTACTTGCCACTGTCACAGGCATATATGATAGTTCATCAGCTGGTTAATTTGGTGGGTCAGACCGACCTTTTTTTAATTTTATTTTTTGTGAAAAAACACTGTACTTGCAACCATCACGGGGATATATAATAGCTTGTCAGCTAGTTAATTGGGTTGGTGAGAGCTCCCTATTTTTGGTGTTTAAAAAAACTGTACTTGCCAATGGCACAGGGATATATGATCATTAATAAGCTAGTTTATTGGTTTGGTGAGACCTACCAATTTTTTTTTGTGAAAAAACAGTCTACTTGCCACATTCACATGGATATATAACAGATAATTAGCCAGTTAATTGGGTTGGTGAGACCTACCCTTTGTTGGTAAAAAAAACTGTACTTGCCACCGTGAACAGAAAATATAATAGTTATTCACTCTGTTAATTGGGACGATGAGACCTACCTATTTTTGGTGTTTAAAAAAATGTTTTAGCCACCATCACAGGGATATATAAAAGTTAATTAGCCAGTTAATTGGGTCTGTGGGAACTACCTATTTTTGGTGTTTAAATAAAACTGTATTTGCCACCATCACAGGGATATATAAAAGTTAATCATCCGGTTATTTGGGTCTATGAGACCCACCTATTTTTCTTAAGTGAAAAAAATTGTGTACTTGCCACCATCAAAGGGATATGTAATAGTTAATCGGCTGGTTAATTGGGTCGGTGAGACCTTTTTTCTTTGGTGAAAAAACACTATACTTGCCACAGTCACAGGGAAAAATAATAGTTAATCAGCCGGTTAATTAGGTCGAGACCTACCTATTTTTTGGGGTGAATAAACACTGTACTTGCCACCATCACAGGGAAATATAGTAGTTAGTTAGCCGATTAATTGGGTCGGTGAGACCAACATTTTTTTTACAAAACAGTGTACTTTCCACTGTCACAGGGATATATAATAATTAATCAGCCGGTTAATAGAATCGGTGAGACCTACCTTTTTTTTGTGTTTAAAAAAACTGTACTTGCCACCTTCACAGGGATATATAATAGTTAATCAGCCGATTAATTAGGTCAGTAAGACCTACCTATTTTTTGTGTTTAAAAAAAAACAGTTTTTGCCACCCTCACAGGGAAATGTAAAAGGTATTCACTCTGTTAGGGCTCTTTCACACTGGCGTTTTTCCTTTCCGTCCTAGAGTTCCGTCCTCGGGGCTCTAGGACGGAAAGAAACTGATCAGGTTTATCCAAATGCATTCAGAATGGAAAGAAATCCGTTCAGGATGCATCAGGATGTCTTTCATTCAGTATGTGAAGGTTTTTTGGATGTTGACAAAACCGTAGCATGCTGCGGATTTGTCAACGTCCAAAAATCCAGAAGACATGCCGTAACGCCGGATCCGGAATTAATGCCCATTGAAGTGCATTAATCCGGATCCGGCATTAAGCTAAACGTCGTTTCGGCTCTGCGCCCCGGAAGCCGCATGGACTGTAAGTATCTGCTCCCCTGGCTCCCCACTACTTACTATGGCAACCAGGACTTTAGTAGCATCCTGGCTGCCATAGTAACACAAAGCATTTTGAAGTCTAATCACTCTTCAAATGCTTTCAGTTGTCTTGCGCTGTGACGGATCCGGCGGGCATTTCCGGCGACAGAAGTGCACTCCGGATCCTCACAACGCAAGTGTGAAAGAGGCCTTAATTAGGACTACGAGACCTCTCTATTTTTGGTGTTTTACCCTTTCATGACCAAGGGTCATTGAAACCCCTGTGACCATGTCAAATTTTGCAAATCTGACATATGTCACTTTACCTGGTAATAACTTTGGAACGCTTTTACCTATCTATTCTGATAATGGTTTTTTCGTGACACATTGTACTTCATGATAGTCAAAAATTTGAGTCAATGTATTTCACCTTTATTTATGAAAAAATCACAAATTTACCAAAAATGTTGGAAAATTCACAATTTTTAAAATTTCTATTTCTCTGCTTTTAAAACAGAAAGTGATACCTTATAAAATATTTTATTACTTAACATTCCCCATATGTCTACTTTATGTTGGCATCATTTTGTCAATGTCATTTAATTTTTTTAGGAAGTTAGAAGGCTTCGAAGTTTAGAAGCAATTCTTAAAATTTTTAGGAAAATTTCCAAAACCCACTTTTTAAGGACCAGTTTAAGTCTGAAGTCAGTTTGTGGGGCTTACATAATGGAAACCCCCCATAAATGACCCCATTTCAGAAACAACACCCCTTTAAGTCACTAAAAACTGATTTTACAAACTTTGTTAACCATTTAGGTTTTCCACAGGAATGAAAGGAAAATGGATATGAAATTTCTAAATTTCACTTTTTTGGCAGATTTTTTATTTTATTCCCTTCTTTCTTTAACACATCGAGGGTTAACAGCCAAACAAAACTCAATATTTATTACACTGATTCTGTGGTTTACAAGAACACCCCAAATGTGGTCGTAAACTGCAGGGCGCAGAAGGAAAGAAACGCCATATGGTTAGTGATGATCGAGCGCCAAAGTATTCAGGTGTTCGGGTGTTCGACCCAAACACATTGCTATATTTGTGTGCTCGGCCAAGCACCTGGGTATAATGGAAGTCAAAGGGCACACGGCAAGGAGCAGAAGAAAAGGAGCGCCATATAGTTTTTGGAAGGCAGATTTTTCTGGACTGGTTGTTAGATGCCATGTCCCATTTGAAGCCCCCCTTACGGTAGGAACTCCCAAAAATTGACCCCATTTTAAAAACTAGGGGATAAAGTGACAGTTTTATTGATACTATTTTGGGGCACATATGATTTTTAATTGCTCTATGTTACCTTTTTTGTGAGGCGAGGTAACCAAAAAATGGTTGTTTTGGCACTGTTTTTATTTTTTATTTTTTACAAGATTTATCTGAAAGGGTAGATCATGTGCTATTTTCATAGAGCAGGTAGTTACGGATGCAATAATATCAAATCTGTCTACTTTCTTTGTTTGTTTTAGTTTTACATATTTTTTTTTCAAAAATGCTTTATTATGTTTTGTGTCTCCATTTTCTGAATGTTTTATTAATTTTTTATTTTTCTGCCGATCATCTTGTGCAGGGGCTTGTTTTTAAACATTCATTATTATTAAAGAGAAAACAAAACCGTATATTTGTGCTGAGAGTGTGGAAAGGGGCACAGATGGCGTCCCTACCACTATTCCCTAGTTCAGTAATGCAAAAAACAAAAAGTAGGGAAAGAACCTAAAACTTAACTTTTAATAGTTATGATAAAATAAGAACCCCTAAATTGATCCAAACATAAATGACAGACGTCAAAAAATGGAACAGTCTTACCAGTTCCCGGCTAAGAAGGATGGACTCAGTCACGTCAATTTGTGTGAGGATGCCAGATGGTACCTTTCTGGTCGTCCTCAATATCAGCAGTCCTCCAAAACAGAACGGGATCAGGTGGGCGGAGCCGTAGTGGAGGGTAAACAGAAGGGGGATCAGATCAGTATAACAGGACAGGGATCTATCCCTATTTATCCCTGCTAGATCTATACCACCCTAATGATCCTCACTAATGCGGAGTCATCGCCCTGATAAGAGCGGCCCCACCCGGAACCTGTCCTTGTTGCAAATCCCTAATCAAGCCCTAAGGCTGGGAACACACCTAAGCATTTTGGAGTGTGCGATTTCTCTAGCGTTTTTTCACGCGACAAACGCGCGTTTCAAGGGGCGTTTTGGTCTTTAACAAACGCGCGTTTTTCTGGCGTTTTTATGATTGACAGCTGCTAGATCCTCTCAAAATCAAGGGCGAGCTATATGAAGGGTGTGGAGTGTTGGCCAAATTGAGGTGTTAAGTGGTTTGGAGTGTTGGAGAGTGTTGGAGAGTGAGCATGAGGAGCGTTTCATGAACTACACACGGATGTCCATATCCAGGTTAGTACCCATATATGTGTCTTATGTTTACTACATTTATTTTGTGTATCTATGCTTTTCGTTTATGTGTATGTTACTGTTCCTAAATCTGACTTTTTTTCAACACAGTTTTGATGAACTGCTGGGTTTGATGTCAGTCCATTTGCAACGGCAGGACACGTTCATGCGTGACATCATCCCACCTGTTCAGAGGCTGGTAATTACCTTGAGGTAAGTAGCCTCATTATGGCACTTGTAATAATGTACAGTGTGTGTTAGTTGGATATGCTGGTGTCCCTGTGTTTTATGTCCTTATGTTTTCTGTGCTATTGTTTTGTGTCTAACACTATTCCCTGATGTTCTCTGTGATGTTACCCCAGTAGCCGCCAATTCCTATCCCATACCAATGTGACCCACATAAATTGACGTATACAAACAACAATTCAGACAATTGAGACATATTGTTTAGCCAACAAAGTTTTATTTTTTCGGTTGGCCCATTAGAATAGTAATTTTTGCTTACTTTTTAAATTAACTAGGGTCAAAATATGACCACAACCAAAAAAAATAACGTTTCCAACACAAAGAAACATAATGTGCTATTGTCCAAATGTGGACAACCCCCTGAGGTGATAACCTAAATTAACACAAACTCTTGTAGACTTTACAAGTTGGTGTAATGTTGTTGGCCAAATTCTTGATCAGGGCCCATTCTTGACTCGCACATGTGCGACCCTTGGCCTCCTGGTGCCATTTGTGTAGATGTGCTTGGCCCCATACTTGTCGACCCATACTGAAAATGCATTGGTGGTCGTGGAGGCCATGCTTGAGGTGCGCTATGGCTCGGTGGGTACTGATATGGGGGTTGGTGCTGTGGGATATTGCTTAGTGGTTGTGGAGGTGCTATTGGCTGGGGTGGCACCGGGATATTGCTTAGTGGTTGTGGAGGTGCTATTGGCTGGGGTGGCAGGGGGATATTGCTTAGTGGTTGTGGAGGTTCTATTGGCTGGGGTGGCACGTCTTCTGCGGGTAGGTATGATTGTAAGTACCGCATGAGACCGTGCCGTGCCTCTCGCTGTCGGTTTTTAGGGACCATCTTGAGGTCCTCCTCCAAACTGAGAAGGAAATGCGCCTCACTGCTCATTTTTGGGGCAGGATGAGCCAGGGCATCCAGACAATCAATGAGGCGATCCTCCTGTCTTGCGCTCCTTGTTTTGCGTGTAGCTTTTTGGGGTTGTGGTGCAGGATCTGCCTCTTCGGTTTGTGGCGGGGTACTTGAGGCAAGGGGTGGCTCAAAACTTGGCCCTGGTGAACTGGTTGACACCATGGATGGGCCCGCATCACTCTCCATGGTGGCCTCCTCCTCTTCATCCTCCTGCCTCTCAGTAGTATCCCAGCTACTGTCAGTGCTGTAAACAAGAATGTGGACAGAATGAGTTTTATTAGACATTTGTTTGGTGGCCTGTGATGTATTAACGGTCCATATGGGATGTCATCTTTTTAAGCCAGATGTGGGCTATATAGCTAAGGACATGGTGTTTGAGCTGGACGCAGACACATCCGCATTACCTATTTCCCATTTGATGACAGTTTTTTCTGTGTCTTCCCTAATGAATTGTGCATATATGGCCCTGTAGCCCGATAGTACAAACATGGTAGAAGTATTTTGAATGACCATGTTTTTCACGTAAATACCTTCTCATTTCTGTACATGGGATAAGGAACGCCATCTGCTCAGCATGGACATAGGAGGTACTGCCATTGCCCCGGATCCGCTCCTTAGTTCGCGTTCCTTCCGTCTGTGTCTGACGAAAGCGTCTTTGAGACTCTTCCATTTGCTCTTGAGCATATTGACTGTAAAATAAAAAGTGACACATATTAATTTTACCTTTCTTTTTGCTTTTCAGGTATTTGGCTACTGGCCAGTCTTTGGCCAGTCTCCATTATGCATTCCTCATAGGCAAATCTACAGCCAGCCTCATCATCCGTGAAACCTGTGTGGCCCTGTGGGACGTTCTCAACTCTGCTGTCATGTCCCAACCTACTACAGCCGAGTGGAGGGATATCGCTGAAGTTTTTGCCCAGACCTGCCATTTTCCCAACTGTGTGGGTGCCATTGATGGCAAGCATGTTCGTGTGCTGAAGCCAATCCGGAGTGGGAGCCACTTCTACAATTATAAGAAATTCTTTTCGGTGGTGTTGCTGGCAGTTTCTGATGCAAATTACTGCTTCCGATATATAGATGTGGGAGCTTATGGCAGCAGCTCCGACTCATCAGTATTTGGCCACTCCCACTTCGGCAGACTGCTGGCCAGTAATGCTCTGGAGCTGCCCGCCCCCCAAAATCTGCCGGGCACTACTTTTCCGGCAATGCCCTATGTTTTTGTGGGGGACGAGGCCTTCGCCCTGGGGGTTAATTTGATGCGGCCCTTCTCCAGCAGAGGACTATCTGTGGAGAGGAGGGTATTTAATTACCGGCTGACTCGAGCCATAAGGGTGGTGGAATGCGCCTTTGGCATTCTGGCTAACAAATGGCGGTTTTTACATACACCAATTCTTTTTAAATTAGATACCGCAATCAATGCGGTGAAGGCGGCATGTGTTCTCCACAACTTCGTGCGCCAAAGAGATGGATACAATTTTGAGGACACCCTCAGCCATGCTCTTGGCCGTACCCAGCTCACAGGGGTCCATGGCACCGCACATGGTGCACATGTCCGGGAGCATTTCTGCCGCTATTTTATGTCACCAGAAGGTGCTCTTCCGTGGCAAATGGAAGCTATTGAAAATTAAATGTACCTTGGCGACATTATTTGATTTTCGGATGCAAAGTGTTTTGTTTATTTTATATTTGTCTTCTCACATGTGAGAATTAAAATTTTTATTTTTAAACATGCGCAACTCCTATTGTCCTTATTTCATAGGGCCAATACACACCAGGCACATGGTGGGTGTACTTTTTTCAAAATATGTATAAGAAAAAAAAAAAGTCTAAGTTGACAGGGAGATAAACAGTGACACAGATATAGTCCGAGTGACATGCCCACAAACACACAAACACATAACGTGTTTGTGCAAAAAAAACGGAATGAGCAAGAGGGAACCCCATTGATGTCCCCTTTAAGAAAATTACATAGCAAACATTCACTATAATGTGTATGGAGTTCACTCACAAAATAATATGATAATTTTACAGTGTATGTATGTTTCACACACCATAAAATTTTAAAATGGGTAGCGCAAGAACGTGGCATCAGAGCATGCTGGGAGTGCTACATACACAGCCGCATTCAAACCCCCAGCTTGCTAAGCCATAGACTAGGCCAAACAAACAAAGCAAATAGTCATCTAAATCGCCCCAAAGAAGCTCAAGCACAAGCGACAGCGTTTGGCATTTTTAGGCGCGTTCGAACGCGCTGTAAAACGCTCAAGTGTGAACCATGTCCATTGGAATACATGGGTTTTCACTTGTTGTGCGTTTTTCAGCGCGTTTGAACGCGCTGAAAAACGCTTAGGTGTGTTCCCAGGGTAAATGAAGGGAAGGGAGAAAAAAAGACTAGCTAAACTAGCTCAACTAATGTTGACGAGGAGGGCTAGGTAAGATGAGTCATGGCAAGATCCCAAGACAATTTTTGTAAAGCAGATTGTTACGGATGTGGCAATACCTAATATGTATACTTTTTCTTATTTATTTAAGTTTTACGCAATAATAGCATTTTTGAAAAAAAAACAATGTTTTAGTGTCTCCATAGTCTTAACTATAGCTTTTTTATTTTTTGACCACTCGTCTTAGGTAGGGTCTCATTTTTTGCGGGATGAGGTGACAGTTAGATTGGTACTATTTTGGGGGGAATATGCCTTTTTGATCGCTTGGTGTTGCAATTTTTGAGAAGTAAGGTAACAAAAAATTGCTTTTTTGCCACTTTTTTTTTACGGTGTTCAGCTGAGGGGTTAGGTCATGGGATATCCCTATAGAGCTAGTTGTTAAGCATGCGTCAATACCTAATATGTATACTTTGTTTTTATTTATTTCATCTTAACACAATAATAGCATATTTGAAACAAAAAAATGATGTTTTAGTGTCTACATTTTCTAAGAGCTATATTTTTTTATTTTTGGGTGATTTTCTTATGTAGGGTGTCATTTTTTGAAGGATGAGGTGATGCTTTTATTGGTACCATTTTGTGGTACATACGCCTTTTTGATTGCTTGGTGTTGCACTTTTTGTCATGTAAAATGACAAAAATAGCTTTTTTTTACACGTTTATTTTTGTGTTTATTGGACAGGGTGATCAATTTATATAGCCGGTCGTTACGGATGCCATGATACCTAATACGTGTAGTTTATTAACTTTTTTCATTTTTTAATGTCTTATAAATGAGGTGATATAGGAAAAGGCAATTTATTTTATTTTTAATTTACATTTTTTTATTTTTATTTTTTTATTTTAGCACTTTTTCTATCAAGTCCCACTTGGATCTTGAAGATCCAGTGAGGCTGATGGCTGTACTATAATCTGCAATGCTCTTGCATTGCAAAGTATAATACTATCAGTTTTATACTGATAGGTGGCAACACTGGACGCCTTTGCAAGTTGGCAACACTGTACTTCCCACCATTACAAGGATATATAATAGTTAATCATATTTCAAAAAAGAGAAAGAAAAGGAGGTAGGATCGCACATTCACAAGCTCAGCTTCTGATCTTTAACTGCTTCTCAGCAAAATTAATATTGCCTCTCATCGCAATATTTACTGTACTGCCCCCTATATTACATGCTATATAAAAGGCATTAGTGTACATTTTGATCAAAAGGCATAAGCCCACTCACCGCGCCAAGGTTGCCTCTTAGAGTGGGTCCTACTCTGAATTTGACGCAGCACCGCCCGGCAACCGCCGCTGCCACAGCACCCACCAGCGGGCGGCGGGATCTAGCTGCCAAACAGCACCCCTGCTGTCCGGCAATGCCACCATGGCACCGAGTCCCGCCAATCCCCCAGCGCTGCACCGCAGCAAACAACGGCCGCCATACAGTACTGCAGCACGTGAACAGTTGGTAAAGCTCACCTATCACATGCTCTCAGGCACTAAGTCTGAGAGCTAATTGAACCCTTTCACTCATATATACTTGCTACAGCTAATTAAAAACACCTACACTGGACAGACCTTTATATACATATTTCAAAAAAGAGAAAGAAAAAGGGGTAGGATCGCACATCCATAAGCTCAGCTTCTGATCTTTAACTGCTTCTCAGCAAAATTAATATCGCCTCTCGGCTGAGCTTGTGGATGTGCAATCCTACCGCTTTTTCTTTCTCTTTTTTGAAATATGTATATAAAGGTCTGTCCAGTGCAGGTGTTTTTAATTAGCTGTAGCAAGTATATATGAGTGAAAGGGTTCTACTAGCTCTCAGACTTAGTTCCTGAGAGCATGTGATAGGTGAGCTTTACCAACTGTTCACATGGTGCAGTACTGCGTGGCGGCCATTGTTTGCTGCGGTGCGGCGCTGGGGGGTTGGCGGGACCCGGTGCCATGGTGGCATTGCCGGACAGCAGGGGTGCTGTTTGGCAGCTGGATGGGTGCTGTGGCGGTGGCGGTTGCCGGGCGGTGCTGCGCAAAATTTAGAGTAGGACCCACACTAAGAGGTAACCTTGGCGCGGTGAGTGGGCTTATGCCTTTTCATCAAAATGTACACTAATGCCTCTTATATAGCATGTAGTATAGGGGGCAGTACAGTAAATATTGCGCCGAGAGGCGATATTAATTTTGCTGAAAAGCAGTTAAAGATCAGAAGCTGAGCTTGTGGATGTGCGATCCTACCTCTTTTTCTTTCTCTTTTTTGAAATATGTATATAATAGTTAATCAGCTGGTTAATTGGGTTGATGAGACCTAACTATTTTTGGTGTTTAAAAAAACTGTACTTGCCACAGTCACAGGGATATATGATCGTTAATAAACCAGTTTATTGGTTTGATGAGACCTACCAATTTTTTTTTTTGTGAAAAAACAGTCTACTTGCCACATTCACATGGATATATAACAGATAATTAGCCAGTTAATTGGGTTGGTGAGACCTACCCTTTGTTGGTATTAAAGAAAAACTGTACTTGCCACCGTGAACAGGAAATATAATAATTATTCACTCTGTTAATTGGGACGATGAGACCTACCTATTTTTGGTGTTTAAAAATTTTTATTAGCCACCATCCCTTTATGAGGGGTTGTTTTTTGTGGGACAAGTTGTCATTTTTAATGGCACCAATTTGGAGTACATATAATTTTCTGATTAACTCTTTCTAGAAGGGAGATGGGAAAAACAGCAATACTGCCACTGTGTTTTTACGTTCTAAATTTCACTGCGTTAATTTTTTGGTATAAATAACATAATATCTATATTTTCTGGGTCAGTACGATTACAGTGATATCAAATACATATAGTTTTATTTACGTGTTACTACTTTTTTGCAAAAAAATACTTTTTTTAAAAGAAAAAATGTTTTTGCATTGCAGCTTCCCAAGACCCATAACTTTTTTATTTTTCTTTCTATGGAGTTGTTTTGAGGGCTTGATTTTTGCCAGACGACTTTTATTTTGCATTGGTATCATTTTAGCGCTTTTAGTAAATAGCGCTTTTTGATCGCTTGTTATTGCTTTTTTTCTGATGGCAACTAAGAATAATTTAGCAATTCTGTCTTTGTTTTATTTTATATTTTTTTACGGCGTTCACCATAGGGGATAATTTATGTGATATTTATGTGGTCCAGGACGTTATGGACAGGGCAATACCCAACATATGGGGGAGAATTTTTTTTGCAATTTTTTCATTTAAAGGCATATTTTGAATGAAAAAAAGGGTAGTTTATTTAATGGATTTTTTTGTTTAATAAATGTTATTTTTTTCTTTTTTTACCACTTAATAGTCCCACAATAGGACTATAACAGACAGTATTTTAATTGCTTTTAAAATGCAATGCATTATCACTATAGTGCATTGCATTTTAATAGCAATGCTATTCTAAATTACATTTGGCTGATCTGCGGCCTACATCAGACCTCTGACAGCTTTCACACACATCGGCACTGCATGATTGCATTTGCGGGTTGCTGATGGGAGACAGAGGGAGTCTGCTCCCTCTGTCAGCACATTACATGCAGCGGGCGCTATTGCTCCCATTTTAGAGCAGGGCCGCCATTCCCTGCTGCATGGGTCCCCCACTGAACGGCCCAGCCGCCCCTTAGTGACCCCGTTAAAACACATATGTGTGGTCACTAAGGGGTTAAAAAAACTGTATTTGCAACCATTACAGGGATATATTAAAGTTAATCAGCTGTGTAATCGGGTCGGTGAGACCTACCTATTTTTGTTGTTTAAAAAAAACTGTATTTGCCACCATCACAGGGATATAGGAAAGTTAATTAGCTGGTTAATTGGGTCTGTGAGACCTACCTATTTATTTATTTTTTAAACTGTAGTTGCCATTGTCACAGGGATATATACTGTAATAGTTAATCAGCTGGTTGTTTTTTTTTTGGTTGGTGAGACCTACCTATTATTTGTGTTTTAAAAAAAACTGTTCTTGCCAACGTCACAGGAAAATATAATAGCTAATCACTTTGTTAATTGGGGCAGTATTACCTACTTATTTTTGGTGTATGAAAAAAACTGTACTCTCCACCGTCAAAGGGATATATAATAGTTAATCAGCCGGTTAATTGGGTTGTGAAATTTACCTTTTTTTTGGGTGAAAAAACACTGTACTTCACACCGTTACATGGATATATAATAGTTAATCATCTGGTTAATTGGGTTGGTGAGACCTATTTTTGATGGTTAAAAAAAACTGTACTTGCCACTGTCACAGGGATATATAAAAGTTAATCAGCCATTTAATTGTGTTTAAAAAAAAACTGTTCTTGCCACCGTTACAGGGAAATGTAATAGTTATTCACTCTGTTAATTGGGCGGTGAGACCTACATATTTTTTTTTTAGTAAATAAACACTGTGAGACCTACCAATTTTTGGTGTTTAAAAAAACTGTATTTGCCACCATCACAGGGAAATATAATAGTTAATCAGGCAGTTAATTGGGTCAATGAGACCTACCTATTTTAGTTTTTTTTTTAAAACTGTATTTGCCACCGTCACAGGGATATATAAAAGTTAATCAGCCGGTTTATTTGGTCTTTGAGACCTACCTATTTTTGGTGTTTAAAAGCACTTGCCATTGTAACAGGGAGATATATTAGTTAATCAGCCAGTTAATTCGGTCTGTGTGTAAGAAATTATTATATAAATATACCTTATATATAATATTTCCTCTTACTGCGATCTGATTCTGTAAGTGTAATAAATGAGACACAAGAGTAAAATTCTAAAATACATACCAAGTGCGTCTTATGGGGCAAATGCTGCCGTTTTTACATAGCAGGCTGCGATGTATCAGTGGAGAGGAAGGAGCGACTGGAGTCCGGCATCTCACGGTGGGGCCCGGTGCAGTCTTACTCGGGGCCCCGCCGCTCACAGCAGTATTCATATCGAACAGTAATCCTTAACCTCTTAATAACTTTAGGTAAAGTTGCACTCTCCCTTCTGTATTACTACTTACTAACAAGCTCCTGTAGCAGGCAGAGCGGACAGTAGCGTAACGTCGCTCACTGACATCACGCGCCTGCTCCTCCCACTTTATGAATGAAGCAGAAGGAGCAAACGTGTGACGTCAGTCAATGATGTTAGGTTGCAGGCCGCTCTGCCTGCTACAGGACCTTCAATCAATCGATACGGAACCGCACTCGCCAGATCATATGGTCCACCGGAATGCAACAGCCAACCTGGAGCCCCAGATCCATACAGGCTCCTATGCAGATGATTCAGGAAGAGATGATGGAGGCAGCATGTCCGGTTGAAAAATCCCTTTATTGGGAAATGCTCACATGAAATACGTGAATATAAAAAGTTGCTACGTTTCGGCTATCACATAGCTTTTGTCAAGCACCTTGTTAGTAAGTAGTAATAGACATGGGAGAGCGAATATATTACAGTGCCGATTTTCGCAATCAAGTAAATAATGACTGGAGATCACGAATTTGTGAATTTATGGCGAATATTCGGCCAAAGATTCTCTAAATATTGCGAATTCGAATATTGCCTATGCCGCTCATCACTACTGATTGGTTGCTCCCTATGATTTTCTAGAACTTTCTGGTTAACTCTGGTTAAGATTCATAGAAGTAGCTGGAATGTCCAGCATTTTCCTTCCCCACTAGCCACTGTACCACCTACTGGATGGCTGCCATACACTCTTTAGGCATTTGCTAACTATTTGATGCCTTTGATATGTTAATTAGAGATGAGCGAATTTCATATTTTGAAATTCGTTCACGCTTTGTTTGGTGGTTAAAGCAGAATTGCGTTATGGATTCCGTTACCACGGACCATAACGCAATTCTATGACGGAATGCATAACGGAATGCCTTTAGAGGCATTCCGTTATTCATTCCGCTATAATAGAAGTCTATGGGCTGCAAAATAGATCAGTCCCATTTCTGTTATGCAAGGGAATCCTCTCCTGCATAACGGAAACGGGACGGATCCATTATGCAGGCCATAGACTTCTATTATGACGTAATGAATAACGAAGTGCCTCTAAAGGCATTCCATTATGCATTCCGTCATAGAATTGCGCTATGGTCCGTGATAACAGAATCCTTAACGCAATTCTGCTTTTACCACCAAACAAAGCATAAGCGAATTTCATAACATGAAACTCGCTCATCTCTAATGTCAATGTACCTTTGTCTCATTCTAATTAACAGAAAGTTGCTGCAAACCTTACATATGTCCAAGGTACCAATACATTATATGACATATTAATTTCCTAAAAATTTATAAAAATCATTTCTTACAGTGAGACCTACCTATTTTTGGTGTTTAAAAAACTGTATTTTCCAATGTCAGCGGATATATATTAGTTAATCAGCCAAGTACGCTGTTTATTCACCCAAAAAAAACAGGTAGGTCTCATCGACCTAATTAACTAGCTGATTAACAATGTTTTTTCACCAAAGAAAACACTGACATCACGCACCTGCTCCTCCCACTTTATGAATGAAGCAGGCGGAGCAGGCGCATGACGTCAGTGAGTGACGTTAGGCTGCCAGCTGCTCTGCCTGCTACAGGAGCTTGTTAGTAAGTAGTAATACATACTGGAGAGCGCAACTTTACCTAAAGTTATTAAGAGGATAAGGATTACTGTTAGATATGAATACTGCTGAGAGCGGCGGGGCCGGTTGGGGGGCACTGTTATGGGGGGATCTGTAGATAACACAAATATAGCATAAGATGCTATATATGTGTCATCCAGAGTTCCAACCCATACCAGTGTCATCCACAGATGCCCCTCCCCATAACAGTGCTATTTACAGATCCCCCATAACAGTGCCATCCACAGATCCCCCACATAACAGTGCCATCCACAGATCCCGTACATAACAGTGCCATCCACAGAGTCCAGTCATAACAGTTTCATCCACAGATCCCCTCCATAACACTGTGTCATCCACAGATCCCCCATAATAGTGTCATGCACAGACCAGCATTAGTTCAAAACCCACCAAATGCACACCTTTTGGTTAAAAATTTTTTTTTTCTTATTTACCACCTCAAAAACCTGGTGCGTTTTATGGGCTAAAAATATAGTATATTGTATTGTGTGGAAATACTGTATTGTTATAACAATTAACATTATCAATGACTAAACATGGTAGTATCAAAGAAAAAAGAAAAAAAATATCATATACAGATAGACTTGTACACAATAATAGTTACAATTGCTTAAACTACAAAATTACAATATAAAGATACCCCTGAAACCATTTGGTAACTAATCAACTAAATCACTAAATAACTATAGTTACCATACATGGGCCTGTTTAACTCTCTTAATCCGTCCCTCTTCTGTCCCTTCCAGTTTGTATGTCACATCTTCTCCATCTGTGCGCACTTCTCTCTTCTCTTCCTTGCTGTCCAGTCCCAGTCCTCTCCTGGGTCTCACACTCTGGCCTTTTATATGAATAACAGTTAGTTCTAGAATCTTCTAAAACATGGCCTGGAAAAAACATTGGTAGTGTTGAGCGCGAATATTCGATTTTTAATCGCGAATATCGCCACTTCGAGAATAAGCAAATATTTAAAATAAAGTGCTATATATTTGCATTCGCCAATAGTGTTGATCATGAATATTCTAATCGTGAATTTATCTCGAATTTATAGTGAATATCGGCACTCATCAACATCTCTAGCAACCAATAGGAAAGTTGCCTACTCCTTTGTGTTGATCGCGAATATTCTAATCGCAAATTTTTATTGCCAATATATTACAGTGCCGATTTTTGCAATCAAGTAAATAACTGGCCGGAGATCACGAATTCTCGAATTTGCAAATTTATGGCGAATATTCGGTCAAAACTTCTCTAAATATTGCAAATTTGGATATTGCCTATGCAGCTCATCACTACTGATTAGTTGCTCCCTATGATTTTGTAGCACTTTCTGGTTAAGTCTGGTTAAGATTTATAGAAGTAGCTGGAATGTCCAGCATTTTCCTTCCCCACTAGTCACTGTACCCCCTACTGGATGGCTGCCACATATTCCTTAGGCATTTGCTAACTATTTGATGCCTTTGATATGTTAATTAGAGAGGAGCGAATTTCATATTTTGAAATTCGTTCACGCTTCGTTTGGTGGTAAAAGCAGAATTGCGTTATGGATATACCACGGACCATAACGCAATTCTATGACGGAATGCCTTTAGAGGCATTTCGTTATTCATTTCGTTATAATAGAAGTCTATGGGCTGCAAAACGGATCAGTCCCATTTCCGTTATGCAGGGGAGTCCTCTCCTGCATAACGGAAACGGGACAGATCCGTTATGCAGGCCATAGACTTCTATTATGACGTAATGAATAACGGAATGCCTCTAAATGCATTCCATTATGCATTCTGTCATAGAATTGCTTTATGGTCCGTGGCAATGAAGCGTGAACGAATTTCATAACGTTTGTAATTTACGTTTGTCCAGATAGACAGTACCTGCTCATACTAATTAACAGAAAGTTGCTGCAAAACTTACACACGTCCAGGGTACCAATACAATATATGGCTTATATTATTTTCCTTAAAAATTCTAAAAATCTGTATTTCTTACAGTGAGACCTACCTATTTTTGGTGTTTAAAAAACTGTATTTGTCAATGTCAGAGGATATATAATAATCAGCCGGTTAATTGGATCTTTGAGACCTACCTATTTTTTTTTGGTTGAAAAAACACTGTACATGCCACCGTTACAGGGACATATAATAAATAGTCAGCCGGTTAATTGAGTCGGTGAGACCTACTTATTTTTTTGGGTGAATAAACAATGTACTTGCCCAAATGAAATATTTTCCTCTGGTGCACACAGGCGACAGAATGTTATGCAACATTTTGTAGGCCCGAATACCGCTCTATGGTGAGGCCAAAAGAACTAGAGGTTGTAGTAGATTGGATGGCTGAGAGTGCCTCCAGTTCCTTCACATTGTCTCCTACCTGGTCCACTGCTGAAAACGCAGAGTTGGCCCACAGGCCACGGGCATCTGTCTTCCACCTCAACCCCTTGCACTTCAGCCAAGCAGTCTGAGCTCCTAGTCATACAGCAGTCACTTATGCTTTTTGCTGACTCTGTTGGCGGGGTTTTCGTGAGCCATCCACCTAGCCCTGCCCAGAAGTGACAGATATTGAGTGCACTGATGCCCATCTACAATGTCTGAGGATGAGGATGTGGCAGAACCATGGCAGCACATCTCTGACGACGATGATGAAACACAGGTGTCAACTGCTGGGGTTTTCTGCAGCGGGCAGACCGGCCAGGAGGGCAGGGGTGGAAGACAATGGTGAGGATGATGAGGTCCTAGACCTCACATGGCATCCAGGTCATGCTAGTGACGTGTGCAGTTTGGAGGAAAAGGTGCGTGTCACGCAGCACCAGCTGCCCAGCAAGAGATGGAGCAAGGTGCAAAAACAGAGAGGCCGTCTCCCAGCCAGTATGCCTGCTATTTCCCAACGCACCAAGAGACATAGCACACCAAATCAACGTAAAAGAGTTCCCTAGTGTGACAGTTTTTCAGGCAGTGTGCTGACGACAGGACATGGGTGGTTTGCACGCAGTGCACTTAGAGCCTGAATCGAGGCATAAATGTTCTAAACCTTAACACCACCTGCATGATCCGGCATCTAACGGCAAAGCATGAGTACCCCCATACCCAGCCACGAGCCATGGCCCTGAATGGCACCATATCTAAATTGCTGTCCTTTGAAATGCTGCCATTCCGTCTGGGGGAGACTGACAGTTTTAAAAATGTCATGAAGGCAGCTGTCCCACAGTTCGTGGTTCCCAGCCGCCACTACTTTTTCAGGCGGGCCACCCCATATAACCACCGACACATGGACCAGGATGTACGGGCAGAGATGTTATATCTGACTAACTGCCCACTGTGTAAATGTAGTGGTGGCTGGGCCTGAGGCCGACAGTGGTTTTACGCACGTCCTACTGCCACCAAAGATTGATGGACGTTTCTCGGTGCTTCCTGTTGCCTCCACCTCCAGTTCCTCCCCTACCACCTCCTCATCACGTCAGCGCTACACCTGCACCACCAACTTTAGCAGAACAGACCGATGAGTGGTTGGTGCCGCTGAGCCTAAAGCCTGGCCTGGTGGTGTGCGCTAACGGGTGAAATCTCATAGCAGCTCTGGGCCTAGTCGCTTTGACGCACATCCCTTGCCTGGCGCATGTGCTGAACTTGGTGGTGCAGAGATTCCTGAAAAATTTCCTCGAGATGTCAGAGCTGATGCGCTGTAGAAAGTGAGGGCCCCGCTATCAGCCCTCTCAACCTACTGCTGCACGCCTGTCTGCACTGCAGCATAACTAATGCCTTCCTGCTCACCGCTTCATATGCAATGTACCCACAAATTGGAACTCCACCTTGCACATGCTGGAGAGACTGTGCGAGCAGTAGCAGGCCATACTGAAGCTTTAGCAGCAGCACGCACGGCAAGTCATTCTGTGAAACAGCACCATTTTACCACCAACGAGTGGGCCTCCAAGCGGGACTTGTGTGCCATGTTGCGCTGCTTCAAATACTCCACCAACATGGCCAGTGGTGATGACGCCCTCATCAGCCTTACTATCCCACATCTATGTCTCCTTGAAAATATCCTTCAGGTGCTGTTGGCTTCCTCCCCCTCCACGTTGGCCTCTCCTCCACTCGGACTTCCATAACCTGGCTCAAGATTATTATGTCTTATATTGGCAGTAGAGAAATATACCGGCCACACCCCCAAAAATGGCTAAAGGTCACATGCAGAATTGACAGACACATAAAAAAAACAAAAACAGAAAGAGTGTTGGCTTCTTCCTCTACCGCCTCTTCCACCTACACCACCATGTCCACAGCCTCCTCAACTTCCTACTCCCCTTGAACCAAGAGGTGGAGGTTCAAGACTGTTATTTTTTATTTTTATGTATTTTATGTTCAAGTCCATTTCCAATCATACACTTGTAACAATTTTTCCTTCAGATAGCCCTTGCGCTACACTTATATTGCTCACTGTTAAACTGCCTAAACGCTAATCGCTACACTATCTTCCCAACATGTTTCACCACTTTGTGGCTTCATCAGGGGAAGTGGGGTATAGCATTTTGTCCAGGTTTTATCCAGGTCTTCTGACCGTTTAGTTTATTGCTTAACAGTGCCATCCGCAGCGTCCTGCCTCTTTTAGGGTACTTTCACACTTGCGGCAGGACGTATCCGGCAGGCTATTCAGCCTGCCGCATCCATCCTGCCGCAAGTGCCCGTGCACTGCCGTGCTGTCGCTCCATCCCCATTCACTATAATGGGGCGGGGGGCCGAGCTACGGCGCAGCACGGCAGTGCACGGCCGGAGATCGGCGGACTAAAAGTCCAGCATGTCCGACTTTTCAGTCCGGCTATCTTTGCTGTGCTGCGCCGTAGCTCCGCCCTCCGCCCCATTACAGTCAATGGGGACGGAGCGGCAGCACGGCAGTGCACGGGCACTTGCGGCAGGATGGATCCGGCAGGCTGGTGTAAAACTGCGTTTATGTGGAGACTAAAGACCTGCAAGCTTCTATTGGCTGATAAGGTATATGTGACCGTGTGTATGGTAGTTGGCATATGAAGAGAAAGACCTGCAGGCTTCTATTAGCTAATGTAGGTCATGTGATGTGCCATATTTGCATTTTTTGGGAGTATCTCAGTAACGGTACGTGCTAGAGAGCTGAGCACGGTCTAAAACCTTTCCAAACACCTGATGTACCTGTGTGCCAAATTTTGTGATTGTAAATGCGACGGTGCGGATTCCTTTAGCGGACATACATACACACACACATACACACATACACTCAGCTTTATATGTTAGATTGATATGGGCCTGTGCTCTATCAAAATTGTGGGAAACTGCCGTGTTAAAGCTTACTATAGCATCTGGGTGGCCCTCTAATGTGTCTATCTGCTCTTTTACTTGCCTCAGGTCTCTCTTAATATCAAGTAGGTCTTTGCACAGAGATGCTATCGTTTCAGACAAGATTTCTCTCATAAGTCCTCTGGAAACTGGTAGATCATCTCGTGCTTGGTCCTCCTCATGTCCGCTCTCCCTGTCTAAGTCTGCAGATAGCTCTGAGGTAAGGAGCATCTATGTTCTCGGTGCCGTCTTGGATCCCTGCTTCCCAGTAGGCATGTTCTGTTTTTGGACAAACTTGTCCATATCTCCTTGACTGGACACAGTCTTCTGTGGCCCAGGGGTATCCCTAGATTGATCACTTGTGGTCTTTCCCATCTTTGACTGGCTTTGTAGTGCTCTTTATGCCGTTTCTACTCAGAGCGCCATATGCGTCTTGCTCTGCCGCCAAGCTCCGCCCCCCAAAGAAGAACATGTTTTGGTGGGAAAAGGACAGACGTTGTTTACCACCAAAACCAGACAGACTGACCTTTTCAATTTGTTTTGTCTGAAAACCTGTTTGTGTCTGGAAAAACTACTGTGTCATTGCCATTGAGTATCATTGAAGCACTAATGTAAGTCTATGACTGACACAAGTGGTAACTTAGTAATTGTTTTTGCTGATTTTCTCCAATCCACCTCTCCCACTAGAAGGTTCCAGTCTAGCTAAAAATGGTATATAAGGAGAGCAGTCAGAGCCCCTAGTGTTCTGCAGTTAAAGACTAGTATTTGGAGGGGAAGACCCTGCCAGTCTGCATGACTGACCAGTAGAAGATGCTGAGATTGACGTTGAGCCACAGACCCATCACCAGCCCTGTGACCAAGGAGCCACCCGGACTACTGAACTACAGACCACAGGCCTCCAGCTTTTGACCAGGGTACCAGCCTACTGAGAGAGAGGGACAGCTAGCTCAGGCCTTTCCTAAGCATCAAACCCTTCTTTTGCCAGGGAGAAGACTGATGAAGCCAGCCTTATGCCTCGCCTGTATTGTTTTCCACCTGAATTCCTCTAGTAAATAAGCACACTGGTTTACTGCAGCCCCTGACTCTTTGGACTTATTTTCCATTTAGGGTGCACATCAACAGTGTCCAGAGGACCCAGCGTAGCACACTGTCGTCCATGAAGATGAAATTAGGCCTGTGTTGTTCATGCAGAGATACAATGACTGGATTAATTATGTTATTCATGTGGGCTTGTCACTGTACCATTCACAAAGTATAGGGCAGTTCTGTATTGAATAGACACCTGCCCACACTGTAACACCACCAAAGGCTCGTTTGGTGACAGCAGTGGCTGATGCATAGTGCTATCCTTGACGTCTCCAACATTGTGGGAAGTGTTAATCAATTTTCATCAGTAAATAGCACTGAGACCCACTGGTCACTGACAAATATGCCTGGTGGTGTGGTCAGGTATCATTGCAGGTCGTCTAGTACACTGATGTAAGTGGTTTTGAATGGTCTGACTTGACACTTGGGTGCATCTCACCTCCCTTAAATGTGCCAGGAGTTGTGTGGCATTCATCATCCGGTTCCACAGGGCATTGTTCACAATTAGAGATGAGCGAATCGAAGCTGTGGAAGTGGAATTCCATCCGAATTTCAGGAATCATTCGATTCGCACCGAATCAGAAATTCCTCACACTTCATGGAAGCGAATCGCATTTTTTTCTAAAATGGCTGCTGCACGTGTGAGGATATGGAGCAAGGAATTCTGGGAAGGCGAGATCAGCCATAATGCCATGCATGCAGCCAATCAGCAGCCAGCCATCCCTGTGATGTCACAGCCCTATAAATACCCTAGACATCTTGGATTCTGCCATTTTCCAGTGTACTTAGTGCAGGGAGAGACGTCAGCAGGCGCTAGGGACAGTGCTAGAAAAAACTTCATTATGCTAAAAAAAAGATTTACAAGTGCAGGGAAAGATTATTCAAGGTGGAGGGGAAGGATAAAAAGGAATCATTCTGCAGCATTTATGTTGAACAGGGTTCAGTAGGGGAGGTTGCAGCCTGGGTAATAAGAACAATCCTATTACACCTTGCTGCACTGACTGGGCACCCAAATTGCCATTAAACAGATCTGTAATTCCAGCAAATAGATCATGTTATTGGGGTGCAAGTTCTGTTTGATCCAGCCATTAATCGGCTTAATTACAAGGAAATATGTCTATGTCTTATTTGCCCTTGTGCGGTGCAGTTATATGTTCTAAAGCATTTTTTGGCTTGTATTAGTTTAAAAAAAAAGGCTTATTTGCTGTTGTGTGGTGAAGTGCTAAAATTAAAGTCCTTTTTGTCGTGTATTAGTGGCAAAAGAAAAATATATTTGCCGTTCATTGGTGCAGTTATATGTTCTAAAGCCCTTTTTGTCATGCATTAGTGGCAAAAGTAAAATATATTTGCCATTCAGCGGTGCAGTTATATGTTCTAAAGCCCTTTTTGTCGTGTATTAGTGGCAAAAGTAAAATATATTTGCCGTTCAGTGGTGCAGTTATATGTTGTAAAGTCTTTTATGGTGTGTATTAGTGGCAAAATAAAAAAATACTTTCCGTTCAGCTATGCAGTTATATGTAGAGTTGAGCGAACACCTGGATGTTCGGGTTCGAGAAGTTCGGCCGAACTTCACGAAAATGTTCAGATTCGGGATCCGAACTCAACCCGATCTTCACCCCGAACCCCATTGAAGTCAATGGGGACCCAAACTTTTGGGCACTTAATTGGCTGTAAAATAGCCCTGGAAAGGGCTAGAGGGCTTCAAAAGGCAGCAAAATGTAGGGTGTTTGCCCTGCAAACATATGTGAATAGGGAAATGACTTAAAATAAAATAAAATGCAGAAAAATAATAAACATTCTAAACTTGAGCCCAAGTGAGTGACAGTGGCACCTGTCACCCAGCAAACAGAGGATATGGCAGCAACGCCACCACATATGTCATTGTCACCAAGCATCTCCACCAAATCCCATGGAAGTGTTCAGCTATCGGTTGTCCATCTCCCAAAAACTGGAGAGAGAAAGAAATAGAAAGAGGAAGTACCCCCCTACCCATGGATCTGAATGCCTTATTTCAAACTTCCTGATCCTTTGAAATGCTGTCATTCTGTCTGGTGGACAGTTTTAAAAACCTTATGGCGGTGGCTATCCCACAGTATGTGTATCCCAGTCGACGCTACTTTTGCAGGTGAGCCATCCCTTCCCTGCACAACCAAGTGGTGGACAAAATCAAATGTGCACTGCGCAACACTATCTGTGGCACAGTCCACATAGCCAACAACACAGTGGGTAAATGTAGCGGATGGCCCAAAGGCGGATAGCATTTTTGCGAATGTCCTTCCGCCACCGAGGATTGCTTGGCATTTCTCTTTGTATCCTGTTACCTCCTCTACCTCCTTCTCATCCACTCAGCATAACACCTTCACCACCCACAGCAGCACAGCCAGGGGGAAACGACAGCAGGTTGTTTTAAAACTTGTGTGTTTGTGGGACAAACCCCGCACCGCGCAGGAGCTGTGGACAGGCATGGAACAACAGACCGACCATTGGTTGGTGCCACTGAGCCTCCAGCCCGGCCTGGTGTTGTGCGCTAATGGACGAAATATACTAGCAGGTCTGGGGCTAGCCAGTTTGACACACATCCCCTGCCTGCCACATGTGCTGAATTTGGGGTGCAGAAATTCCTAAACACCAGACAGTGAAAATCAATTCAGTTAATCGAACACAAATAACACTCCCACCCCCCTTTCACTCAAACCATTAACAAACTATTTACAAATTTTCTTAAAAACATATTAAAATAACTATAATGCAGCTAAACTTACTATATAAACAAACAAAACTATATACACGCCTTATGCTTAACTTAAGGCCAGTGACATCCAAGTGGCTCGAACGGTGGGTTCCTGCACCAACATAGTCCCTGGCCTGGAGCACAATTGTCCAGCCAGGGTACAATTTTGGAGGAGGATAAGCAGGATGAGGAGGAACCGTATTCTCAGCAGGGTGGCACCCAAGCCAGCTCACGGACAGCTGGGTCACCATCAGCACCTCAGAAAGCTGGCTTAGCATTGGCGAAATGTGGGAAAGCTTTGTCATCACGCCACAACAACCTGTACCACCAGCAGATTTGGAACGTCTTAGCAGGAGGCAGCATTTCAGCAACATGGTGGAAGAGTACATGTACTTACTGATGGGTTTGCCCAGGGGCGTAGCAACAGGGAAGTGTGGGAAGCACACTGTTTTGGGTCCCTGACCTAGAAGGGGCCCATCCAGGAGGAGGAGGAGGACTAAAAGACTTTGTCAGGGCCCCCTCAACAGTATTATACAATGAATTTAGATACAGTGCAGTATAGACAGTGAAGAAAGTGGATGGGAAATAAACCCAAATAGCCTCACACCCTACACACTCAACACCCCCCCCCACCCCCGTTTCACTCAAACCATTAACAAACTATTTATAAATTTACTTAAAAACATATTAAAATAACTATAAGGCAGCTAAACTAACCATATAAAGAAACAAAACTATATACACGCCTTATCCTTAACTTAAGACCAACCAAATACAAGTGGCTCGGAGGGTGGGTATCTGCACCAACATAGGCCCTGGCCTGGAACACAATTGTCCAGCCAGGGCACAGTTCTGGAGGATGAGGAAGAGTAGTAGGAGGAATGCTGGTGGATACAGAGGACACAGACGATATATCTCCCTCAAAGAGGATAGCTTGTCCTTGCCTCTGGGCAGCCTGGCAGGCATGAGCGACTACATGCTGCAGTGCCTGCACAACGACCGCCCAGTTACTGCCACATTCTAACTGACCTAGCCGTGACCTAGAAAGGGCCCATCCTGGAGGAGGAGGAGGACTAACAGTATTATACAATGAAATTGTGGCCTTTTGTGGCATGTATTAGTGGCAAAATGATAAATATATTTGCCTTTCAGCGGTGCAGTTATATGTTATAAAGCCCTTTTTTGTGTGTATTAGTGGGGAAAAAAGGACTTATTAGCCGTTGTGTGGTGAAGTGAGAAAATGACAGACTTTTTATTTCCTTTTTATTTATTTATTTGATCTAACAGTATGTCAGAAAGAAAAGTGCCAGGCCCTGCACAGGGGAGTGGCAGGGGCCTAAATGTTTCGGGCGCAGGCAGAGGTCACAGCAGAGTAAGAGGCCGTGGCAACAGGGTCCCTTCAAGAGGCATAAGCTCCCAGTTTCAGCTAGCAGTCGTGTCTTGACCAGCAACCCAGCGGTTCTTAAATGGTTGACTCGATCTTCGACTTCATCGCAAGTGACATCAGATACCCCCAGCCAAGATTCGGTGGGTTCTTCAGACACAACCCTTAGTTGGCATGTCCAGGGAGTAGGTTCTATGCCCTCACCTGTCCTCAACCTGCCCCTGTCCTTTTCTGTTCCCTCAGCCAGATACATATTGTATGCTGTGGGCTCAGCTCCACTATACAGTGGGGATGAGCTACTAGAAGACAGTCAGCAGCATCTGGCAAGCCAAGATGTGGAGGAGACATCCGCCGCTTTCTCCACTAGGCGGGCAAATAGTAATTGAGAGTGGCTTGGGAGCTGGTGTTGCGAGCGGTCAGGCTGCTGACCCAGAGGCAGTTGAGGAGGACATCAGTGACGTGCAGACAGTACTTGATGATGATGATGCAGCTGATCGCACGGGAGACGGCTGAAGAAGGGGTTTCATCATCGTCAGCAGAAGAAGATGGCAGTTTGCCCGTAAGGCAGCGGCAGAGCCAGCAATCCACTAGCGTTGCCGGGAATCAGCAGGGTGGCAGCAGTGGGAGGTCGAGAGCCAAACGTGCCCGGGGTAGACTACCCGCTTTGCAGGAGCCTACCTGCCCGGGAAGTAGGGGTGCACAGGTTTACAGAGGCAGTGCCATCAGTGCGTAATGTTAGGGGTAAAATCACCTACTCGGCGGGGTGGCAGTTTATTGTTAAGCTGCCGGAGGAGGTGAACATTGTCATATGTAGAATCTGTGGGCAGCAGGTGAAGTGTGGCCAGGGTGCCAATGTTGGCCCCATGGCCCTGCTTCAACATATGCAGCGTCACCCTAAAGTGGTATGGGAGATCCGTGGCTCTGATGTGATTTTCTAGCCTTCCGCAGCAACCGCTGCATCACCCAGTGGTACGCAGCTGATTTCAGGCAGTCAAGGCTCCACCACCTCAGCTGAAGGGAGCGCCTGTCCTTCCCATCATCTGCTGGTCCTGACGCTCTAGCTCCTCACCCCCCTACTCCTTGTCAGTCATTCCGTCAGCAATCAATCACGGAAGCGATTGCCAAGAGACAACAGTATGTTGCCCATGGCGCAGAAGCTGAACATTTTCCTGTCCAAGTTGCTGGTGCTTGCAGTCCCCCCTTCTCCAAGTGGTGGACTCTGCACCTTTCAGAGAACTGATGGCTTGTGCCGAGCTGAGGTGGAGAGTCCCAAGCCGTCATTTCTTTGCGAAAAAAGCAGTACCAGCCCTGCACACACATGTAGAACAGAAGGTGGGCCAGTCCTTGAGCCTGCCGGTGTCTCCCAAAGTGCATGACAGCGCCGACGTGTGGAGCTTTAACTACGGTCGGGGACAATACATGTCCTTTACGGACCACTGGGTGAATGTGGTACCTGCACAGCCCCATCAGCAACTTGGCCAGGTAATGCCGTTTCCGCCTCCATGTTCTCACGACATTGGTCCTGCGACAGTGTCCGCCTCTGCCTCCTCATCCTCCACTGTGTCCTCAGCCTCCACTGCAGGGACAATTGACAGTGCAGGGCGCAGTGTTGTCACGCTGTTCTGCACTTTATTTCCCTGGGCGAACGGAGTCACACAGGGGAGGAACTGCTCTGTGTCTTTCATCAAGAAATCGAATTCTGACTGAAAATCGGAACCATGGTGACCAACAACAGGAATAACGTAGTGTCGGCACTGCATCAAGGAGGGCTCAGCCATGCGTCCTGGGTGGCACATGTGTTCAATTTGGTTGTCAAGCGGTTCCTAAAGTCTTCCACCCATCTGCAAGACATAGCCAGAAAACCATGGCTAAAAATGGCCAGAAAACTTTGCATGCACTTCAGCCACTCGTACACCTCAAAGCACACCCTCCTTGAGCTGCAGCGGCATAACATAGGCTGATATGCAACATTTCCACCCATTGTAATTCCACCCTCTATATGTTGGACCGACTATACCAGGGGTGCACAACCTTTTTTGGTCTGAAGGCCGCATTCTCCCATCGCTCTATTTCAAGGGGCCGCAAATAACAAAAACATGTCGATTGGCGCTCATTTGCATTAGTCTATTACACAAGCCAATGCAAAGTGATTAGGGAGGAATTATCACTACCATAGTCACAGAGAGATGTGCTGGCGATAATTGTAAACCTTTCATCCTGATAAAATATGCAAATCAGCCGACAAACTAACAATTCCTTGTTTATCGACTGATTAGCGGCACGATAATACCGGCCAGATATAAGATATGGGCGCTTCCTATGAACACTTTTTCCCAGTAGTTGTCCTGAATATCGTCCTGCAGCATGGCCCCTGAAACTGAAGAGTTATAGTTATAGTTACCTGCTCCCCGCCGCTCTGGTCCTCTGCACTTCCTCCATCTTCCGGTTACTGCCCTGTTTACACCTGTCAGTGCATGACCATGGGCACATGCACCTCTCCAGCCAATGACTGTCTTCAGCGGTGATGTGGCCACAAGCAGCATGTTATTGCTGAAGCCAGTTATTTGCTGGAGAGGTGTATGTGACCATGGCCATGCACTGCCAGGTGTAAATAGTGCGGGGATCGAAAGATGAAGGCAGCAGGGGCAGCGCTGGAAGACCGGAGTGGCGGGGAGCAGGTAAGTATGAACCTTTTGTTTCAGGGGCCATGCTGCAGAAACTGGTTAAAGAGAATTTTTACCTGTAAAGTGGAGTAATTTCCTTCCATCCTGCCTCCTATTCATGAATAACCGTTTTCCTTCACTGCAGAGACCGGCGCTCTCTGGTTATTACTGTCTCCTGCCCCCAGTTATAGGGGCCCTGCAATAATCAGTAAGCACTTTAACTTACTAGTGGGGAAGGCGCTCATTGGTTAACCCTTTAATGACTAGACACTTTTTTTTGATTTAGCACACGTGGTTCAAACGGCTGTAACTATCTTGTTGTTGAACTACCAAAATAATTTTTGCAACAATTTTTTACGTGACACATAGGGCTTTATAATTTATTTTTTTGTAGTTTTATTTGGGAGAAACGGTACAAAACATTTTTAAAAAGTATAGTTTTTTAAAACTATAGCTCTTTATTCTTTAAATATGCAAACTGACACCAAAATAAAATATTATAATTATTTCCTTATTTTGTATAGGCCGTTTCGTTACATAATATATCGTTTCGGGGTCATGGCCGGACGCACACAGGAGCAGACGCATGTCTGACTAGCTCTGCTCCACACAGTCTTAAAAGCGGCTAATAGGACTTCTAAGAGTGGATTTTCTTCTCTATCCTCAACTTCAGAGGCAGACAACCCTCCTTAGACATGAACAAAATGCCCAGAGGCAAGAAGAAGCAAGAAACTCCAGCGAAACTAACCAGCTTCTTCGGCCCTGCTCACAGCCAAGATGGTGCATGTAACCGGCACGGGCTCCTTATCCTCCACACAAGTACAGAACTCTCCTGCCAGGATACTGCCAGCCAAAAACGCAGGCAAGTCTCCTTCTCACATAATAGACTATTCAGCTTCCTCTACTCTTCCATATGATACAATGACAGGAGCAGACATTTCTCAGTTTACTCCTGTCACTATGGAAGCCATAAGAGACCTTCTTTTAGACTTTAAAAAGTATTTTATCAATGATCTCGGCTCCGCCCTGTCTTCATTAAGAGCAGACATTGCTGCCATATGCGAACGAACTGTGCATTTAAAAGAGAAAATGGAGGAGTTCACCTCAGCGCATAACAGCCTTGTAGACGCTCATAATGCAGCAGAAGATGAGCTTACTACAATCAAATTAAAACTTGCGGAACTCAAAGACAGATCGAGGAGAAACAACATCCGCCTCAGAAATATAACAGAATCTGTGCAAGATCATCAACTTGAAGAATTTCTGGTAGACATGTTTTCAGCTTTATTAACCCAAGCAACAGATGCAGACTTTCTGATAGACAGAGTCCATAGGGTTCCCAAACCCAAAAATCTCCCAGCCGATATCCCCAGGGACACTCTGGCAAGACTGCACTACTATGATATTAAAGATCTGCTCCTAAAGGCCATAGCTAAAAAAACGGAGCTACTAGAAGGTCTTAACCACTTGAAGACCACAGGTTTATACCCCCCTAGTGACCAGGCCCTTTTTTACAAATCCGCACTACACTAGTTTCACCGTTTATTGCTCGGTCATACAACTTACCACCCAAATGAATTTTACCTCCTTTTCTTCTCACTAATAGAGCTTTCATTTGGTGGTATTTCATTGCTGCTGACATTTTTACTTTTTTTGCTATTAATAAAAATGTAACGACATTTTTGCAAAAAAATAACATTTTTCACTTTCTGTTGTAAATTTTTTTTTTAAAAACAACATTTCTATATAAATTTTTCACAAAATGTATTGTTCTACATGTCTTTGATAAAAAAAAATCCAATAAGTGTATATTTATTGGTTTGGGTAAAAGTTATAGCGTTTACAAACTATGGTGCAAAAAAGTGAATTTCCACATTTTGAAGCAGCTCTGACGTTCAGAGCACCTGTCATGTTTCTTCAGGTGCTAGAATGCCAGGAAAGTATAAATACACCCCAAATGACACCATTTTAGAAAGAAGACACCCCAAAGTATTCACGGAGGGGCATGGTGAGTTCATGTATCATTTCATTTTTTTTCACAAGTTAGCGGAAAATGACACTTTCTGAGGAAAAAAAAATAATAATAAAGTTTCCATTTCTGCTAACTTCTGGCAAAAAAATATAAAATCTCAGACGGACTCACTATGCCCCTCAGTGAATACCTTGGGGTGTCTACTTTCCGAAATGGGGTCATTTGTGGGTGTGTTTACTGCTCTGGCATTTTGGGCGGGGCTAAATTGTGAGCAGCCATGTAAAACCTAAAGGTACTCGTTGAATTTGGGCCCCTTTGTGCACCCAGGCAGCAAAAAGTGTCACACACGTGGTATCGCCGTACTCAGGAGAAGTAGGGCAATATGTTTTGGGGTGTATTTTACATATACCCATGCTGGGTGAGAGAAATATCTCTGTAAATTGACAACTTTGTATAAAAAAATTTAAAAAGTTGTCGTTTACAGAGATATTTCTCACACCCAGCATGGGTATATATAAAATACACCACAAAACACATTGCCCTACTTCTCCTGAGTACGGCGATACCACATGGTGACACTTTTTGCAGCCTGAGTAGCAAAGGGCCCTAAAACCAATGAGTACCTTTAGGATTTCACAGGGCATTTTTACGCATTTGGATTCCAGACTTCTTCTCACGCTTTAGGGGCCCCTAAAATGCCAGGGCAGTATAAATACCTCACAGTGACCCCATTTTGGAAAGAAGACGCCCAAGGTATTCCGTGAGGGGTATGGTGAGTTCATGTAAAATTTTATTTTTTGTCACAAGTTAGTGGAATATGAGACTTTGTAAAAAAATAAAAAAAAAATAAAAAAATATCAATTTTGTGCCAAAAAAAAAAAACATTCTGTGAACTCGCCATGACCCTCACGGAATACCTTGGGGTGTCTTCTTTCCAAAATGGGGTCACTTCTGGGGTATTTATACTCACCTGGCATTTTCGGGGCCCTAAAGCGTGATAATCCAAATGCGTAAAAATGCCCTGTGAAATCCTAAAGGTACTCATTGGTTTTAGGGCCCCTTTGCGCACCCAGGCTGCAAAAAAGTGGCACACATGTGGTATTGCCGTACTCAGGAGAAGTAGGGCAACGTGTTTTGTGGTGTATTTCTATATATACCCATACTTTGTGTGAGAAATATCTCTGTAAATGACAACTTTTAAAAAAAAATTATACAAAGTTGTCAATTTACAGAGATATTTCTCTCACCCAGCATGGGTATATGAAAAATACACCCCAAAACACATTGCCCTACTTCTCCTGAGTACGGCGATACCACATGAGTGACACTTTTTTGCAGCCAAGATGCGCAAAGGGGCCCTAAAACCAATGAGTACCTTTTAGGAGGGCATTTTCACGCATTTTTCTTCTCACGCTTTAGGGCCCCTAAAATGCCAGGGCAGTATAAATACCCCACATGTGACCCCATTTTGGAAAGAAGACACCCCAAGGTATTCCGTGAGGGGCATGGCGAGTTCACAGAAGATTTTTTTTTGGCACAAGTTAGCGCAAATTGATTTTTTATTGTTTTTTCTCACAAAGTCTCCCTTTCCGCTAACTTTTGACAAAAAGTTCAATTTTTCATGGACTCACCACACCCCTCAGCGAATACCTTGGGGTGTCTTCTTTTCAAAATGGGGTAATTTGTGGGGTGTTTATACTGTTCTGGCATTTTGGGCGGGGCTAAATTGTGAGCAGCCATATAAAACCTAAAGGTACTCGTTGGAATTAGGGCCCCTTTGCGCACCTAGGCTGCAAAAAAGTGTCACTCATGTGGTATCGCCGTACTCAGGAGAAGTAGGGCAATGTGTTTTGGGGTGTATTTTTACATATACCCATGCTGGGTGAGAGAAATATCTCTGTAAATTGACAACTTTGTATAAAAAAATTTAAAAAGTTGTCGTTTACAGTGATATTTCTCACACAAAGTATGGGTATATATAAAAATACACCCCAAAACACATTGCCCTACTTCTCCTGAGTACGGCGATACCACATGTGTGACACTTTTTTGCATCCAAGATGCGCAAAGGGGCCCTAAAACCAATGAGTACCTTTAGGAATTCACAGGGCATTTTTACGCATTTGGATTCTCACGCTTTAGCACCCCTAAAATGCCAGGGCAGTATAAATACCCCACAAGTGACCCCATTGTGGGAAGAAGACACCCCAAGGTATTCGGTGAGGGGCATGGCGAGTTCACAGAAAAAAAAAATTTTTGACAAAAGTTAGCGGAAATTGATATATATATTTTTTTTTACAAAGTCTCATTTTCCACTAACTTGTGACAAAAAATAAAATTTTGCATGAACTCACCATACCCCTCACGGAATACCTTGGGGTGTCTTCTTTCTAAAATGGGGTCACATGTGAGGTGTTTGTACTGCCTTGGCATTTTAGGGGTCTCCGCAATCATTACACGTATGGCCAGCATTAGGAGTTTCTGCGATTCTCCTTATATTGAGCATACGGGTAATGAGATTTTTTTTTTCCGTTCAGCCTCTGCGCTGAAAAAAAAAAAAATGAACGGCACAGATTTTTCATTTGCATCGATTAATGTGGATGAAAAATCTCTGCCAAATCAGTGACTGCGGGCGGTGGGCGCTAACTACCTAACAAGTAGCTAGCTAACTGGCGGTGATAAGGGACCCTTATGCCCCATTCACACGTCCGAAATTCTGTTTGCGGAACGGAATTGCGGACCCATTCATTTCTATGGGGACAGACTTTGTCCCGCTCGGATCCGGAATTACGGATCCGCTTCCGAGTCTGCACTTCCGTTCGCAAAAATATAGAACATGTCCTATTCTTGTCCGCACTGCGGACAAGAAAAAGCATTTTCTATATAGTTCTGTGCGGATCTGCAAAATGCGGAAAGCACATTGCTGGTGTCCGTATTTTGCGGATCTGTAGATCCATGTATCCGCAGATCCATGGATCCGCAGATCCATGGATCCGCAAAACCCATACGGACGTCTGAATGAGCCTGTAAGGGGGGTGATTAGTGACAGGGGGGGTGACAGGGGGTGATCAGGGGGGGTGACATGGGTAATCAGGGGTTAATCAGTGATGGGGGGTGGGTGGGGGGTGTGTGTAGTGATTGGTGCACTTTTCCTATGTTTCCTCTGGTGGTCCCAAACAAAGGGACCACCAGACGAGCAGACAGCAGGCATATCAGACGCTGTTTAAAAAACAGCGTCTGATATGCGATTTAAATGCGGTTTTTTCCGCATCTACAGCCTGCCAGCGCATGATCAGCGCTGGCAGGCTGTAGTTTCAGTTGTCCCGGCTCCGATCACATGAACGCGCGCGCACGACGCGCGCGCGTTCATGTGAAATCTCAGGTCTCACGAGATGACGCCGATAGGCGTGACTGAGACCTGAGAGAGCCGCCGCGCTGACGCCCATCGGCGTTAGCGTGGCGGCAAGTGGTTAAACAAATTTCTCTCTTTACTGACCTCTCGCCAGCCACCCTAGCAAGACGAAGAGAGTTTTCAAAGATCACACAGATCCTACGGGAACAGAGAATTCCTTACAAGTGGGGCTTCCCATTTAGACTGATAGTCCACAGGAATGGGTCAACACATGTCATACATCACCCCAGTGAGGCGAACAAGTTCCTTGATAAATATTCTCTCTCTGCCAAGTCGGATGTCTGAAGCAGCCCACCGAAGAAGAAACCTTATACCCTATCTCCGGAGTGGTCGGTGGTAGGATCTCCATCACCACCAGCTTCTCCAGTGACCGGATCATTAATGAAGCCACTGGGAGTCACAATACTGGTTTAATTTATTCTTCATTATTACTGTCTTTATTTTGCATTCATTCTTTCCTGTCATCTACTTTTTCTTGATCTACAATTTTTGGCGGGAATGCCACACATCTTAAAAAAAGATGAACTCTCATCCTAAATAATAACCTCAAAATTTCCTTTAGAACTCCAGACAATGGGACACAAAAATAGCAGTAATTTTTATTTTGCGCCTAACCTCTCTTATTACTATATTTCTTTTACATTCGCCCTTTTCTATCTCCTACTTTCTTCCTAAACTGCCTTTTATTGTGATCCTCCACTTTTACAGTCAACGGACTAAACGGACTAAATAAGAATACCGAGACTGTTTTTCTATGGTTCATTGTTTAACCTGTTTGCCAATTGGTTTAAATTTTCATCCTCCCCCCTGAAGACAGTGACCTGGGTCCACATTGGTTCACGTAGAACTGGACTTTATAATTCTGTTACCTTACGTATTTTCCTTTTGTTGACACAATTTCGATTTATTACTTTCTTCTACCATTTTCTAGGGTCAAGTGGAGTTATGGGACAATGGGCATGTGGCCTCATGTAATTATCATCCAAATGTGGTTCTGCATCCTTTCCAATATGGTAATCTAATAATAGTTATAACTATAGCCTCTTTAAATGTGAAGGCGATATTTTTTGTGTTCAGTAAACACATTTGGATGAAAAAGACAGCTTTAGAATTAAGCACAAAAATTTCCCTACAATACTTTTCTCTCATGCCCTTATAGGCGTACTTATAGCTATAAAGAATTCTGTAGCCTTTCAACAATTGTCGTTGATTTCAGATCCTTTAGGCAGATATATTATTGTTACATGTAACATTAATAACCTTCCGTATACCTTGGTATCGCTATTTGCTCCTAATACTAAATCTCTAAGCTTTATCAGATCCATCCTGGACTCCGCCACTAGCATCAGAAAAAGTTCCCTCATTGTGTGTGGAGACGTCAACCTTGTTATGGATCCTCTTCTGGATAAATCTTCACATGTGAGTAAAACAGGAGATTATAAACTCAGAGACCTTTGTCATAGAGAGGAACTCTTTGACGTCTGGAGAATACTCCATGCCTCAGAGACTGACTTTTCCTTTCGTTCTAATCCCCACAATTCTTACTCTCGCATTGATTTCTTTTTGGTAGACAAATGGCTTTTACAAAAAGTGACGGAGTCCAGGATAGGTTTAATCACTTGGTCTGACCATGCCCCCATCACCATTTTTATCCAAGAATCTCATAATTTACTTCACACTTCTCCATGGAGGTTAAATAATCTTCTACTTCATAATAAACACTACAAAGAGCTGATCTCTTCAGCTTTGGAAGATTATTTTTTAACCAATGCCAACAATGAGGTCAACTCTATAACGGTATGTATAAAACAAAAAGAAAAAAGGAAGGAGGAGCATTAATCTCTAGATAGGGAATTTGGACCTGAGGTGATCCCTAATTTCCTAAGAGGAGAGAGCGCCAGGGGACAGAAAGGAAAAGGGGGGGGGGGGAGGAAGAGAAAAGGAATGGATGGTTACAGAGAAAGAGAGATGTATATATGTGTGTGTAGAACCGGGGTAGATGTGGAGAGGGTATTAGGCAGCTGGCGATGCAAACATGGGCTGGCTTCAGGAGATGAAGTCGCCCTAGTGTAGAAATAGAGAAGAGGAAAAAAGGGGGATGCAAAGCCCAACAAGAGCGCCAGATACCGGAAGTAGAGTGATGGGAAGAGAAAGGGAATGTTTGTGTGGATAGGGCACTAGGTCAGTGGGAGAAGAGGGTGATGCTAATATAAAATGGTGAGAGAATGTGAGGGAAAATTGCTGGTACTTTACTCACTTTACTGGGAGGGGTGGTGAGAGCACTGATCTCAGTGTCTGCACCAATGTACCCCTCCCCGCCTGGATTGCTTATAGATAATAGATCAAAGGTGATTGTTGAATCAAATAAAATCAGATGTATTCCAAGCAGCTTGGAATACATCTGATTTTATTTGATTCAACAATCACCTTTGATCTTCTATCTATAAGCAATCCAGGCGGGGAGGGGTACATTGGTGCAGACACTGAGATCAGTGCTCTCACCACCCCTCCCAGTAAAGTGAGTAAAGTACCAGCATCTATTATATTATAGTGTGAACCTAAGAAATCATCAATAATACACTGCCAGTGTGAGCAATTTTCCCTCACATTCTCTCACCATTTTATATTAGCATCACCCTCTTCTCCCACTGACCTAGTGCCCTATCCACACCAACATTCCCTTTCTCTTCCCATCACGTCTAACGGCAGCTGTAACACCTGGTGTAGGTTAAGTCAACAGACCCAGGGATTCCCAACCGGTCTCCCAAGCTGGTCTTAGCCCGGCCTTAAGCTGTTTAGCTTCTGCGATCTCACAAGTGCAGGTATGATCAGCTTACAATAACCGTTGAATGCTGCAATGGTAGCAGGATAGATGCTTCCTCTTGGAATCCACTTTCCTGCCTTCCGAATCCCGCGGAGAAGACATTACTGCGGGAAAAAAAGGGACAAATAAAACATTTGTAAACCACCTAACTACGCAGGAGAGGAAGAAAAACAGCCCGGAGGCAGCTGAGGAAAAAAAAACACCACAAGTGGAACAACACCAATTTTAGGACTCTGGGAGTTAGCTGAAAAAGCATATGTAGCCAGAGACTGAACTGGAGCACACAGCCTCCCAAAATAAGGGAAGGGGAGGGATAGCCAATCCACCCTTCCCCCAGTAAATCCTCCACAGGAAGATGCATAAAAAAAAAAAATCACATCTATGAAAAAAATCGTGCCCGTGAAAAAATCACGGCCGGATTACCCGGAGGTGATGCAAAAGGAGAGTCCCCGCATCACCTCCGGAAGATGGCAGCGCACAGGAACCAGGAATCCTGGACCAAGGACGCCGCCAAAATACCCCAGCCAGGCGCAACTGCACGGGGCCGGCAGCAAATAAGCTGCCGGCCAAACTGACAAGGTACCTAGGAAAAAAGGGCAACGCCGTTACCCAAACGAAAAGAAGGCTCCCCGCACTTTCCATAAGAAAGGGGGGAACAAACCGCCTAGTCCACCTGTCCAGGAGGACAGAAAAAAACACAGTGGGCTGGGGGTTGACTTCCTCCTTTTAAGGAGATACTTAATTGTTAAATTGAGTTATTAGTCTTGGGCTCATTAAACATTCCGCCGGTCCTGCCAGTCCACGGCGGGTGGTTAACCCCATCTGTGCTGCTGGTAGGACGTAAGGGAATCAATAATTTAGGACAATCTTCGGTAAAGGATATTTTATTATCGAATTACTTTTTTAACTCCACCCTGACGAAGCTCCTTTAAACCATGCAAGCTATTTTAGCAGTGTGGGAGATTATCTCTAAAAAAAAACTCCTGTTATTCTCTTCATGGCTCTCCCAAACTCATATCTCAGTTTTAGAAACCTATATTTCTGATTTAACACTAGATACATGGAAAGACAAAGGGATAAATTACATAGGTGATCTTCTCTCAAACTAAGGCATTAGACCTTTCTCCTATTTACAAGATACCTTTCACGTCTGCTTGAGGGAATTTTATAAATTCCTTCAAATTAGACATGCCTTATCACATGTTAAACAGCCTATTTCCAATTCTCTTTCCTTCCTCTTTTCTAAATGGTTACAAGGACCTTCTAACACTACTAAAGGTACTTCTACGGTATACAAAATCCTTATTTCTACCATAATGACCCTTTAGGGAAAACTAAAGCTTAATGGTCATCTGACCTAGTTACTGACTAGAGTTGAGCGAACCTGAACTGTATAGTTCAGGTTCGTAACGGATTTTGGGGTGTTCGGGACCTGGACCCGAACATTTTCAAAAAAGTTTGGGTTCGGGCCCGTTGTTCAGTGATTTCTTCCCACTTTCTGAAGGCCTGCACAGCAGCCAATCAGCTAGCGTTTTACTTCTTGCCCTAAGAAGCCATCACAGCCATGCCTACTAATGGCATGGCTGTGATTGGCCAAGTGCAGCATGTGACCCAGCCTCTATTTAAGATGGAGTCACGTAGCGCCACACGTCACTCTGCTCTGATTAGTGCAGCTGCTGTGAGGGCGAGATTAGGCAGGGAAGATTCAGCAAAACCACTTAATAAAGTGATCGATCTACATCTGTGAATCATTCAACTTCTGTTAGTTCATTTCTCACTGGTTTTTAGGCTGCCCAGAACGTTTTTCTGTCACTTTTTTCTGGCGTTATCGTCGGCCATTTTGTGATCTTTTGGTGCACCAGCACATGTTTTCAGCTGACACCAAGTTTAACATACATTTTTGGGTTCAATAGTAGGCTTTTTTTTTGCAATATCCTACATCAGGGGTTGTGCTTACTGTCACACCTTGAAACACAGGTTAGAATATTGCTATATTTTATTGAGCGGTGAAATTCAATTGCCAAAATACCAATCCCCTAAATCTGGTGTTCCAGCTGTGGCTGGCTAAGTTTAATACTGTACATCAAAGGATAGATTTTTTTCTGGGGTGAAATTTAATTGCCAAAATAACAATCCTCTAAATATATAGTTCGGGTTCGTACCGAATTTTGGGGTGTTCGGGACACGGACCCGAACCCAAACATTTCCGTAAAAGTTTGGGTTCGGTGTTTGGCGCTTTCTTGGTGCTTTTTGAAAGGCTGCACAGCAGCCAATCAACAAGCGTCATACTACTTGCCCCAAGAGGCCATCACAGCCATGCCTACTAATGGCATGGCTGTGATTTGCCAGAGCAGCATGTGACCCAGGCTTTATATAAGCTTGAGTCACATAGAGCTGTACGTCACTCTGCTGTTACAAGTGTAGGGAGAGGATTCTGCTGGACTTGTGATTTAAGGGAGAGAATAGGAAAGAATCTAACTCAGCGATCTACCTAGAAATAGTTGTGTGGGTGCAGGGCACTATCCTTTTACCCTGCCCTGAGCTCATTGACCAAAAAATACTAACTTTTAGAATTCTGTTAGTTAGGTCGGTGGCGGCGGTGGCCATTTAATGCATGCTCAGTGCACCAGCACTGCATCTGAGCTTTTGCGAAATTGCAAATCACCATTTTTTGGGGGCAAACTACAACATCTGTATTAGTCAGTGTGCAATTTAAGCTAGAAATACACCCATCATTTTCTGGGGTTTGAAAAACACACTTTTTTGACAAAAAACACTTTTCAGGCCTTGCAGCATCAGCATGTGTGAAATTACAGGCTTATATACTGCTGTCAAATTCAGTTGTTAAACAAACAGTCGTTTGGCCACCAAAAATTTAGTTGTCAGCCTTTAATGCAGATGTCATTGTGAGATACACCCTTAATACATTTGGGTTACATTCAGAGATTTTAAATAGCACTATTTGGTGCACCAATATTGAATTCAGGCCTACAGAGGTTCAGGCCCTGTGAGATCCCCCTATATATACAGGGGTTTGAATTAGGCATTTGAAATACAAGCATTTGAAATACAGCCATTTTGTGCAAAGATATATTTACTTCAGGCCTACACTGATTCAGGGTGTGTGTGATCCCCCCTATACATACAGGGGTTTGATTCAGCCATTTAAAATACATCTATTTTAAATACAGCCATTTAGTGCAAAGATATATTTACTTCAGGCCTACACTGATTCAGGGCGTGTGTGATCCCCCCTATACATACAGGGGTTTGATTCAGCCATTTAAAATACAGCCATTTTAAATACAGGCATTTAGTGCAAATATATATTTACTTAAGGCCTACACTGATTCAGGGCGTGTGACCCCCCCTATACATACAGGGGTTTGATTCAGCCATTTTAAATACAACTATTTTAAATACAGCCATTTAGTGCAAAGATATATTTACTTCAGGCCAACACTGATTTAGGGTGTGTGTGATCCCCCCTATACATACAGCGGTTTGATTCAGCCATTTTAAATACAGCCATTTTAAATACAGCCATTTAGTGTAAAGATATATTTACTTCAGGCCTACACTGATTCAGGGCGTGTGTGATCTCCCCTATACATACAGGGGTTTGATTCAGCCATTTAAAATACAGTCATTTTAAATACAGCTATTTAGTGCAAAGATATATTTACTTCAGGCCTACACTGATTCAGGGCGTGTGTGATCCCCCCCTATACATACAGGGGTTTGAATTAGGCATTTGAAATACAGCCATTTGAAATATAGCCATTTGAAATACAGCCATTTTGTGCAAAGAAATCTTTAATTGAGGCCTAGTCTGGTTCAGGCCGTGTGAGATACACGCTTTACATACTGTCGTTCTTTTCTACTATTAATTAAACACCCATTTAGGGCAAGATCCTGAATTCAAAAAGTATGAGGAGAGCGTCAAATAAGGGACATGGCCCAGGTCGTGGTGCTGCTGGTGGAGCTCCTGTTGCAGGGAGAGGAAGTGGTCGATCTGTGCTAGCTACACGCACAAGTGAAACCCCTTCCTCAGGTGCGAGTAGGCCACAAAACCTGCAGCAGTATTTGGTCGGGCCTAATGCTGCTCTACGAATGGTGAGGCCTGAACAAGGACAGGCTATAGTAGATTGGGTTGCTGACAGTGGATCCAGTTCCTTCCCATTGTCTCCCTCCCAGTCTCCTGCTGAAAGACCATAGTTGGCACCTGCAGCCGATGTCCATCAGTCTTTTACCTCACCCCCTTGCAAATCAGCCAAGCAGTCTGAGCCACCTAAACCGCCACATCTACCGCCTCCTCAACATCCTACTCCATATGGACCTCGTCCTCCTAGATCAAGATTATTATTTTTTATTTTTACCTATTTCATTTTATTTAAAGTCATTTACCTACCCAACTTTGTTTGCAGAGCACTTGCCATGCTCTTAACAAAATGTTGCTGGCATTTGCAGCCCTCTACCCCTTTCCATGACATTTTTACAGCTATTTTAGTGCTCAAAAGTTCAATGTGTGAATTCAATGGGGTTAGGGTTCGGGGTCAAGTTCGGGTCCCAACTTGAACCTTTTTTCGAAGTTCAGCTGAACCCGTAGAACCCGAACATGCAGGTGTCCGCTCAACTCTACAAAATACCAATCCCCTAAATCTGGGGTTCCAGCTGTGGCTGGCCAAGAGTAATACTGTCAGTCAAAGGATAGATTTTTTTCTGGGGTGAAATTCAATTGCCAACATAAAAATCCCCTAAATCTGGGGTTCCAGCTCTGGCTGGACAAATGTAAAACTGTCAGTCAAAGGATAAATTTTTTTCTGGGGTTAAATTCAATTGCCAACATAAAAATCCCCTAAATCTGGGGTTCCAGCTGTGGCTGGCCAAGTGTAATACTGTCCGTAAAATTAAAAATTTTAATTCTGGGTTGAAATTCAATTTCCAAAATAACAATCCCCTAAATCTGGTGTTCCACCTATAACTGGCCAAGTGTAACACTGTTAGTCAAAGGATAGATTTTTTTCTAGGGTGAAATTCAATTGCCAAAATACCAATCCCCTAAATCGGGGGTTCCAGCTGTTGCTGGCCTAGTGTAATACTGTCAGTCAAAGGATAGATTTTTACTTCTGGGGTGAAATTCAAATGCCAAAATACCAATCCCCTAAATCTTCGGTTCCAGCTGTGGCTGGCAAAGTGTAATACTGTCAATCAAAGAATAGATTTTTTTCTGAGCTGAAATTCAATTGCCAAAATACCAATCCCCTAAATATGGGGTTCCAGCTGTGGCTGGCCAAGTGTAATACTGTCAGTCAAAGGATAGATTTTTTTCTGGGGTTAAATTCAATTGCCAAAATACCAATCCCCTAAATCAGTGGTTTTAGCTGTTGCTGGCCAAGTGTAATACTGTCCGTAAAAGGATAGATTTTTTTCTGGTGTGAAATTCAATTGCCAAAATAACAATCCCCTAAATCTAGGGTTCCAGCTGTGGCTGGCCAAGTGTAATACTGTCAGTCAAAGAATTGATTTTTTTCTGGGGTGAAAATCAATTACCAAAATAACAATCCCCTAAATCTGGGGTTCCAGCTGTTGCTGGCCAAGTGTAATACTGTCCATAAAAGGATAGATTTTATTTCTGGGGTGAAATTCAATTGCAAAAATAACAATCCCCTAAATCTGGGGTTCCAGTTGTTGCTGGCCAAGTGTAATACTGTCAGTAAAAGGATAGATTTTTTTCTGGGGTGAAATTCAATTGCCAAAATACCAATCCCCTAAATCGGGGGTTTAAGCTGTTGCTGGCCAAGTGTGATACTGTCAATCAAAGGATAGATTTTTTTCTGGGGTGAAATTCAATTGCCCAAATAACAATCCCCTAAATTTGGGGTTCCAGCTGTGGCTGGCCAAGTGTAATACTGTCAGTCATAGGATAGATTTTTTTCTGGGGTGAAATTCAATTGCCAAAATACCAATCCCCTAAATCGGGGTTTCTAGCTGTGGCTGGCCAAGTGTAATACTGTCAGTCAAAGGATAGATTTTTTTTCTGGGGTGAAATTCAATTGCCAAAATACCAATCCCCTAAATCAGTGGTTTTAGCTGTTGCTGGCCAAGTGTAATACTGTCCGTTAAAGGATAGATTTTATTTCTTGGTTGAAACTGAATTGCCAAAATAACAATCCCCTAAATCTAGGGTTCAAGCTGTGGCTGGCCAAGTGTAATACCGTCAAAGGATAGATTTTTTTTTTCTGGGGTTAAATTCAATTGACAAAATACCAATCCCCTAAATATGGGGTTCCAGCTGTGGCTGGACAAATGTAATACTGTCAGGCACAGGATAGATTTTTTTCTGGGGTGAAATTCAATTGCCAAAATAACAATCCCCTAAATCTGGGGTTCCAGCTGTGGCTGGCCAAGTTAAATAATGTCAGTCAAAGGATAGATTTTATTTCTGGGGTGAAATTCAATTGCCAAAATACCAATCCCCTAAATCGGGGTTTCCAGCTGTGGCTGGCCAAGTGTAATACTGTCAGTCGAAGGATAGATTTTTTTTCCGGGGTGAAATTCAATTGCCAAAATAAGAATCCCGTAAATCAGAGTTTCCAGCTGTGGCCGGCCAAGTGTAATACTGTCAGTCAAAGGACAGATTTTTTTCTGGGGTGAAATTCAATTGCCAAAATAGCAATCCCCTAAATCATTGGTTTTAGCTTTTGCTGGCCATGTGTAATACAGTCCGTGAAAAGATAAATTTTATTTCTGGGGTGAAACTGTATTGCCAAAATAACAATCCACTAAATCTGAGGTTTCAGCTGTTGCTGGCCAAGTGTAATACTGTCCATAAAAGGATAGATTTTATTTCTGGGGTGAAATTCAATTGCCAAAATAACAATCCCCTAAATCTGGGGTTCCAGCTGTTGCTGGCCAAGTGTAATACTGTCAGTAAACAGATAGATTTTTTTTCTGGGGTGAAATTCAATTGCCAAAATACCAATCCCCTAAATCGGGGGTTCCAGCTGTTGCTGGCCAAGTGTGATACTGTCAGTCAAAGGATAGAATTTTTTCTGGGGTGAAATTTAATTGCCCAAATAATAATCCCTTAAATTTGGGGTTCCAGCTGTGGCTGGCCAAGTGTAATACTGTTAGTTAAAGGATAGATTTTTTTCTGGGTTAAAATTCAATTGCCAAAATAACAATCCCGTAAATCAGAGTTTCTAGCTGTGGCTGACCAAGTGTAATACTGTCAGTCAAAGGATAGATTTTTTTCTGGGGTGAAATTCAATTGCCAAAATACCAATCGCCTAAATCGGGGATCCAGCTGTGGCTGGCCAAGTGTAATACTGTCCGTAAAAAGATAGATTTTATATCTGGGTTGAAACTGTATTGCCAAAATTACAATCCCCTAAATCTGGGGTTCCAGCTGTGGCAGGCCAAGTGTAATATTGTCAGTCAAAGGATAGATTTTATTTCTGGGGTGAAATTCAATTGCCCAAATAACAATCCCCTAAATTTGGGGTTCCAGCTGTGGCTGGCCAAGTGTAATACTGTCAATCAAAGGATAGATTTTTTTCTGGGGTAAAATTCAATTGCCAAAATAACAATCCCGTAAATCAGAGTTTCCAGCTGTGGCTGGCCAAGTGTAATACTGTCAGTCAAAGGATAGATTTTTTTTCTGGGGTGAAATTCAATTGCCAAAATAACAAACCCGTAAATCAGAGTTTGCAGCTGTGGCTGGCCAAGTGTAATACTGTCAGTCAAAGGATAGATTTTTTTTCTGGGGTGAAATTCAATTGCCAAAATGACAATTCCCTAAATCCGGGGGTACAGCTGTGGCTGGCCAAGTGTAATATTGTCAGTCAAAGGATAGATTTTTTTCTGGGGTAAAATTCAATTGCCAAAATACCAATCCCCTAAATCTGGGGTTCCAGCTGTTGCTGGTCAGGTGTAATACTGTCCGTAAAAGAATAGACTTTATTTCTGGGGTGAAATTCAATTGCCAAAAACCAATCCCCTAAATCTGGTGTTCCAGCTGTGGCTGGCCAAGCATAATACTGTCCGTCAAAGGATAGATTTTTCTGGGCTTCAAGTTCATGCAGCAGTCTCTAATGTGTTTGAAGATCTGCTAGCAAGGTTCCAAGCATCCACTAGTCCATCAAAGGATGGATTTTATCTGGTTGAACTGACCACAATCCGCTAATAGTGTTCAGCTGATGAGGACAGATGTAATACTTTCTCAGAGGGTAGCATATTTCTGTAATGATGCCAAAATAACAATCCCCTAAATATGGGGTTCCAGCTGTTGCTGGCCAAGTGTAACACTGTCAGTCAAAGGATAGTTTTTTTTCTGGGGTGAAATTCAATTGCCAAAATAACAATCCCTTAAATCTGGGGTTCTAGCTGTGGCTGGCCAAGTGTAATACTGTCTGTAAAATTATAGATTTTATTCCTGGGGTGAAATTCAATTGCCAAAATAACAATCCTCTAAATCTAGGGTTCTAGCTGTGACTGGCCAAGTGTAATACTGTCAGTCAAAGGATAGATTTTTTTCTGGGGTGAAATTAAATTGCCAAAATACCAATCCCCTAAATCGGGGGTTCCAGCTGTGGCTGGCAAAGTGTAATACTGTCAGTCAACGGTTAGATAGATTTTTTTCTAGGGTGAAATATAATTGCCAAAATAACAATCCTCTAAATCTAGGGTTCCAGCTGTGACTGGCCAAGTGTAATACTGTCAGTCAAAGGATAGATTTTTTTCTGGGGTGAAATTCAATTGCCAAAATGCCAATCCCCTAAATCGGGGGTTCCAGCTGTGGCTGGCAAAGTGTAATACTGTCAGTCAAAGGTTAGATAGATTTTTTTCTAGGGTGAAATTCAATTGCCAAAATAACAATCCCCTAAATCTGAGGTTCCAGCTGTGGCTGGCCAAGTGTAATACTGTCCTTCAAAGGATAGATTTTTTTCTGTGCTAAAATTCAGTTGCCGAAATACCAATCCCCTAAATCAGTGGTTTTAGCTGTTGCTAGCCAAGTGTAATATTGTCCGTAAAAGAATAGAATTTATTTCTGAGGTGAAACTAAATTGCAAAAATAACAATCCCCTAAATCTGGGGTTCCAGCTGTGGCTGGCCAATTGTAATACTGTCAGTCAAAGGATAGATTTTTTTCTGTGGTTAAATAAAATCTCTGAAATAGAAATCCTAAACATCTGTGCTTTCTGCTGTTCCTCTCCAAGTATAATTCTGTCCGCAATAGCGTATATTACATTCAGCGTGTCAGCGTCTAAAAATATATGCTGGTAGTGGACGTGGCCATTCTGCCACAGCTACATGTCCTAGTAAACCACCTAACTCAGGTCCCAGTAGCTGCCCGACTATACAGCGATATTTGGTCGGGCCTAATGCCGTTCTAAGGATGATAAGGCCTGATCAAGTACAGGTGCTAGTCGATTGGGTAGCAGACAGTGGATCCAGCACAATTCAAACATTATCTCCCACCAAGTCTTCTGCAGAAAGCGCACAGGTGATGCCTTAAAACAAAGCCCATCAGTCTGTCGCATCACCCCCATGCATATCAGAGAACCTGTCTGAGCCTCAAGTTATGCAGCATTCTCTTATGCTGTTTGAAGAATCTGCTGGCAGGGTTTCCCAAGGGCATCCACCTAGCCCTTCCCCAGCGGTGGAAGACATGGAATGAACTGACGCACAACCACTTATGTTTCCTGATGAGGACATGGGAATACCACCTCAGCAGAGTCAGTACGTCTCTTATGATGACGAAACACAAATGCCAACTGCTGAGGCCTTCTGCAGTGTGCAGACCGAACAGGAGGTCAGGGTGGTTTGCACGCTGTGCCATCAGAGCCTGAAGCGATGCATTACTGTTCTGAACCTTAGCATAACCTGCATGACCAGGCATCTACATGCCTGGTGGCCACCCTGCTTGATCCCTGGTACAAGGACAACGTGCCCACCTTAATTCCCGCACTGGAGCGTGATAGGAAAATGCGCGAGTACAAGCGCACGCTGGTAGAAGCGCTCCTGAGAGCATTCCCAACTGACACAGGGGGACAAGTGGAAGCACAAGGGGAAGGCAGAGGAGAAGCAATAGGTTGCCAACGCAGCTGTGTCATGGCCAGCTCCTCTGAAGGCAGGGTTAGCATGGCCGAGATGTGGAAACGTTTTGTCACAGCGCCTTAGTTAACTGCGCCACCAGCTGATAGGGAACGTGTTAGCATGAGTCAGCATTTCAACAACATGGTGAAACAGTACGTTTGCACACGCCTCCACGTACTGACTAATGGTTTGGCCCCAATCAACTTCTGGGTCTCCAAATTGTCCACATGGACAGAGCTAGCCATTTATGCCTTGGAGGTGCTGGCCTGCCCTGCGGCCAGTGTATTGTCTGAACATGTATTTAGCACAGCAGGGGGCGTCATTACAGACAAATGCAGCCGCCTGTCCACAGCCAACGTGGACAAGGTGACGTTCATAAAAATTAACCAGGCATGGATCCCACAGGACCTGCTCGTCCCTTCTGCAGAATAGACATTTATAACTGCCTTGCCTTCAACCATACACTCTTGTACTCCAGGGCACTTCTTTATTGAATCCTCTTTTTTTAATTGAACCATTTTTTGGGGGGGCAACATCAAGTTGAATGAACCTCTCCTCCGTCTGGGTGCCAGGGGCCAACATTTCAGCTAATCGGCTGCTGATTTGGTGCCTGCCTGATTTTCTGCTATGGGACCTCTCTCCTCTGTCTGGGTGCTGGTGCTTAAATTACTGAAAGTGGCATGTTCCAATGGTGGGTAACATGATGCCTCTTTTGCTGCTAAGGGACCTTTCTCCTCTGTCTGGGTGCCAGGGGCCTACATTTCAGATAATCGCCTGTTGCTTTGGTTGGTGACTTTTTCCTCTTTTTGATGTCGAATGACCTCTACTCTGTCTGGGTGTCCGGGGCCTATATGTCGTTTAATTATTTGTTGCTTTGGTGGGTGACATTATACTCTTTATACTATCAAATGACCTCTACATTGTCTGGTTGTCAGGGGCCTATATTTTGTTTCATCGCTTGCTGCATTGGTGGGAGATTTTAAACTCTTTATACTGTCAAAAGCCCTCCTTTGTCTGGTTGTCAGGGTCCTATATTTCATTTAATCGCTTGCTGCATTGGTGGGAGACATTAAACTCTTTTCACTTTCAAATGACCGTCCCATTGTGTGGGTGTCAGGGGCCAATATTTTGTTTAATTGCTTGCTGTCTTGGTGGGAGACATTAAACTCTTTTTACTGTCAAATGACTAGTGATGAGCGGCAGGTGCCATATTCGATTTCGACGAAATTCGCGAATATTCGAATGAATATTCGTTTCATATTCGTCGAAATCGAATATTCGTAATTTTTTCTAGTTATCGCGATTAACATGCGATTTAAATAATCGCATATTGCGATTTGTACTTAAGGCTACTTTCCTATTGGTTTCATATCTAGAATTAGCGAGGATGACGAATATGACGAATGTATTCGTCTATTCCTCAAAACGAAGATAACGAAGTATTCTACATCTTCGTTTTAGCTACCTATTCGTCAACCTCGCTAATTCTAGCAATCAAATAGGAAGGTTGACTATAGAGACAGCTGTGTTTAATTCGCTATGCGATTTTTTTTTTTTTTTAATAAATAGAATAATTATAGTAATTATATCAAGTAATATAATTATTCTATTAAAAAAAAAAATCGCATAGCGAATTTAACACAGCTGTCTCTATAGTCAACCTTCCTATTTGATTGCTAGAATTAGCGAGGTTGACGAATAGGTTGCTAAAACGAAGATGTAGAATACTGCTATCTTCGTTTTGAGGAATATGACGAATACATTCGTCATATTCGCTATTCGCTAATTCTACCAAGCCAACCATAACTTCTGTGCTCATGGAGCGTCCCCATCACCATGGGAACGTCTCCATATACTAAAATGTACTGTCGGATTTGAGGAATTACGTTGAAATCGCAATGCGATTAATTCAAGTTATATTAATCGCATTGCGATTTCAACTTAGAGCTGGGTTTATAATGGGTCAGCTTGCTAGAATTGAAGTTAACGAATATGGAATATAGCAGCAGTGCTAAGTTGAATTCGCAATGCGATTACTTCAAGTTAAATTAATCGCATTGCGAATTCAACTTAGCAGTGCTGCTATATTCCATATTCGTTAACTTCGTTCATTCTAGCAAGCTGACCCATTATAAACTCAGTTCTAAGTTGAAATCGCAATGCGATTAATATAACTTGAATTAATCGCATTGCGATTTCAACGTAATTCCTCAAATCCGACAGTACATTTTAGTATATGGAGATTCTCCCATGGATGGGGACGCTCCATGAGCACGGAAGTCGGCAGAAGCGGCAATGGGCACTGACTAGAGCAGCCAGGAAGCCAGGAATCCTCAGGACAGGTAAGAACTACTGTTGGGAAGAGGGAAAGAAAAAAATATAACTAAAAAAAAAAAAAAAAAAACGAATATTCGAAATAGCGAATTTATAGCGCTATATTCGAAATATTCGCGAATTAGCGAAGTGCCGATATTCGCTAAAAAAATTCGCTTTTCGAATATTCGCGCTCAACACTACAAATGACCTCTCCTCTGTCTAGGTGTCAGGGGCCTACATAAATGATAATGGCCTGTTCCATTGCAGGTTGACCTAAGGCCTGTGTTGCTATTACGGGACCGCTCCCCTCTTTGCGGGTGCCATGGCCTTCCTGAATTAGTAAATGAGGCCTGTGGCACTGCTGGGTGAAATAAATACTGATTTGGCATCATTGTAACTCTCCTCTTTGTGGATGCCATGGGTCTGAATCTGTAAATGAGGCCTGTGGCATTGCTGGGTGAAATCAATACTGTCTTGGCGTGATTTAACACTCCTCTTTGTGTGTCCCGTGGGCCTGAATGTTTGAATGAGGCCTGTGGCCCTGCAGGTAGACATGATTCCTTCTTGGCTGTGATGACAACTTCAACTCCCATGTATGGTTGCCATTGGCCTTAGTCTGTGAGTGAAGCCTGTGACACTGCTTGCAGACATGAATCCTTTTTGGCTGTAATGTGAACTTCCACTCCCATGTATGGTTGCCATGGCCCTGAGTCTGTGAATGAGGCCTGTGGCACTGCAGGCAGACATGAATCCTTTTTGACTGTGATGAGAACTTCAACTCCCATAGCATTCCCACCTAACGCCACCCCAACCTCCTATTCCACCTCCTCCTCTGAAAGGCCAAATAATATTGGTTAATTTTTATTTATTTTATTTTATTTTAAGTCATTTCCCTATCCACATTTGTTTGCAGAGGATTTACCTACATTTTGATGCCTTTTGCAGCCCTCAAGCCCATTCCAGGGCTATTTTACAGCCTTTTTAGTGCCCAAAAGCTCGGGTCCCCATTGACTTCAATGGGGTTCGGGTTTGGGGTCAAGTTTGGGTCGAGTTCGGATCCCGAACCCGAACATTTTCATGAAGTTAGGCCGAACTTCTCGAACCCGAACATCCAGGTGTTCGCTCAACTCTATTACTGACATATCGGAAGCTCAGTGGGCTCATGCTTTTGAACTAATTCCGTACATATCCAAATGTATTAACCATTTAGAATTAGCAAGGAAAATTTTATATCGGTGACTTTATTGCCAATCCAGAATTCATAAAGTTTTTCCCGAAATGTCACCTGCTTGTTGGAGATGCAAAAATATAGCTGGTACATTCTTACATTGTTGGTGGGAATGCCCTCCCATAAACATGTTCTGGTTAAAGGTTTTTCAAGTAATTTCTAAAATTTGCTCTGTCACAACTTCTCCCAACCCAAGAATCGCTTTATGATTTCTTGACATGGATACCTTTTCCTTCCCACTTAGGTCGCTAATATGTCATTTCTGCATGACTACTTGTTAAATAATTGCCTCACATTGGAAATCAGACCATATTCCATCTATTAAGTTTCCTGTACAATTTACAATTCTGGCTGTATACTTATGAGTACCATCTTTCATTAATGTTTAAATAGGTTGTATTTCATTAACTATATGCAGAATTATATTCTGACTCAGGTCATTGTCACATGCCTATACACCGAGTTACCCACCATGTCTTATGCATATGATTTCTATTTCTAAGTATCCAATATGTATCTATTAATGCAACGTCTACGATATGTATTGCTCCCAAATCCATTTCTACTTGCACCAAATAATGTTTACCTCCTTACTAGAGATATCCCGAACTATTCGCCGGCGAACAGTTCCCAGCGAACATAGCTTTTTCGTGTTCGCTACCTATACATCATCATTGAGTAAACTTTGACCCCGTACCTCACTGTCAGCAGACACATTCAAACCAATCAGCAGCATACCCTCCCTCCCAGACCCTCCCATCTCCTGGACAGCATCCATTTTAGATTCATTCGGAAGCTGCAGTCTTAGTGAGAGGAGGGACAGTGTAGCTGCTGCTGATTTAATAGGGAAATCGATAGCTAGGCTAGTGTATTCAGTGTCCACTCCAGTCCTGAAAGACTCATCTGATCTCTGCTGTAAGGACAGCGTCCTGATAGCACCCCAAAAAGTCATTTTAAGGCAGCTACATTAGTCTGCTTTTATTTTATTTTTCTCCATATATATTGCAGTTGCCTGGCCTGCCCATGTGTGAGGAGCTGCAGGCCCACAGACTGTAGTGTGCCCACTGCCAGTGCCCACCACTCATACTGTGTGGCACCGGACTTTGCCTTAAAATAAGGCACTTTATCTGTAGACTTTAATCAAATTTCAGTTGCCTGCCGGCCAGTGTGTGTGTTTCAGGCCCACAGACTATAGTGTGCCCTCTGCCAGTGCTTCCCATCAATCATACCGTGCGGCACAGGACTTTGCCTTAAAATAAGGCACTTTATCTGTACACTTTAATCTAATTTCAGTTGCCTGCCGGCCAGTGTGTGTGTGTCAGGCCCACAGACTGTAGTGTGCCCTCTGCCAGTGCTGCCCATCAATCATACCGTGTGGCACTGCACTTTGCCTTAAAATGAGGCACTTTATCTGTACACTTTAATCTACTTTCAGTTGCCTGCCGGCCAGTGTGTGTGTATGTCAGGCCCACAGACTGTAGTGTGCCCTCTGCCAGTGCTGCCCATCAATCATACCGTGCGGCACAGGAAGTTGCCTAAAATAAGGCACTTTATTTGTACACTTTAATCTAATTTCAGTTGCCTGCCGGCCAGTGTGTGTGTGTCAGGCCCACAGACTGTAGTGTGCCCTCTGCCAGTGCTGCCCATCAATTATACCGTGTGGCACTGGACTTTGCCTTAAAATAAGGCACTTTATCTGTACACTTTAATCTAATTTCAGTTGCCTGCCAGCCAATGTGTGTGTGTCAAGCCCACAGACTGTAGTGTGCCCTCTGCCAGTGCTGCCCATCAATCATACCGTGCGGCACAGGACGTTGCCTAAAATAAGGCACTTTATCTGTACACTTTAATCTAATTTCAGTTGCCTGCCGGCCAGTGTGTGTGTGTCAGGCCCACAGACTGTACTGTGCCCTCTGCTAGTGCCCAACCCTCATAGCGGGTGGCACAGTACCTAGCACGCGTAGTACCACTTTTCTAATAAAAAATTACAGGCAGAGGCAGGCCACCCCGCCGGGTGCCGTCGTGGTCATGGTGCTGTGATTTCCACTGGCCCTGGAATAATGCCCAGTGTTCAGAAGCCACGTACCCTGAACCCGAAAAATTCTGAGGACATAGTTGACTGGCTTACACAGGACACTCAATCTTCAACAGCTTCCGCTAAGAACCATGACGCACCATCCTCCTGCAGCTCAGCTTCGGTCACCTGCTCTCAAGTTACCATGCTCCCGCCTGCCGCCACCACCACCACTGCCACCACAGCCGCTCCACTTGATCCGTCAGAGGAGTTATTTACACATCAGTTGGATGCAATTAGTGATGCGCAACCATTATTGCCAGATGATGTAGATTACAGGGATATGTCTCAGTCAGGCAGGATTACACACATGGACGTACAGTGTGATGATGATGATAATGATGTTGTACCCACTGCTGCTTCCTGTGCTGAGGTGTCCGATACAAGTAAAGCAGTTGATGATGACGATGTGTCCATGGATGCCACGTGGGTGCCTGCTCGAAGAGAAGAAGAGGGGGAAAGTACAGAAGGGGAGACAAAGAGAAGGAGGAGACGAGTTGGAAGCAGGGGGAGGGCATCGCAAGGAGTTAGAGGCACAGTCAGACAGCATGAATCTGCACCCGGGGTATGCCAGACAGCACGCCAGTCAACGCATGCTGTTGCCACCACCAGAATGCTGTCATTGCAAAGCTCAGCAGTGTGGCATTTTTTTGTGTGTCTGCTTCTGATAACAGCAATGCCATTTGCAACCTGTGCCAAAAAAAACTCAAAGCCACCATCCTCCTACTGGTCCAGCATCTTCAGCCACGTTAACCACTGCTGTCCTCCCTGCCCCCTCTCAACCACCCGCCACTCCGCCTCTCACCTTCAGCAGTTCCATCTCATCTGCCCACAGTCAGGTGTCTGTCAAGGAAATGTTTGAGCGTAAGAAGCCAATGTCACAGCGTCACCCCCTTGCCCGGCGTCTGACAGCTGGCTTAACGGATTTCTTAGCCCGCCAGCTTTTACCATACCAGCTGGTGGAGTCTGAGGCCTTCAAAATATTTGTCGCTATTGGGACACCACAGTGGAAGGTACCAGGACGAAATATTTTTTTCAAAAAAGGCAATCCTAAACCTCTACTATGTTATTGAAAAGGAAGTCATGGCATCTCTGGCATACAGTGTTGGGGCAAGGGTCCATCTGACCACTGATACCTGGTCTGCAAAGCACGGTCAGGACAGGAATATCACGTACACTGCGCATTGGGTCAACCTGCTGACGGCTGACAAGCATGGAATGCATGGCTCTGCAGCGGAATTGGTGACACCGCCACGACTTACAGGCAGGCCTACTGCCACCTCCTCTACTCCTCCTACTCCATCCTCTTCGATATCCTCCTCGGCTGAGTCATCTTCTGCTGCGGCATCTGGCTGCACATCAACTGAATCCCCCCAGCTCCGCAGGGGCTATTCCACATCCCGGATACGACAGTGTCACGCTGTCTTGGGGTTGACTTGCCTGAAAGCAGAGAGCCACACAGAACCAGCACTCCTGTCCGCCCTGAACGCACAGGTGGATCAGTGGCTGACCCCGCACCAACTGGAGATCAGCAAAGTGGTGTGTTACAATGGAACAAATTTGTTGACGGCATTGAATTTGGGCAAGTTGTCACATATGCCATGCATGGCACATGTGTTGAATCTCATCGTACAACGCTTTGTGTCTAAGTACCCAGGCTTACAGGACGTCCTCAAGCAGGCCAGGAAGGTGTGTGGCCATTTCGGGCGTTTCTACACGGACATGACGCACTTTTCCTATATTCAGCAGCGAAACAACATGCCAGTGAGGCGCTTGATTTGTGACAGCCCGACACGTTGGAATTCAACACTCCTAATGTTCGACAGCTTGCTCCAACAAGAAAAAGCCGTCAACGAGTATTTGTATGACCGGGGTGCTAGGACAGCCTCTGCGGAGCTGGGAATTTTTTTGCCACGTTACTGGATGCTCATGCGCAATGCCTGTAGGCTCATGCATCCTTTTGAGGAGGTGACAAACCTAGTCAGTTGTACCGAAGGCACAATCAGCGACCTCATCCCATTTGTTTTCTTCCTGGAGCGTGCCCTGCGAAGAGTGCTGGATCTGGCTGTAGATGAGCGTGAAGAGGAAGAGGAAGAGTTGGGGTCACCATCACCACCAGAAACAGCCTTGTCAGCATCGCTTGCCAGACCTGCGGCAACGCTGGAAGAGGAGTTTGAGGAAGAGGAGTCAGAGGAGGAATGTCGCTTTGAGGAGGAGGAAGACCAACCACAGCCGGCACCCCATGGTGCTCATTGTTGTCACCTATCTGGGACCCGTGGTGTTGTACGTGGCTGGGGGGAAGAACAGACCGTCAATGACATCAGTGAGGACGAGGAACAGGAAATGAGTAGCTCTGCATCCAACCTTGTGCAAATGGGGTCTTTCATGCTGTCATGTCTGTTGAGGGACCCTCATATAAAAAGGATGAAGGAGAACGACCTGTACTGGGTGGCCACGCTACTAGACCCCCGGTATAAGCAGAAAGTGGCAGAAATGTTACCAAATCACCGAAAGTCGAAAAGGATGCAGCAGTTCAAAACCAAACTAAAAAATATGCTTTACACAGCTTATAAGGGGGATGTCACAGCACAACGGGAATCTAACTGGGGAAGAGGTGAATGTAATCCTCCTCCTACCACGGCGGCAAGGACTGGACGATTTACAGATGTGTTGTTGATGGAGGACATGCGGAGCTTTTTCAGTCCTACACATTGCCACAGCCCTTCGGGATCCATCTAGTCTGCTACCTGTCGGTCGAGAACGACTCGACCGACAGGTAGCAGACTACCTCGCCTTAACAGCAGATATCGACACTCTGAGGAGCGATGAACCCATTGACTACTGGGTGTGCAGGCTTGACCCGTGGCCTGAGCTATCCCAGTTTGCGATAGAACTTCTGGCCTGCCCTGCTTCAAATGTCCTGTCAGAAAGGACCTTCAGTGCAGCAGGAGGCATTGTCACTGACAAGAGAAGTCGCCTCGGTCAAAAAAGTGTTGATTACCTCACCTTCATAAAGATGAATGAGGCATGGATCCTGAAGGGACTGACAGTGGGGGATACGTTTGACTAACAAAAGGCCTGATGACATGTCTTGGCCTCAAAATGGTCCCCACGCTGCTGTATTTAATGTCTGCATGCCGGATGACTTTCGTGAATTCTCCGCCACCAACTAGGGTTCAAGCCACATAGTTTTAGTCACTTTTCTGCCTGGAAAACATCAATTTGTCCGGCCGCTGCTACAACAGCGGCTGCAACAATGCCATTATTTTTCAGGCATGTGTACATGCCTAATTTTTCTGTCCTATGGTACAGCACTGTGGCTGCAAAAACAAAACAAAAAAAAAAGGCACATACAAGTGTTAATTCCCCTTCGTGATCGTTACCTTTTTTTGTGGTGAAGGGGCTTGCGTATCACAATGAAGCAATCATCACCTCTATGAGTTTTTTTTTAAACACAATTTTTATTGTAATTTTGTACAATGAAGAACATACATTGTAAAGCATAGCATGAAGTCATATAATATGGATATTCCAAGTAAGGCCGCAGGCCTACATATACGTGCATGCCTAGACATAAATCAACTCTTTTAACCCCCCCCTCCCTCCCCCCTAACACATTGTCAGGATGCCATATCTCTGGGAAAATACAGGATCCCTATCACTGTAAGACAAGTTAATTGTTCAGTTAAATAAGACCATTAGCTTGTTCTGTGGAGTAAAAAGCCGTAACATATCTCAACCATTTTTCATGGTAATTTTTGATACTTTTTGTTCCCCCCTTGTTTGCTGCCCATTTGTCTGCTAACATACAAATCTTTGTGTGGGCGACTATTTCACTGATAGTACGTATTGATGGTTGTAACCAATGTTGTAGAATGCATTGTTTAGCCGCCAGTAGAAATACATGAGTTACAGTGGGAGTTTTAGGATCCATAACATGGAAAAGGAGTTCCACCGGGTTCATTTGCAACTTGATATTAAGTTTCTCATTTAATTCCTCTATAATCCTTTCCCACAGCTGTCTAATAGTAGGTCATTCCCACATACCGTGAAATAGATTGGCCCCATCTAGAGCACATTTAGGACAGGACGTGACTCTGTTGTCTTGTGAATTTAATGTTTTATAGTTAGTGTGTTTGTCGAAGCCGTAAATGGCCATATGCATGAATTTATAGTGGGTCTCCCTCCAAACCTCACTAGATACTGCCCTGCAAACACTCTGCCATCCCCTCAGCACCTCTTTTGGTTGTTCCATGTTGTCGATCTGGGTAGTCCAACCCCTAAACATGGATGAGGAGATCTTTTCAGACAGGGACGATCTCAGTTTGAGGTATATGTACGCTATTGAACATTTGTTCCCCGGCGCCAAAATTAAGTCGTCAAACTCGTTTTTCATCATTTCTGTAGAGCAATTACGGAGTCTGTTTTTCGGGAAGTGCATAACCTGGTGATATGCCAGAAAATGACTACTGTGGAGATTATGGCGCGAGCAGAGGTCATCAAATGTGATATAGTTTCGCGTCTGCTTGTCCCATAACTGTTCCAATGTCATGATGCCCCTATCCCTCCATACTTCGAAGTGTCTATTGAGAGAACCTTGGTGAAATAACGTGTGGCCCCAAGGGGAAAGGTACTTTTGAAAATAAGAAGGGAAGTTGGAACAACCTTCTCGCCGCCTTCCAGGCCGCAACTGTATCCTTTACCAGTACACTTTTTTGCAAGCTTAGAGGGAGAGAGGAATACCTAGTATGAAGGAGTGTGATAAGGGGCCATGGTTTCGTAAGTTGCGACTCTAAGTCATAATTAGAGAAGGAAGATGATCTCCCAATCCAGTCCAGGCCATGTCTCAGTAAGCTAGCTACATTGTAGAGCCGAATATCTGGGAAGTTCAAACCCCCATCCTCTTTCCTCAACATAATTGTTTTAAGAGCAATTCTCGGCCGCCTACCTGACCATATAAAGTTCCTAAAGGCCTTTTGGAGTCTGTTGATGTCTAGGTGCTTTATCAATAGAGGGACCGTTTGCATAAGATAAAGAAATTTTGGGAAACTAACCATTTTGAGTAGGTGGCATCTCCCTATCAGTGATAAAGGAAGAGTGCTCCACTTTTGGAGCTCCAATTCTATACGTTTGATTACCCCAGGGTAATTAAGCTGATATAGGGATTCTGGAGACCTGGAGACCTGCCAATCTGTATGCCCAGGTACTTGATAGATGTAGAAGTAACTTTTATGGGCAGGGATCTCGGGAAGGGTGGATTGGAACCTGGGAGAAGGGACAACATTTCACATTTATCGATGTTTATTTTGAAACCTGCGAAGGATCCAAATTGGGTAAGTAAGTTAAAGAGATAGTTTAGATCTTTGTGTGGGTGAGCAAGAAATACTAACAGGTCGTCAGCAAATAACGCATGCTTAATTTCTATAGTACCGATATTCAACCCTCTAATAGCCTTGTCATTGGCTATGGCCCTTGAAAGGGGCTCAATAGCCAAGTTAAAGAGCAAAGGGGACAACGGGCATCCCTGGCGTGTTTCCTTATGCAGTTCGAATTTTGGCGACAGAAACCCTATTGTGTGAATTCGTGCTGTTGGGGAATCATAAAGTGCTGTTAGGTAGTTCCTAAAGGGACCCGTTATCTCCACTGAGTCTAAGACCATATTCAGCCAGTCCCAGGCCACATTGTCAAAAGCTTTTTCTGCGTCTATAGCCACTATGGCCGGGGACTGGCCAAAACACGGTCTCATCTTCACTTCATCTAAGACCGCCAGGACTTTTCTAATGTTGGACACCGCTGCTCTATTTTTCATAAATCCTGCCTGTGCCGGGAAGAGGAGGTGAGGAATCATTTCGGCCAGTCTGTCTGCTAGTATTTTGGAGACTAGTTTGATGTCTACGTTGATGAGGAAGATTGGCCTGTACGAGGATGATAGCATGCTATCCTTGCCCGGCTTCGGTAGCACTTTAATGTGGGCAGTTGTTGCCGCGTCTGACATCCCATCGCCCTTAAGATAATTATTGTAAAGAGACACTAGTACCGGGGAGACCTGCTCTGTCAATATCTTATAGAACTCTCCCGACAATCCGTCCAGTCCCGGAGCTTTATCTGCAGTAAGATTTTTTATAGCCTTGGTAACTTCACCCAAGGTTATAGGGGCATTAAGTACCTCTACATCCTGTTCACTGATTTTAGGTAAGGGGTTTTTAGATAACCAATCCTTCACTATGATAGGCTGCCCCTGCTCTCCCTTGTATAGATTTGTATAGAAGTCTTTTAGGTTGGCGTTTATTTCTGCGGGCATAGTGCATACCTTCCCCTTCCCGACTCTCATTGCCAGTATCGGGGATGAACGATATGATCCCCTCGCTAAACTTGCCAATAGCCTCCCGGCTTTATTGCCATATTTGAACAATTGGGCTTCTAATTTAGACTGGTAAAGCATCTCTTTTTTTTTTACCCATTGCTTATAATTTGTTTTTGCCTGCAGCCAGATGTTTTTGTTTGCTTGGGAATGCTGACTCTGAAGTGTGGAGTAAGCCTCTTTCAGAGCTTGGCTGTATTTTGCCAAATTCTAACTGACCGATTTTTTGATTTTAGCCATATATGCAATGATCCTTCCCCTGACAACCGCCTTTCCCGCTTCCCATAACAGCTCAGGATTTTGGGTTTCGCTATTGAAAGTAATATACTCATCCCACCAGGACAGAAACGCAAGTTCGAAGTCCCTATTGCCCAACAATGTAGATGGAAACCTCCAAATATAATCTGGGCCTCTAGGTATAGTTTCTGTCAGGGAGAAAGACACTGGAGCATGATCTGAAATTACTAAATCCTCGATGGACACTAGTTTAACTCTATGCTGTAGGCAGGTTGAAAGTAGGAAATAATCAATCCTTGTCCATGAGTCATGTACATTCGAAAAATGGATGAACTCCCTTCTCTCCAGGTGAGTTGCTCTCCATACATCTTTAAATGAATGCTGATGGCAGAATTTTGCTAATACCGTGTCTCTCTGTCTAATAGCGATTGCTGGTCCCGCAGTCTGCCTACGGTCTTTACTATGGCAAAGAACTGTGTTTAGATCTCCCGCAACAATCACTTGGCTACAAGGGTCATTCGCAATAGCAACCCCAACACTGGCAAAGAAGGACCGGTTCGAATCATTTGGTATACATTGTATAAAGTGACCTCATCTGAAGGGGACTGGAGTACTCGTCCCTCTATCACCACTGACCATTCCTTTACTGTATATGGAAGATTTTTACGGAGCAATATTGCCACTCCCGCCTTTAATTTGTCAGATGGGGCGCAAACCACTTGTCCCACCCATAATTTCCTCAACCGGCTGCACTCCATCTCAGATAGGTGAGTCTCCTGCAGTAAAGCGACGTCAGCTCTCAGCCTTCTGAGATGGCGTAGTATAGACATTCTCTTTTGTGGGGCTTTCAGCGCCTTTACGTTCCAGGTGATTAACCACATAATATTCTGTATAAACCGGCTAGGCGTGATCCCCAGTAAAAAACGCAGTTAAGGCATCCTGACAGTACAAAAACCCAAATTATACTAACCCCCCTCCCCAAAACATATTTAACTGTAAACCAGAATAGAGACAATGGTTGCATTTGGGGTGTTAACCATAACCCCTCAAGGCAACCAGATGGGCGTGAAAGGTGGAGTATGTACCATCTATAGTGGCTGGCTCCGACTTCGCTTGTTTCCACCATAGCTAGGCAGCTCCCAGTCAAACGTCTCCCAGTGAGCGACCCAACATATATATGAGAACTATGTGCAGGGTATAAATTGCAACGTTGACCCATGGACACAAATACGTCATATAAGAAACATACAATACAATAAGTAGACCCAGACTCCCTCAGGAAGATGGCATACAATCACATCTGAAGACATTCCTTATACTGTACCAGCCCCAAGATGTCTCTATAGGCACTGCTCGTTCTTGCAATGCACATGTCTTTGCTTTAGAAACTGAGGCAGCTGGCTAACATGTTTTCAAGGTGGCGAACTGTCACCGGTACTGCGAAGTGCACGTGCATCTCGATCAGTCGCTGTGGATAGTACAGGACTATGTTCTCGGCTCTGTGACTCCGCTTCACTCCCTCTCAGTCTTGGGGGTGGCATGTTTAGGTCCTTCCGGGCTTCTGCCACTGCTCCGTATGTCGATGAGGTGCCATCTGAGTGGAATACTTTTAGTAATGCCAGGAATAGCAGAGCGAATCTCATTTGCTTTTTTTATAGCTCTGTGCACAAGGTTGAGAACTCTCTGCGGCCTTTCTGTACCTCTGCCGAATAGTCCCCAAATATTAGGATACGGTGGTCTCCTATTATTGCCTGGTTCCTGTTTTTTCTGAATGCTTTTAAGATCGCTGTCTTGTAAGTGAAATCTAGATACTTGACAATCACAGGTCTTGGTCGATTTAGGAGAGCTGCTGGTATTTTGGGGTTTGAGTCTCGTCCTGAGCGTAACTCCGGGCCCACTCTATGGGCTCTTTCCACTTTGCAAACGTGCTGAAGCCCCAACATGGCGGGAATCTCTTTCTCACATATGCAAACCAAGTCCTGGGGTGGTATAGACTTGAACAACCCTATTATCCGTAGGTTGTTCCGCCGTGAGCGATTCTCCAAATCGTCTACTTTATCTTTCAGAGATTTATTATCTCTAACAGTGGCTTTTATTTGCTGCACCATCTCGTGGTGTGAGTGTTCCAGGGCCTGAATTTGTGCCTCCGCCTTCTCTAGTCTGGCGCCATGATCAGTGACCTTAGACTGTAGGGCCACAAGAGTCACTCATACCGTGTTTGAAAGCGACTCCTGCAGATCAGGTAGTATCCTGGTGGCAATTTCCAGAGCAAGCCTCTTGTAGTCTATGTGCACCTCCTCGCTCCCGGAATCTGCGTCGTGGTGAGAGCGATCATCCTGGGTGTCGGCTTCCCGCGCCGCAAGTTTCGCCTTTTTACCCTGGCTTCTAGTATTGTTTCTGTCCCCCATGGCAGTCAGGTAGCGCTCCATCAAATAACCCGCTCTGGGCAGCGTAGGTGTTCCCGGAATCAATCCAGTATGAGGGGGGTAGATGTTTCTAGGATCGCCTCACTCAGAGCTGCAGTTAAACACGACTCACTATGGTGGCGCCGGAACCGGAAGTCCCGGAAAATTTCATGTTCGCGACATCACTACTCCTTAATTACCTTCCTTACCCCTTCTATCCGCACCCTCCTCCTTTCCTACACCCCCTTCTCCCTTTCATCCTTACCCTAATAATTCCATATACTTTGATTTATCAAATAACATTGTTATTATCATTTGTCAATGCATCAAAATCAATAAATAATTATGTTTAAAAAAAAATATATATGTATAGTTTCACGTGACTGGGGCGGTAATGGTGACGGTTTTAGTTGGTGTGGGTGTTTTTTCTTTTATGAATTTTATTCTTTTTTTATCTTTTTTAACTTAATTTTTAATATATTTCTTACTTTTTCCTTTTTCTTTTTAATTTATTTTTTAAATTCCTTTTTATTTTTTATTTTATTTGTATTTTTTAACTTTCTATTATTTTTTAAAATATATTTTTGACACATATGTTCCCCAAATGGTCATAAAAAGAGTGTGAACACTCTTTTATTTTGCACTTTTTTTTTCCTTTTTTTCTTTTTATGGAATTTTTTTATAATATTCTATTTTTTTGGCACAACATATTTTATTTATTTTTTCTTTTATTTGTATTTAATTTTTTATTTTGTTTTCAATTTTTTCTTTTTAAATTTTTTATATATTTTTTCTACTTAATTTGTCCACAAGAGGTCACTGAAAGACCTTTGGAAGACAATGAGAAGTGTGGATAAAGCGTTTCTGCCTTCTCCTCGGCTTTCTCACTATCACTTCCAGCAGGGGGCCGACCTGCTCCGGCTACAATGCAGGAGCTGTCATTCATCATCGTGTGGCACTGCCGGCAGAAACACAGCTGATCGCACAATCAGCTGTGCTTCTGCCCAGGAAGACGGGGCTGCAAAACTGGTTCTGGGGGCCGCATGTGGCTCGCAGGCCGCGGGTTGTGCACCCCCGGACTATACTATACTAAAAAGACATTTGTCCATCCAGTTTGGCCTGTCATCCTGCAAGTTGATCCAGAGGAAGGAAAAAAAAAAAACTGAGAGGTAGAAGCCAATTTTCCCCACTGAAGGGGAATTAAAAATTCCTTCCCGACTCCAATCAGGCAATCAGAATAATTCCCTGGATCAACGACCCATCTCTAGTAGCTATAACCTGTAATAATATTATACTCCAGAAATACATCCAGGCCACTCTTGACTTCCTTTATTGTACTCACCATCACCACCTCCTCAGGTAGAGAGTTTCATAGTCTCACTGTTCTTACTGTAAAGAATCCTCTTCTATGTTTGTGTACAAACCTTCTCGTCACAGTCCTGGGGATAAATAGATGATGGAATAGATTTATGTACTGTCCCCTGATATAGTTATACATAGTAATTAAATGTTCCCTCGGTCCTTTTTTTCTAAAGTGAACAACCATAATTTTGATAATCTTTCAGGGTATTGTAGTCCACCCATTCCAGTTATTACTTTAGGTGCCCTCCTCTGAACCCTCTCTAGCTCTGCTATGTCTGTTTTGTTCACAGGAGCCCAGAACTGTACACAGTACTCCATGTGTGGTCTGACTGGCAATTTGTAAAGTGGTAGGACTTTGTTCTCATCACGGGCATCTATGCCCCTTTTGATGCAAACATTATCTTATTGGGCTTGGCAGCAGCTGCCTGACAGCTTAGTTTGCTGTTTATAAAAATTCCTAGATCCTTTTCCATGTCAGTGATACCGAGTGTTTTACCATTTAGTATGCACGGGGGACATGCATTATTCCTTCCAATGTACATAACTTTACATTTGTCAGTGTTAAACCTCATCTGCCACTTATCTGCCCAAACTTCCAATCTATCCAGATCCCTCTGTAGCAGTATATTGTCCTCTACAGTGTAAATTCCTTTACACAGTTTAGTGTCATCTGCAAAAAGGGATATTTTACTATGCAAGTCTTCTACAAGATCATTAATAAGTATATTGAAAAGAATAGGGCCCAAGACTGACCCCTGAGGTACCCCACTAGTGACAGTGACCCAATCTGAGTATGTACCGTTATTAACCATCCTCTGTTTTCTATCACTCAGCCAGTTACTTACCCACATGCAGGCATATTCTCCCAGTCCGAGCATTCTCATTTTATATAACATAGTAACATAGTAACATAGTATATAAGACCGAAAAAAGACATTTGTCCATCCAGTTCGGCCTGTTTCCTACAAGTTGATCCAGAGGAAGGCAAAAAACCCCTTTATGTGGTACAGTATCAAATGCTTTGGAGAAGTCCAGATATATGACATCCATTGATTCGATGCTATCAAGTCTAGAACTTACCTCCTCATAGAAACTGATTAAATTAGTTTGGAATGACTGATTCCTCATGAAGCCATGCTGATATGGCGTTATTTTATTATTTCCGTTGAGATCCTCTAAGATAGCATCTCTCAGAAAACCTTCAAACAGTTTCCTCATAACAGATGTTAAACTTACCGGCCTATAGTTTCCGGGCTCTGTTTTTGGACCCCTTCCGAATATTGTACCACATTTGCTATGCGCCAATCCTGTGGAACATTCCCTGTCATTATAGAGTCCGCAAATATCAGAAATAACGGTATGGCTATAACATTACTTAATTCTCTTAGGATACAGGGGTGTATGCAATCCAGTCCTGGCGATTTGTCTATTTTAATCTATTTAAGTCGCTGTTAGTTAGGCCTATGCCTCTCTTAGTTGGCTAAATTTTTACAAACAGGGAAAGGCCATAAACGGTTTCTTGATCATCCAAGCGGACAGGAGTACTCCCCTGTGTAACTAGCTCAAGGGTGACACCTGCCGTTTTCTCAGGCCCTTTGAGGAGGCCACGTTATTTGTCAGTCGCCAAGACTACAGGATGAATGATGTAATTCTACTACTTCATGTCCTGGAACAGATGCTGGTAAATCTGGCTGGTCAGGGGACTGGAGATTTGGTGGGCTGAACTGGAGGAGGAGGACATTGGAGCACAAGCAGTGTGTAGCGAAATGGGTGGTTTTTCTACGCAGGTAGCAGGAAAGGAGCAGCCAGAGGAGCTACAGGGAGATGAGAAGGGGAGGCAGAGGACCCAGACACAGCGTGGGAGTATGCACTGGAGATGAAGGGAGGGAGTCCCTCCGAGTCACTTGCACAAATGGCCTGATGCATGCTTACTTGCTTGCGTAGTGACAGCCGAATTGTCACCATTCGGCAGAGGGATGACTTCTGGCTCTCCACCTTGTTGGACCCTTGCTACCAATCCAAAATGTGGGCCTTTTTTGCACCCACTGAGAGGGAGGACAAACTGAACTACTATTGAGACATCCTATGTAGTCAGTTGTCCGCTGCCTATCTGCGCATTATCTTTCATCCTCTTGCAGGTGTAGCACCCCCAAGTCAGAGCAATGTGTGGGACTAACCTGGGGAATGCCAGTGATGGAGAGGCCGGCACGCTGTTCCTCTGGGGCACTCTCTGGGTTCTTGAGGGCCACAGCCAGGTGCAGTGTGAGTTGCCCTTGGTCTTGTAGTTTAACGTGCCTATGGCTGGGTCCCTGATGTGTCGTGACGCCAGTGCCAGTAAACGGTGGCACACCGTATTTATAGTAGGAATAACAGAGGTGCAGACTTGTAACTTGAAAACAGAATTCCAACTTTACTGAAAACCGTAGAAAATACAGCAGGCAACCTCTTAACACAGTTCTTGTTGCAGAGAATAGACGTTTGTACAGTCGCAGTTACAGCAGGCTTACATCCAGCAAGGTATAACAGAGGGAAAGACAACAGGACTTAGAATTGCAGGTGAGACCTTACTTTCTTCCTGACTTGTCCTGACTGGAATTGATGCTTCAAGGCCCCAATGCCCTACTTCTGGCTATATCCTTGAATCTCCAGTAGACAGTGTACCTCCTCTTGGCATTTAGTACCTCTTGCTCTAGGGATTGCCTCTGCTTGACTTCTGCTGACTCGCTTAGGCCTGAGACATGTGGCCTTCACAGACTCCAGGGTCTGCACTAACACTAGCCTGTCTTGGCCTAGCTATATATAACCCTGCTCACCAGTTCCCCCAGTGGTCTAATACCTACATGACAACCTTCACATTGCTGCAGGCAATTACATGAAACACTTAAAGAACATAACAGATTGGTGGTAAACGGGTATTAAAGTGCCCGTATACTGCATACCCCACGACTTTAAACTGAGTGCGACCTCGTACTCCCACAGGAGTCCACCCAGCTGGATTCTTCTCCTGAAAGACAAAAGGGAAAACATGCAGGCATACATAGACACAAATGAATGACATCTGCATAAATAATCATATCAGGTCCAGCTGGAAAAGGTGGAGCGCAGTGACAAGGGCGACGTCCTCTGCTTGCAGGCTATTAATGCAGAGCTGTGATGCTGACCTGGTACAGCAAATCAATGGTTAACACCAGGATAGTCCATAAGAGAATGCCAGAGTCCATAATAAGAACATATCACAGAGGCTCGCACACAGGAGTCCATCTCTGGGCACAAACTTAAAAAGGATGATGCTCACACAGAGGTTTCCTGGGGGTGTATAACAGGCAAGGGCTCACGTGGAGAGTCCATTCTTGCGCACAAACGTCAAGCAAGCTATTTCCAGTAGTAACTGCCCGGGAGGAGACACCACCAGCATAATCAAAGTCCCTAAGCGGACTGGCGGGCGTCCCTGTTCATCCGGGTGGACCTTCTCAACACAGGAGTTTCCTCCTCCCTTAGCACCGAGGTAGAAGGGAGAGGAGCAAGAGGAGGGTCTCCACCAGTGAGACCCTGGTCAGGAACAACAGGAGCCGGAGGATCCTCTACAAGGGACTGGATCCGGGACATTTTGAACCGGCTCTTCCGGAGGTGAAGGCACAGTAGGTGCCGGAGCGGGCACCAACAAATTTAACCAGGGTGTGAGGAACCAATGGAGTGGTTCAGCATCATTAAATAGATCTGCCACAGCCTGCATAGGCTCCACAGGCTGAGCAGAAAGTCCTGGCACAGGAGACTGGGGTCGGAGTCTCCAGCAATGGGCCCCTTTGTCATGCACAGAGTTTTAGGCGGTTTCTGTGAACAATTTGGGGACCCTTACCCTCTCTGGTGACCTCATAGGTATGAGTTTCAGCATTAGGGATGGCAGACACAAGATAGGGAGTTCTCTCCCATTTACTGTCCAGCTTACTGGTACGGTGATTGTTCTTTAACCACACGAGTGTCCCCCACAGCCAAGGGCTCTGCATGGGCCGCCAAATCATAGTCTTTTTGTTGTCGCTCCCGGGCACCTTCCATGCGCTCCTGGACAATTTCTTTGGCATTAAGCAAGCGCCTTTGATGTTCCATTACCCAGTCAGTTTTAGGCAGGGGATTAATGTCGTCCAGCACTTGTACATCCAGGGAATGGTCTGCAGGCAATTTACCCTGACGCCCAAACAACAGGTAGAAAGGAGTGTATCCAGTGGAACAATGGATAGTATTGTGTGCGTATACATGAGCTGTGGTAACAGGTTAGGCCAATCTCCTCTGGTCTCAGGAGGCACGGCTCTCAACATTTCAATCAGGGTCTGATTCATCTTTTCACAGAGTCCATTACCTTGTGGATGATAGGCCAGTGGTCCGGACCTTTTGGCAATTGTGTAGTCGGCACAGCTCCTGGAACAGATGAGACTCAAGCGCAGACCCTGGTCGGTGAGGATCTTTTCTGGGCAGCCGTAAGGCAGGAGGAAGTGTTTCCAGAACAATTCAGCGGTCGTCTTGGCTGTCAGGTCCTTCACAGGCACTGCGACGGCAAACTTAGTGAAATGGTCAATAATAGTCATGGCATAGGCATACCCTGAGTGACTGGGCTCCTAACTTACGTGGTCAATCGCAACCAGTTCAAGAGGGGCGGTACTTATAATAGGGTGCAGCGGTGCTCTCTGATCATGATGTTCACCTCTCTTTAGGGCACAGGCTGTACATTCCCGACACCACTTCTCAATGTCTCTCTGATTCCAACCCAGTAGAGACCACCTACGGACAGTGGCCTCAGTCTTTTGAACCCCAAAATGTCCAGACCTATCATGATACATTTCTAGAACCATACCTGCATCACGGCGTGGGATGAGGATCTGGTGCACTCTGTCATTTGACACTGGATCCAGGCTTAGTCGCAGCAACAGGCCTTTCGAAGGAACAGTTGTTGGCGTTGCCTCCACAATTTGATGAGTTCTGGGTCTGCGGTCTTTCGCCGAATTCTTTCAGGGGTTCTGCACTGATAAAGAAGTCCAGCAGTTCACCGAGAACTCTACTCTCTGATTGCAACCTAATCCACTTTTCTTCTCTGGATGCAGGCTTATCAAAGGATGGAGGGTCAGAGGTTCCACTGTTGGCAGCTTGAGCTTGGTCCTGTTGAGGCAAACCTGTTGTAAAATGCTGGCATCTCTACATCTTCCCAGGCATCCGCTTGTCATCTGGTGCTATCTCAGTGGGGAGCCTTGACAGGGCATCAGCATTATCGTTTGAGCAGCCAGCCCGGTATTTTACAGTGAAGTCGTAATTAGCAAGGCGGGAGGCCCATCTCTGTTCTAAGGCCCCCAGTTTGGCGGTGTTCAGGTGGGCCAGAGGATTATTATCAGTGAAGGCAATAAATGGAGTGGCAGCCAAATAGTCTTTGAATTTTTCTGTTACCGCCCACACTAAGGCCAGAAACTCTAATTTGAAAGAGCTATAATTCTGATCATTCTTTTCAGCTCCTTTAAGGACCGACTGGCATAAGCTATCACCCTCTCTTTCCCTTCTTGCACTTGAGCCAGCACTGCTCCCAGGCCTTTCTTACTGGCATCTGTGTAAAGGTGAAATGGCTTACTGTAATCTGGGTACCCCAGCACAGGAGGTTCAGTCAACTTCTTCTTTAACAACTGAAATGCAACCTCCCTCTCTTCATTCCATTCAATGGGGACAGGAGTCTTTGGGCTCTTTTTGGTTGCCCCCTCAGGAGTTCCTGGATTGGATCCACTATTTGAGCGAAGTGGGGGATAAGCGCCGGTAGTAGCCAGCGAAGCTAAGGAAACTCCTCACTTCCTTCACTGTAGTGGGGACCGGCCAATTTCGGACAGCAGCCAACTTATCAGGATCAGGCTGGACCCCCTCTGCGCTTACAACATGTCCCAAGTATTTTACAGCAGGTTTCAGCAAGTGACATTTGGACGGTTTAATCTTGAGGCCGTATTTAATAAGGATTTCAAACACCTCAGCTAAATGTTTTAAATGGTCCTCATACGTTTTAGAATAGATGATAACGTCATCCAGGTACAACAGCACCGTCTCAAAGTTCTTATGGCCTAAGCACCGCTCCATTAATCTTTGAAAGGTCCGAGAGCATTACACAGTCCAAATGGCATGCAATTAAATTCAAACAGGCCCATAGGGGTGGTGAAAGCAGTCTTTTCCCTATCTTCAGGGGCCATGGGCACTTGCCAATATCCGCTGGTTAAATCTAAGGTGGAGAAGTAGGCGGAGGAGCCTAGAGCAGTTAGAGACTCCTCAATACGTGGCAATGGGTAAGCATCTTTGTGAGTGATCTGATTTATCTTTCTATAGTCTACACAAAACCGGATGCCACCATCTTTCTTTTTTACTAAAACCAGGGGGGCAGCCCAGGGACTACGACAGTCCCGGATTACGTTGGAGTCTTTCATTTCTTGGATCATCTCTTTAACAGTTTGGTATGAAGTTGGTGGTATGGGTCTATACCTCTCTTTAATGGGAGGATGAGAGCCAGTGGGTATGGTGTGTTGGATAACACTGACCTCTCCATAGTCCGTTGCATGCTTACTGAAGGCTTGATGGTGTTGCTTTACTAGGTTCAGGAGTCCCTCTAGTTGATGTTGCGGGGTAGCTTCGTCCCCGACATGGAGTTCCTTCCACCAGGGCACTGGAGAGTCGTCTACAGGAAGAGGTCCTCGAGTGGCAGCTGATGGCTTCTCGGTGAAAGGCAGGCGGATGACATCCTGGAAGGATACCTGGGAAAGCTGGGCAACAGGACAGTGCTTAGTAAGCACAGCAGGATGATCGCTGAGGTTAATCAGACGGACAGGTACTTTACCTTGGGAGACGGTCGCCAGGCACTTGGCAGCTCTCACATATGGGTAGTTCTCCATCTGGACAGGTTCCACCAGGGCCGGATAGTCTTGGCCCTGGACTCCCAGGACAGCCCGGCACCACAGGAGGGTTTGGGAGTTTGGAGGTAGAGTCACTGGTCTATTATCACCGATCCTGGCGGTGCAGATCTCTCCTTTTTCATTTGCAAACCTCTGCTGAGCACACAGTACGCTGATGGTCTTTTGGAGGACCTTCTTGGAGGCAGAGGAAGCTGCAGGCAGGGACTGATGGAGAGCTTCAAGTACCTCAGGGTAGCAATTTTTGAAAACATTAGTCCCAACAATCACAGGGTGACCCCTTTATCCCGGTTTGTACCACGATCACTCCTTGCTGTGGTAAAGTGGCTTCTCCCACCTGGAGCGTGGGTTCCCAGTATCCATGGACTTTTATGGGCTTACCATTGCTTGCAATTATCTCCAACCAGGACTCAGGTGGCTGGGTAAGCAGGCTGGAACTCAGAACTGATTAAAGGTGGACTGCTGAATAGTGGTGACTTGAGATCCAGTGTCCAGCAACGCTTCAAAAGGCACTCCATTGATCCGGACGTTTATTTTGGGACGGGACCCCACATAGCAGGGCATCCAGTTTGGATCCCTTGGACCTGTTGTTCTACCTCCCGAGGCGGTCCTCAGCCTCGAGGGTGACCCGTTAACTGCCAGCAAGTAGATTCAGTATGACCCAACTTCTTGCAGTAATTACAGGAAGGTCGCTTGCGGTTCCTAAACCGGTCACTTGAGCGTCTTCCAGGATCTCTGGGATAAACTTCTTGATACGCAGGGGGCCAGGCTTTTGAGGCAAAGGAGTTCATCTTCCAGCATTAAGGGTTTCTCCCACTCTTCCAGTTTCCTGCAGACTTTTTCCAGGCTCTTAGTGAGGTAATTGACCTGTTCCATCAGAGCAGCTACTGTATCAGGAACTGGAGTCTGGGCGGCTTGGCTGGCCCTGGCAGTCTGGTATCCGTCAGCTTAGGATTACGGACAGGAGGCTCGGGATGGGCCACTGGTTCCGTTGGCAGATGTTGTCCCAGAATATTGATGGCCAGTTCTTTAAAGTCCAGGAAAATACTGTGAGGGTGCTGAGCCGACAACATTTTCAATTGTGTTTTTAAAGATTCGCTATTCACACCCGCAATAAATTGCTCTCTCAGAGTTTGATCCTGGGTGTCAACCTCTCTAGGGTCTATATGAATGACGGCCCTCCAGGCCTCTTGGAGGGATAAAGCAAAATCACGGAGTGACTCACCAGGCTTTTGTTTCTTACTGAAGAAGCGCATCTTTATTTCAGACACCGTCCTGACTTCAAAGGTAGTGCTGAGGCGGTCAAAGATCTGCTCTATGGTACTCCTCTCAGAACTGGGCCAGGACATGACTTCTCGACGGGCCGCTCCTTCCAACTGGGCTAACAGAATCTCCATTTGCTGCTCCGGGTCAATAGGATAGAGCCGGAACAGAGCCAGGATTTTGTCTTGGAAGTCTTTTAAATTATGAGCCTCCCCGGCATAACGGGGAAACCATGGAGCCCCAAAGTAGTATGGCATCGTCAACGGCATCATGTTGGCAGGCGCAATACCGTTGGTGGCCACTGGCTCCCTGGGGGCAGGCTGCTCGGCTACTTCTGAGTCCGACATGATGCAGATTAATTGGTTGAGCGGTCCCATTAAGAGGTAGCGATAGGTCCGATGTCGCGCTGGCGGGGTTACTGGCCGGTGAGCGCGATCGATGGACAGAGTCTGGTATCCCCTTTTTGGGCCTTACTAACCAGGCGACCCCTCTCCGGTGTAGGATTATTTCTCCCAGGAGTTTGTACTTACTCCGGTGCAGGCGGTCCAAATCTCGCGAGATCCGGAAGGACGTCCTCGGGAATCCCTTGCGCAGCGTCCCTTCCCGCGAGGGCGTCGGGCTGGAGGGCGGAGCTTCGGACTTGCTCCGACGGGGAACAGCGTCTGCGTTCTTCCAAGTCCAAGGTAGGTGGAGTCCAGCTTGGGAAATTTGAATAAAGTGGTGACGCTGCAGAGTTTGGCGCTAAGTTTTCCCGCCAGCAATGAGTAGTGATGGCGCAGTAGATAAGTCCACAGTTCAGGCGGCCATCTTGGGCGCCATGATGCATCAATTCAATGACAGCAAGCAGCGGTAGTAAAACAGCATAAAAGTCCACAAAAATGCACTTTGAAGTGGGGATTTTCTTCCTCTTGATAGCGCAATACTGCACAGCGCTTTCTGGAGGTTTTTGGGACACTTTTCTGTACGTTTTAGGTCCGCAAAGTTCACTTCAAATAAACAGGCGTTTTGTCACTTGGCAAACTGGTTAAGGCACAAAGTTCACGTTTTTGCTCACAGTCCGTAAAACGTGCGTATCCTGTTCGTGACGCCAAAATGTAGCACCCCCAAGTCAGAGCGATGTGTGGGACTAACCTGGGGAATGCCAGTGATGGAGAGGCCGGCACGCTGTTCCTCTGGGGCACTCTCTGGGTTCTGAAGGGCCACAGCCAGGTGCAGTGTGAGGTGCCCTTGGTCTTGTAGTTTAACGTGCCTATGGCTGGGTCCCTGATGTGTCGTGACGCCACACCGTATTTATAGTAGGAATAACAGAGGTGCAGACTTGTAACTTGAAAACAGAATTCCAACTTTACTGAAAACCGTAGAAAATACAGCAGGCAACCTCTTAACACAGTTCTTGTTGCAGAGAATAGACGTTTGTACAGTCGCAGTTACAGCAGGCTTACATCCAGCAAGGTATAACAGAGGGAAAGACAACAGGACTTAGAATTGCAGGTGAACCTTACTTTCTTCCTGACTTGTCCTGACTGGAATTGATGCTTCAAGGCCCCAATGCCCTACTTCTGGCTTATATCCTTGAATCTCCAGTAGACAGTGTACCTCCTCTTGGCATTTAGTACCTCTTGCTCTAGGGATTGCCTCTGCTTGACTTCTGCTGACTCGCTTAGGCCTGAGACATGTGGCCTTCACAGACTCCAGGGTCTGCACTAACACTAGCCTGTCTTGGCCTAGCTATATATAACCCTGCTCACCAGTTCCCCCAGTGGTCTAATACCTACATGACAACCTTCACATTGCTGCAGGCAATTACATGAAACACTTAAAGAACATAACAGATTGGTGGTAAACGGGTATTAAAGTGCCCGTATACTGCACAGGTCTGACCGGGGGGGGGGGGGGGCGCGCCTTTCCGCTCATGATCCACTGCCATGGCTGCTGGGGTGGCAGGAGCAGTTCCAGCTCCATCAGCAGCAGCTTGAGTCTAGAGTCACTGATGAGCAGCTTTCTTTACCAGCATAGTGAAGAAACTACTCACCAGCAGCTAGACATAGAGCAGGACAATGGCATATTTGGACAGAACCCTGCTACCCCACATTGAAGATCCACTGGACTACTGGGCAGCCAAACTGGATTTGTGGCAGCAACTGGCAGAGTTTGCCCTGGAAAACTGTCCTGCCCGGCCAGTAGTGTGGCATCAGAGATGGTGTTTAGTGCAGCGAAGGCACTAATTACCCCAAGAAGAACTCGCTTGCCCACCCAAAATGTAGAGAGACTGACCTTTGTCAAGATAAAACAGGCGTGGATCAGCCAGGATTTACACCAACACTTTGACAAAAGAGATCTGTTTCTTCTGGCTACGTGCCTCAGCTACTATTCTGAAGCTGCAACCTGCCTGATGGCACAAATCTGATGCTCCTTCTTACACATACCATCATCAGTGGGTACAATTATTGCCACCCATCTCCACACTATGTCACCTTGCCACTCTGTGGTCTCCTCATGCTGCTGCCACCTCCACACTATGTCACCTTGCCACTCTGTGGCCTCCTGATGCTGCTGTCACCTCCACACTATGTCACCTTGCCACTCTGTGGTCTCCTCATGCTGCTGCCACCTCCACACTATGTCACCTTGCCACTCTGTGGTCTCCTCATGCTGCTGCCACCTCGACAATATGTCACCTTGCCACTCTGTGGCCTCTTGATGCTGCCGCCACCTCCACAGTCTGTCATTGTGCCGCTCTGTGGCCTCCTGATGCTGCCGCCACCCTTTACACTGTCATTAGGCCACTCTGTGGTCTCCTCATGCTGCTTTCTCCTCACAACTTTGACATAGCGCCACTCTGTGGACTTCTCATACTGTTCCCACCCATCCCACTACATGACTGGGCCACTATTTTGCCTTCCGGCCTGGCTGATATCATCATTTATTTGATCCTTCTTCTGATCTGTCGGAAGGAAAAATGAGATGAACAACATATCCGATCTGTGTAGCAGCTGTAAGGACTGTGTGGTCCCATCAGAATTGGCTTGTGATTTGGAAGCCAAAATGTGTACAAAACACAGAAGACATGCAAATATTTCATTCACGTGTCATGTCTGTTTTAGATCCACTCCTGTTTTTTTTTTGGCATTAACAATACTGATGGATTACTGACCAAATGCTGACCGAGTGAAGGCAGATGCTCAACACACAGGATCCATTTTTGGGGGGTTATTGTTCTGATGGATGAGAGGAAGGGCAAAATAATCAGTGACGTCGACACAAACTTACCACTGACACCCTCTCCACTCCGTCTGGGGGTTTACTTGTATAAGCGTTCAATAGAACAGGTTCTGTAGACATCTATGTGGAATCAGCTAACGACGGTGTAAAAGGAGTGCGCTTCTTCTTTGCGCCAACATCGACTTGTACGGCTGACTTTATTCTTGGGTTATTTGGTCAGTTTTGGCCCTGTGATTGCCCAAATATGTGAAGTGTGCAGTGATTCTAAGAGCAACGCCTGTCATCTGCATGTCATACTGACTCACAGTATTATTTCACTACCACAGTAGACTCCCTATGTGTCTTACTGCAAGGCACAGTGTTCTACACCACTATAGAGGCTCCCTGCAGTCAGGAAACTGTTTTGTAACACGTTTTGCCGCAAATAAATTCGGATCAAATCAATTTTTTTCAGAAAATTCGGTGAACCGGCCGAATTGAATTTTTGAAAAATTTGCTTATCTCTATTCACAGTGAAGCAGTCATCGGCGTGGGATGTGGCCAAAGAACGTCCACGCCTTTCTGGGACTCTTCCAGTTTCTCTTTATCTCTATTGCAACCTGCTGATTACACTATGTGACACTCTAAGCTTAGTGGCCACTTCCATCTGAGAATATCCTGCTTGAAGCCTTGCAATGGCGAGTACTATTGATCAATTGTTAGGTGTTGTCTTGGTCTCATGATGTAAAAATGTGAACAGCATGATGAGGAGGACTGTTTAAATACCAATTCTAATTAAAGCAGAAAATGTATTGGACGATTCATGGATCAAAAACCTTGTGTGAGTTTTGCAGTTAAGCTCCTTGTTAGAGAACAGCAAGTTGGATATATGCATTCAAAAGTTTAGAGAAGGTCACACTAAAGTCACCTGTAAAGTTTAAAGTGCATTTTAGGTTTATCCTGAAATTTCACCCACAAGCCAAATATCATACCTTTTTGAGTAGTGTAATAATGTCACATGCTGGTATAATGCACACTAGATGTCCCAGAACAGGAAAAAAACAGTGATGTAACAGCACAGGAATAGAGGTGAGTGAACACCTGGATGTTCGGGTTCAAGAAGTTTGGCTGAACTTCCCAAAAATGTTCGCGTTCGGGATCCAAACTCGACCCGAACTTCACCCCGAACCCCATTGAAGTCAATGGGGACCCGAACTTTTGGGCACTAAAAAGGCTGTAAAATAGCCCAGGAAAGGGCTAGAGGGCTGCAAAAGGCAGAAAAATTTAGGTAAACCCGCTGCAAACAAATGTCGATAGGGAAAGGACTTAAAATAAAATAAAATAAATAAAAATTAACCAATATTAATTGGCAACTTGGGGGAGGAGGAGGTGGAATAGGAGGATGGGGTGTCATCAGGTGGGAATGCTATGGGAGTTGATGTTCTCATCACAGCCAAAAAGGATTCATGTCTGCCTGCAGTGCCAGAGGCCTCATTCATAGACACAGGGCCATGGCACCTGCAAAGAGGAGAGCGGTCCTGTAACAGCAACACAGGCCTCAGGTTAACCTGCAATGGAACAGGCCATTATCATTTATGTAGGCCCCTGACACCCAGACAGAGGAGAGGCAATTTGACAGTAAAAAGAGTTTAATATCTCTCAACCAGACAGCAAGCAATTAAACGAAATATAGGCCACTGACACCCAGACAATGGGGCAGTCATTAGACAGTAAAAATTGTTAAATGTATGCCACCAAGACAGCAAGCAAGTACGTGAAATTTAGGCCCCTGACAGCCAGACAATAGGGTGGTCATGACAGTAAAAAGAGTTTAAAATCTCCCACCAAGACAACAAATGATTAAACGACATATAGGCCCCTGACACCCAGAAAATGGGGCGGTCATTGGACAGTAAAAAGTGTTAAATGTCTGCCACCAAGACAGCAAGCAAGTACGTGAAATTTAGGCCCTGACACCCAGACAGAGGAGAGAGGTCCCATAGCAGCAAAGGAGGCATCATGTCACCCACCAACGGAGAAGGCCACTTTTTGTTATTTAGGCCCCAGCACCCAGAGGAGAGAGGTCCCAAAGCAGAGAATCAGGCTTCATGTCACCCACCAATGGAGAAGGCGACTTTCATATATTTAGGCCCCTGGCACCCAAAAGGAGGAGAGGTTCATTTAACTTTGGGTTGCCACGCATAATAATGGTAAAATTAAAAAAAGAGGATTTAATAAAGAAGTGTCCTGGAGTACAAGAATATATGGTTAAGGGGACGTAGTCATAAATGTCTATTCTGCACAAGGGATGGACAAGTCCTGTGGGATCCATGCCTGGTTCATTTTTATGAACGTCAGCTTGTCCACGTTGGCTGTGGACAGGCGGCTGCGTTTGTCAGTAATGACGCCACCTGCCATGCTGAATACATGTTCAGACAAAACGCTGGCCGCCGGGCAGGCCAGCACCTCCAAGGCATAAAAGGCTAGCTCTGGACAAGTGGACAATTTGGAGACCCAGAATTTGAATGAGGCCGAACCATCAGTCAGTACGTGGAGGAGTGTGCACACGTACTGTTCCACCATGTTAGTGAAATGCCTCCTGCTAACACGTTCCGTATCAGGTGGTGGTGCAGTTAGCTGTGGCGTGGTGACAAAACTTTTCCACATCTCTGCCATGCTAACCCTGCTCTCGGAGGAGCTGGCCATGACACAGCTGCGTTGGCGACCTCTCGCTCCTCCTCTGCCTTCGCCTTGGGCTTCCACTTGTTCCCCTGTGACATTTGGGAATGCTCTCAGTAGCGCATCTACCAACGTGCGCTTGTACTCGCGCATTTTCCTATCACACTCCAGTGAATTAAGGTGGGCACATTGTCTTTGTACCGGGGATCTAGCAGGGTGGCAACCCAGTAGTCCACACACGTGAAAATGTGGGCAACTCTGCTGTCATTGCGCAGGCACTGCAGCATGTAGTCGCTCATGTGTGCCAGGCTGCCTAGAGGTAAGGACAAGCTGTCCTCTGTGGGAGGTGTATCGTCATCGACTTCCGCACCAGTGATGGGCCCGAGCTGTGTTGGGTGCCACGCGCTGTGAACATGCTTCATCCTCATCCTCCTCCACCTCCTCCTCATCCTCGTCCTCCAGTTGTGGGCCCTGGCTGGCCACATTTGTACCCGGCCTCTGCTTTTGCAAAAAACCTCCCTCTGAGCCACTTCTAAGAGACTGGCCTGAAAGTGCAAAAAATGACCTTCCTCCACCTCCTCCTCCTGGGCCACCTTCGCTTCCATAATCTCCCTAAGTGTTTTCTCAAGGAGACATAGAAGTGGTATTGTAACACTGATAACGGCGTCATCGCAATTGGCCATGTTGGTGGAGAACTCGAAACAGCGCAACAGGGCACACAGGTCTCGCATGGAGGCCCAGTCATTGGTGGTGAAGTGGTGCTGCTCCGCAGTGCGACTGACACTTGCGTGCTGCAGCTGAAACTCCACTAAACTCACTCTCTCCAGCATGTGCAAGGTGGAGTTCCACCTGGTGGGCACGTCGCATATGAGGCGGCTGTAGCGCAGACAGGCGAGCAGCGGCAGGATGTGAACGCCGGAAGCGCGCACAGACGGCCCGCACTTTATGCAGCAGCTCTGACATGTCGGGGTAGTTGTGAAGGAACTTCTGCACCACCAAATTCAGCACATGCGCCAGGCAAGGGATGTGCGTCAAACCGGCTAGTCCCAGAGCTGCGACGAGATTTCGCCCATTATCGCACACCACCAGGCCGGGCTTGAGGCCCACCGGCAGCAACCACTTGTCGGTCTGTTGTTCAATACCCCACCACAACTCCTGCGCGGTGTGGGGCCTGTCCCCCAAACATATGAGTTTCAGAACGGCCTGCTGACGTTTACCCCGGCTGTTCTGAAGTTGGTGGTGAAGGTGTGTGGCTGACTGGATGAGCAGGTGGAAGAAGAGGAGGAGGAAGCAGAGTAGGAGGAGGAGGCTACAGGAGGCAAAGAATGATGCCCTGTGATCCTTGGCAGCGGAAGGATGTGCGCCAAAGAACTCTCCACCTGTGCCCAGCCGCCACTACATTTACCCAGTGTGCAGTTAGGGAGATATAGCGTCCCTGGCCGTGCTTACTGGTCCAAGTATCTGTGGTTAGGTGGACCTTGCCACAGATGGCGTTGCGCAGTGCACACTTGATTTTATCGGATACTTTTTTGTGCAGGGAAGGCACGTCTCTCTTGGAGAAGTAGTGGCGGGTGTGAACAACACACTGTGGGACAGCCATCGCCATCAGCTGATTGAAGCTGTCTGTGTCCACCAGCCTGAATGACAGCATTTCAAAGGCCAGTAGTTTAGAAATGCTGGAATTCAGGGCTGTGGGAATTTATGCTTTCTCTCGAAGGTTTGTGAGATGGAGAGCTGAACGCTGCCGTGGGACATGGTGGAGATGCTTGGTGACGGAGGTGGTGGTGTTGGTGGCACATACTCTGTTTGGTGGGCGGCAGGTGCCAACATTCCTCCCGAGGTGGAGGAAGAGGCCGAGGCAGCAGCAGAAGAAGGGAGCAGGGGGAGCCAGAGTGAGTTCCTTGCTTTTAAGATGTTTACGCCACTGCAGTTCATGCTTTGCATGTAGATGCCTGGTCATGCAGGTTGTGCTAAGGTTCAGAACGTTAATGCCTCGCTTCATGCTCTGATGGCACAGCGTGCAAACCACTCGGGTCTTGTCATCAGCACATTGTTTAAAGAAGTGCCATGCCAGGGAACTCCTTGAAGCTGCCTTTGGGGTGCTCGGTCCCTGGTGGCGGTGGCCAGTAGCAGGTGAACTCTCTGGGCGGCAGCTGTTCTGCTTTTGCCCCCTGCTTACTCTTTTGCTACGCTGTTGGCTCGGTCTCACCACTGCCTCTTCCTCTGAACTATGAAAGTCAGTGGCACGACCTTAATTCCATGTGGGGTCTAGGACCTCATCGTCCCCTGCATCGTCTTTCACACAGTCTTCCTCCCTGACCTCCTGTTCGGTCTGCACACTGCAAAAAGACGCAGCAGTTGGAACCTGTGTTTCGTCATCATCAGACACATGTGGACTCTGATGAGGTGGTATTACTATTTCTTCATCATCAGGAAACATAAGTGGTTGTGCATCAGTGCATTCTATGTCTTCCACCACTGGGGAAGGGCTAGGTGGATTCCCTTGGGAAACCCTGCCAGCAGAGTCTTCAAACAGCATAAGAGACTGCTGCATAACTTGAGGCTCAGACAGTTTCCCTGATATGCATGGGGGTGATGTGACAAACTGATGGGCTAGGTTTTCAGGCGCCATCTGTGCGCTTTCTGCAGAAGACTAGGTGGGAGAAAATGTTCTGAACATGCTGGATCCACTGTCGGCCACCCAATTGACTGGCGCCTGTACTCGCTCAGGCCTTACCATCCTTAGAATGGCATTGGGCCCCACCAAATATCGCAGTAAATTTTGGTGGGTACTGGAACCTGAGGTAGTTGGTTCACTAGGACGTGTGGCTGTGGCAGAACGGCCACGTCCTCTCCCAGTACCAGAGGGTCCACTAACAACTCCATGACCATGTCCGCGTCCACTTCCCTTACTAGAAGTTTTCCTCATTGTTACCGTTCACCACAATAAGAAAAAAATTATTTGGCCCAATGTATTGAATTCAAATTCAGGCCTTTTTTTTACAGGCACCTAACACTGTCTGGCTTTCTATTTATGTACCGTATTACACTAATCCAGGCACAGCAATAACCACAGATTTAGGGGAATATCAATTATACAGCAGGCCAAGTATTTAGGCCCTGGATGAAAGGTATCCTTTTACGGACATATTTACACTTTGAGATGCACGGTAGCGTGTGAAAAAATATATAGGATTATGCTTTCAGCAATTGTATTTTAACACTTTGTGTAATATACCCTTTAACGGAAAGAAATACACTTGGAGATGCACGCTGAGTGTAATATACCCTTTTACGGACAGATTTACACTTGGCCTGCAACAGCTAGAACACCAGATTTTGGGAATTGCTATTTTGGCTATTGAATTTTACCCCAGAACAAAATATATCCTTTGCGAGACACTATTAAACTTGGCCAGCCACCGCTGAAACCACTGATTTACGGTATTGCTATTTTGGCAATTGAATTTCACCCAGAAAATTATCTATCCTTTGCCGGACACTATTACACTTTGCCAGCCACTGCTGGGACATTAGATTTAGGGGATTGCTATTTTGGCAATTGGGTTTTACCCCAGAACAAAATATATCCTTTGCCTGATACTATTAATCTTGGCCAACCACAGCTGAAACCACGGATTTACGGTATTGCTATTTTGGCAATTGAATTTCACCACAGAAAATTATGTATCCTTTGCCGGACACTATTAAACTTGGCCAGCCACTGCTGGGACACCAGATTTAGGGGATTGCTATTTTGGCAATTGAGTTTTACCCCAGAACAAAATATATCCTTTGCCTGATACTATTAATTTTGGTCAACCACAGCTGAAACCACGGATTTACGGTATTGCTATTTTGGCAATTGAATTTCACCACAGAAAATTATGTATCCTTTGCCGGACACTATTAAACTTGGCCAGCCACTGCTGGGACACCAGATTTAGGGGATTGCTATTTTGGCAATTGAGTTTTACCCTAAAACAAAATATATCCTTTGCCTGATACTATTAATCTTGGCCAACCACAGCTGAAACCACGGATTTACGGTATTGCTATTTTGGCAATTGAATTTCACCACAGAAAATTATGTATCCTTTGCCGGACACTATTAAACTTGGCCAGCCACTGCTGGGACACCAGATTTAGGGGATTGCTATTTTGGCAATTGAATTTCACCCCAGAACAAAATATATCCTTTGCCTGACACTATTAAACTTGGCCAGCCACTGCTGGGACACCAGATTTAGGGAATTGCTATTTTGGCAATTTAATTTCACCCCATAAAATTATCTATCCTTTGCCGGACACTTTTAAACTTGGTCAGCCACTGCTGGGACACCCGATTTTGGGGATTGCTATTTTGGCAATTGAATTTCACCACAAAAAAATCTATCCTTTGCCAGACAGCAGACAGTATCACACTTGGCTAGCCACAGCTGGAACACCAGATTTAGGGGATTGCTATTTTGGCAATTGAATTTCACCTCTCAATAAAATATAGAAATTTCTATCCTGAGTTTCTAGGGGGTGACAATAAGCACAGCCAAGCCCCTGATGTAGGATATAGCAAAAAAAAAAAAAAAAAAACTAGTATTGATGGATTATTGGACTTGGTGGCAGCTTGTGCTGGTGCACCACAAGACAGAAAATGGCCGCCGATCACCCCAGAAAATAGTGACAGAAAAACGCTCTGTGCAGCCTAAAAATCAGTGAGCAAATAACTAGCAGAAGTTGAATGATTCACAGCTGTAGATCAATTACTTTATTAGGTGTTTTTGCTGAGTTTTCCCTGCCTAATCTCTCCCTCACAGCAGCTGCATCCTATCCCTACACTGATCAGAGCAGAGTGACGTGCGGCGCTACGTGACTCCAGCTTAACCACCTCAGCCCCCTAGCTTAAACACCCTTAATGACCAGGCCACTTTTTACAATTCTGCACTACACTACTTTCACCGTTTATTGCTCCGTCATACAACTTAACCACTGTGGGGAGTCGCTCTGGTAGACAGCGGTGCGGGTGCAGTTTAGAGGCAAAACAAGGAGTCCAGATTGTGCAACAAACAGTGTTTTATTCACACTTGCACACCATAAATGAAAAACAGTCTCTTGGTGACAGTTCACACACAACGGAAATAACGTGGCAAAACAAAAACAGGCCAACACAGGTTCAGTCACCTGGGAGGTGTAGGTGCAGGTTCGCACCACGCTGTCGGCCCAGCCGCAGGAGAATCCAGCTTCAGGTAGCCAGGAACAAAACACCTCCTTGCTGAGCTCTTTCCTCCAGGACAGAGAACTCCCAGCCCTGTTAGCAGCTCCAGGATAATCACCTCCCAGACACAGCTGCTGGCTGTGTTTTATACCCAGCCCAAAACCAGGACCGGACCGTGGGGAGTAGGCACCCACCCTACACTTTACCTACTCCGAGTAAGAGCCGGCCCGGATTAGCTTTGCAGCCAAACTAAGTAACAAAGTCTAGCAGCATAAGCTGCTGCAGACAAAAAACCCGGCTCTCACCTCACCGAGGCCAGCAACCTCGGTGACACGTACCTGCCATCGCATATGATACCTTGCACCCTCTTACACCACCCAAATGAATTTTACCTCCTTTTCTTCTCACTAATAGAGCTTTCAATTGGTGGTATTTCATTCTTGCTGACATTTTAACTTTTTTTGATATTTAGCTTTTTTTGACGAAATTTTTGCAAAAAAATGACATTTTTTACTTTCTGTTGGAAAATTTGTCAAATAAAACTACATTTCTCTATAATTTTTTCTCTAAATGTATTGTTCTACATGTCTTTGATAAAACAATGCAATAAGTGTATATTTATTGGTTTGGGTAAAAGTTATAGCTTTTACAAACTATGGTGCAAAAATGGTGAATTTCCGTACTTTGACTTTCTGAGCACCTGTCCTGTTTCCTGACGTACTACAATGCCTAGACAGTAGAAACACCCCATAAATGACCCCATTTCGGAAAGTAGACACCCTAAGTTATTCACTGAGTGGCATAGTGAGTTCATGGAAATTTTTATTTTTTGCCACAAGTTAGCGGAAATGGATTTTTATTTTTTTTCTTCCAAAAATTTCATTTTCCGCTAACTTGTGACAAAAAATAAAAACTTCCATGAACTCACTATGCCCCTCAGCGAATACCGTAGGGTGTCTACTTTCCGGAATGGGGTCACTTGTGGGGTATTTTTACTGCCTTGGCATTTTAGGGGCCCCTAAAGCGTGAGAATCCAAATGTGTAAAAATGCCCTGTGAAATCCTAAAGGTACTTATTGGATTTAGGGCCCCTTTGCGCATCTTGGCTGCAAAAAAGTGGCACACATGTGGTATCGCCGTACTCGGAAGAATTAGGGCAATGTGTTTTGGTGTGTATTTTTACATATACCCATGTTGGGTGAGAGAAATATCTCTGTAAATTGACAACTTTGTATACATTTTTTTTAAAAGTTGTCGTTTACAGTGATATTTATCACACAAAGTATGGGTATATATAAAAATACACCCCAAAACTCATTGCCCTACTTCTGCTGAGTATGGCGATACCCATATGTGCCACTTTGCAGTCAAGATGCGAAAGCCTAACCAATGAGTACCTTTAGAGATTTCACAGAGGCTATTACGCATTTGGATTCCAAACTACTTCTCACGCTTTAGGGGCCCCTAAAATGCCGGAAAGTAGACACCCTAAGGTATTCGCTGATGGGCATAGTGAGTTCATGGAAGTTTTTATTTTTTGTCACAAGTTAGCGGAAATTGAATTTTTTTCTTACAAAGTCTCATATTCCACTAACTTGTGACAAAAAATAAAATTTTACATGAACTCACCATACCCCTCACGGAATACCTTGGGGTGTCTGCTTTCTAAAATGAGGTCACTTGTGTGGTATTTTTACTGCCCTGGCATTTTAGGGGCCCCTAAAGTGTGAGAAGGAGTTTGGAATCCAAATGCGCAAAAATGTCTTGTGAAATCCTAAAAAAAAAGGTACTCATTGGATTTAGGGCCCCTTTGCGCATCTTGGCTGCAAAAAGAAGTGGCACACATGTGGCACTTCCATACTCGGGAGAAGTAGGGCAATGTTTTTGGGTGTATTTTTACATATATAGTGAGTTCATGGAAGTTTTATTTTGTCATGAGTTAGCGAGTGATTTTTTTTTCTACAAGTCTCATATTCCACTAACTTGTGACAAAAATAAAATTTCATGAACTCACCACTCCCTCACGGAATACCTTGGGGTGTCTGCTTTCTAAAATGAGGTCACTTGTGTGGTATTTTTACTGCCCTGGCATTTAGGGGCCCCTAAAGTGTGAGAAGGAGTTTGGAATCCAAATGCGCAAAATATCTTGTGAAATCCTAAAGGTACTCATTGGATTAGGGCCTTGCGCATCTTGGCTGCAAAAAAGTGGCACACATGTGGTATTTCCATACTCGGGAGAAGTAGGGCAATGTGTTTTGGGGTGTATTTTTACATATACCCATGCTGGGTGTGAAAAATATCTCTGCAAATGTCAACTTTTTTCCATTTTTTTATACAAAGTTGTCAATTTACAGAGATATTATTCACACCCAGCATGGGTATATGTAAAAATACACCCCAAAACACATTGCCCTACTTCTCCCGAGTACGGCGATACCACATGTGTGCCACTTTTTTGCACCCAAGATGCGCAAAGGGGCCCCAATTCCAATGAATACCTTTTAGGATGGCATTTTTACGCATTTTTCTTCTCACGCTTTAGTGCCCCTAAAATGCCAGGCAGTAAAAATATCCCAAATGTGACCCCATTTTAGAAATAAGACACCGCAACGTATTCTGAACATAAAACTTTTTTTTATCAAACCTGAACATCATAACTTTTAAAACCTGAACTAATTTATTTGATTTTTTTAACCATTTCACTCCATATTTTCCTAGCAGAAACCTCTCCTTTCCCATGGGACAATGTGTAAAGTGTAAATCACACAGAGATGGTAAGTACATTATCCCAAGTGAAAGGAGAGGTTTCTACAGTTTCACATTTCTGCTGTAGCACACCAGCACCCCTATGTGTTAGGGTCTCTCAAAACCTAGTATCCTGAGAGACCCTAGAGCCTGAGTGGATAAACAACCTGTGTTGTGCTGTCCCTATGTCATTAAGTGTACCTGAGTGTGGTACTTCCGGAAACACTCCCCTAGGCATACGGCAGGGTGGTCAGAGCAGTCAGGACAGAAATAACGGGTGTCACGCCTTATTCCACTCCTGCTACAGACACGACATCTTTTTCGGGGTGGCGGTTGGTTTGAGGTTCCAGCAACGACATTGGGGAAATGTCGCTCGTGTAGATGGCTCACTACACTGGTGGTTGGGGCCACGGAACCTCCTGGATACAGGAGGTTCTCGATGATCTCTTCCTGAAATTTGAGGAAGGATCCTGTTCTCCCAGCCCTACTGTAGAGAACAAAACTATTATATATAGCCAATTGATTTAAATATACAGACACCTTTTTATTCCAGCGTCTGGTCCTGCGGGAAAGCAAATACGGGGCCAGCATCTGGTCATTGAAGTCCACCCCTCCCATGAGCAAATTATAGTCGTGGACCGAGAGGGGCTTTTCAATGACACTGGCTGCCCGTTCAATTTGGACTGTCGTGTCTGCGTGAATGGAGGAGAGCATGTAAACGTCTCTCCATTTCACCGCGAGCAGTTCTTCGTTACACAAGGCAGCCCTCTCTCCCCTTGCGAGACAGGTGGTGAGGAGCCGTTGGGGGAAGCCCCGGCGACTAGGTCGCACGGTGCCACAGCAGCCAATCTGTTTTAGGAACAAATGCTTGAAGAGGGGCACACTTGTGTAAAAATTGTCCACATAAAGATGGTACCCCCTGCCGAATAAGGGTGACACCAAGTCCCATACTATCTTTCCACTGCTCCCCAGGTAGTCAGGGCAACCGACCGGCTCCAGGGTCTGATCTTTTCCCTCATAGGTCCGAAATTTGTGCGTATAGCCTGTGGCCCTTTCACAGAGCTTATACAATTTGACCCCATACCGGGCGCGCTTGCTTGGGATGTACTGTTTGAAGCCAAGGCGACCGGTGAAATGTACTAGGGACTCGTCTACGCAGATGTTTTGTGCGGGGGTATACAAATATGCAAATTTCTGGTTGAAGTGGTCTATGAGGGGCCGAATTTTGTGGAGCCGGTCAAAAGCTGGGTGGCCTCTGGGACGGGAGGTGGTGTTGTCGCTAAAGTGCAGGAAACGCAGGATGGTCTCAAATCGTGTCCTGGACATGGCAGCAGAGTACATGGGCATGTGATGAATTGGGTTCGTGGACCAATATGACCGCAATTCATGCTTTTTGGTTAGGCCCATGTTGAGGAGAAGGCCCAGAAAAGTTTAAAATTCGGAAACTTGGACTGGTTTCCACCGGAAAGACTGGGCATAAGATCTTCCCGGGTTGGCGTTTATAAATTGAGTGGCATACCGATTTTTTTCTGCCACAACTAAGTCATAGAGCTCCGCAGTGAAGAACAGCTCAAAAAACCCCAGTGCCGATCCGATCTGAGCTGTCTCCACCCGAACTCCTGACTGGGTGGTGAAAGGGGGAACTAATGGTGCGGCTGAAGTTGGGGGCTGCCAATCAGGGTTTTCCAGCACCTCAGGGACTCTAAGGGCTCTACGGGCCTGTCTGCGCGGTTGCTGCGATGGGGGAATTACTGCACGTGCCACCGTACCAGCTTCAACTGCCCTTCTGGTGCTCGCCACTTCACCATGTTGTACGGCAGTGCTGGCAGAAGGTCCAGGATGGGCTGCGCTGCTGGTGTATGCCTCACCACGTAATCCGGCAGCGCCAGCCCCACTCTGCTGCCCTTGAAACTGATCCTGCGCTACCTGTGGTCTAGCGACACGGTGCCGGGTACGCCTGGTGCTATCAGGGACCTCAACCTCCTCGTCCGAACTTTGGGTCAGACTGCCACTGCTTTCTACAGGTTTGTATTCTGACCGCTAGATTTATCAGATGAGGGTTCCCATTCCTCATCCGACTGGGTCAGAATCCTGTAGGCCTCTTCAGGAGAATACCCCTTATTTGACATTTGGGTGACTAAATTTAGGGGGTATTCCCTGAGACTACTGAAGAAAAAGAGCAAGCCTGTCTTACAAAAGGGAGGCTAGCGAAGTACAGGAAGCCGCTGCGCTAACGGAAGCTAACTACCTACCAAAGGGACCTAAACTAACCTAAACCTAGCAGTCAATACTAGTGAAAAAAAAAAAAGTGACAGTTTACACTGATCACTTTTTTCCCTTTCACTAGTGATTGACAGGTGATTGAAAGGGGTGATCAAGGGGTTTATTGGGGTGATGAGGGGTGATCAGGGCCTGAAGTGTGGTGCTTGGTATACTTACAGTAGAGGTGTGCTCTGTCCTGGGTCCAACCGACGAAAAGGACCCAGGAGAGGGCACAGAAGCCATTTAACACATTGTATTTATAAATATAATGTGCTAGATGGCTTGCGATTAGTTTTTTAAAAAAATCATCAGCCTGCCAGCGATGATCATTGGCTGGCAGGCCAATGACCTATACTTGAACTTGTCCTTTAACTTTTCACCGCTGCGCAGTGCGCATGCGCGGCGGCATCAGCGCGAAATCTCGCGAGATGACGCGCTGATGTGTCGAGTCAGAACTACAGGACCGCCCGCCGGACGCATCCGTGCGTTAGGCGGTCCTTTAGTGCTTAAATAGAGGCTGGGTCACATGCTGCACTTGGCCAATCACAGCCATGCCATTAGTAGGCATGGCTGTGATGGCTTCTTAGGGCAAGAAGTAAACGCTAGCTGATTGGCTGCTGTGCAGCTCTTCAGAAAGCGGGAAGAAATCGCCAAATAACGGACCCGAACCCAAACTTTTTAGAAAATTTTCTTGTCCGGGTCCGGATCCCGAACACCCCAAAATTCGGTACGAACCCGAATTATACAGTTCAGGTTCGCTCATCCCTACACAGGAATGATCCAAAAAATATTGTCACAATGAAGGGTTAATGTACTCAGCTGGGGTAACCATGCCACTTCCATACTCTTCATTAACAGCACTTATTTCTGAATGCAAGTGTGCCTTCTTAGTAATAGGGCCCCACAGCAACTGCTATGCCTGCTATGCTGGTAGTTATGCCCATGGTTTTAACACATTTATTTTCTGTGGTAGGTCATATTGAGAGTTGACAAAGTGGAATTCGATCCGAATTTTAGGAAAAATTTGATTCGCACCTAATCGGAATTACCTCACATTTTTCTTAAAATGGCTGCTGCACATGTGAGGACATGGATCACAGAACTCTGGGATGGAGGAATCACCCACAATGCCATGCATGTAGCCAATCAGCAGCCAGCCAGCCCCTGTGATGTCACAGCACTATAAATAGCCTCAGCCATTTTTGATTCTGCCATTTTCCAGTGTGCTTAGTGCAGCAAGAGATGTCAGCATGTACTAGGGACAGTGCTAGGAAAGACTTTATTGTGCTGAATAAACGACTTACAAGTTCAGGGAAAGATTAGTCAAGGTGTAGGGAAAGGATAGGAAGGCATTATCTACTCTATAAAAGGACAACAGGGTGCAATAGGAGAGTGTACAGCCTGGGTAATAGGAGCGATTCTATTTCCCTCTGCTGCACTAATTGGGGATCCAAACTGGTTTTATACTGCTGCTCTTAGGTTTTTTGCACTATATGATACATCACTAATTCCATGAAACCTTGATTGTGATTGGGGTGCAAGTTCTGTGTGATACAGCCATTTACAGGGTTTATTAATAGGAAAGATACATGCATCCTATTAGCCATCCTGTGTTGATTTTACATTGTTTAACTTTTTTTGGGGGGGGATGTATTAATAGGGAAAAAAAAAAGAAAAAAATAAGTGCCATTCGGCGTTGAAGTTACACTGTACTACAGCCATTTACGGGGTGTATTAATAGAAAAAAAAGGGAAAAATATATGTCATAATTGCTGTTCACATGTGAAGTTGCATTGTACTACAGCCATTTACTGTATTCATAGGATAGATACATACGACGTACATCCTATTAACTGTCCTGCGTTGATTTTACATTGTTTAACATTTTTTGGGGGGGTGTATTAATAGGAAAAAAAAAAGAAAAAAAATATCGTAATAATTGTGGTTCAGCAGTGAAGTAACATTGCACTACAGCCATTTACGTGGTGAAGAAAAAGAAAATATATGTACATTAGCCGTTCGGTGGTGAATTGTGATTGATATATTTCTTTTATTGGGGTGTATAAATAGGAAAAAAAAGAAAAAAATATACATATGTCATAATTGGCATTCGGCGGTGAATACATCTTAATTGACCTTCTGCGGTGAATTTTGATTACTACAGCCATTTACGTGGTGTAGAAAAGGAAATATACATACAGTATGTCCCATTAGCCATTCAGCAGTGAATTGTGATTGTTATATTTCTTATTTTGCCATGTAGTTATAGCAAAAAGAATACGTCTTAATTGACCTTCTGCGGTGAATTGTAATTATAATTTTTTTTTTTTTTGGGGGGGTGGTTATTGATGAAAAAAAAATGTCTTAATTATCTTGCGATTCAGCGGTGAGTTACATTGTACTACAGCCATTTGCAGGGTGTAGAAAAAGGAAAATATACGTATGTCCCATTAGCCGTTGGGCGGTGAATTGTGATTGTTATATTTCTTTTCTGGGGGTTTAGAAATAGGAAAAAAAGGGAAAAAATATGTCATAATTGGCATTTGGCAGTGAATACATCTTAATTGACCTTTTGCGGTGAATTTAGATTTTTTTTTATGTCTTTATTGCCGTTCAGCAGTGAAGTAGCATTGTACTACAGCCTTTTTTGGGGGGTATTATTTTAATTTTAATTTAATTATTTTATTATACAGTATGTCAGACAGACAGGTGACAGGCCCTTCAAAGGGAATGGGCAGTGGGCAAAATGTTTATGTCGCAGGCAGCAGAAGAAGGGGGAGTGGCAGCAGGAGTCACCGTGAGAGGCCTGAGCTCCCAGTGTCTTTTAGCGGTCGTGTCTTGACCAGCGACCCAGTGGTGCTTGAATAGTTAACTTGATCTTTGACTTAGTCGCAAGTGACATTACACATCTCCAGCCAAGAGTCGGTGGGTTCCTCTAACACGACGCTTAGTTGGCATGGCTCTAGAGCAGGCCCTGTGCCCCCACCTGTCCTGAACCTTCCTCTGTCATTTTCAGTTTCCTCAGCGCGAGAAGTATTATATGCCGTAGGCTCCGCTCCATTTTTCAGCGAGGACGAGCTACTAGAGGACAGTCATCAGCTACTGCCCAGCGAAGATCTGGAGGAGATATCCGCCGCTTCCTCCGGTAAGCGGGCAAGTAGTAATGATTAGAGTCACGTGGTAGCAGGTGTTGCGAGCAGTCTGGCCCTGAGACCGTTGAGGGGGACATCAGTTACGTGCAGAAAATAGCGGATGATGATGATGTAGCCGATTGCACTTGGGAGCCGGGTGAAGAAGGGGCTTCATCATCATCAGGAGAAGAGTCTGGCAGCTTGCGAGTGAGGCTGCGGCTGAGCCAGCAGGGTGGTAGGCTAGTAGCGTGGCTGTGAGTCAGCAGGGGGACAGCAAGGGGAGGTCGGGAGCCAAACGTGCCCGAGGTGGACCACCCACTTTGCAGGAGCCTACCAGCCCAAAGAGTAGCGGTGCAAGGGTTCACGGAGGCAGCAGTAGCAGGCAGTCAGCGCAGAGTGTTGGGGGGAAATGGCATACTCGGCAGTGTGGCAATCTTTTGGCTGCCAGAGGAGGGGAACATGGCCATTTGCCGAATTTGTGGGCAGAAGGTAAAGCGTGACCAGGGTGCCAATGTTGGCACCACGGCCCTGCATCAACACATTCAGCGTCAACATAAAGTGGCCTGGGAGAACCGTGGCTCCGATGTGGTGCTCCAGCCTGCTGCAGCAATTGCTGCATCACCCAGTGGCACGCACCCAATTTCATGCAGTCAAGGCTCCACCACCTCAGCCGAGCTGTCTGTCCTTCCCATGATCTGCTGGTCCTAATGTTCCTGTTTCTCCTCCCTCTACTCCTCGTCAGTCATTCCGTCAGCAATCGATCACTGAAGCGATTGCCACGAAACAACAGTATGTGTGTACTCATCCAACGGCACAGTAGCTGAACGTGCTCCTGGTCAAGTTGCTGGTGATGCAGTCCCTCCCTTTTCAAGTGGTGGACTCTGCACCTTTCAGAGAACTGATGGCTTGTGCCGAGCCGAGGTGGAGAGTCCAAAGCCGTCATTTCTATGCGAAAAAGGCAGTACCATCCCTGCATACATATGTAGAACAGAAGGTGGGCCAGTCCTTGAGCCTGTCAGTGTCTGCTAAAGTGCACGGCAGCGCGGATATGTGGAGCTATAACTAAAGCCAACACCAGCAACTTGGCTAGGTGACGCCGCTTCTGCCTCCACGTTCTAACGCTGTTGGTCCTGCCTCTGCCTCCTCATCCTCCACCGTGTCCTCAGCCTCCACTGCATGGACAATTTACAGTGCCCCTCCAGCATACCACATGTGCAGGGCACGGCAGGGTCACGCTATTTTTCACCTAGTTTGCCTGGGCGAACTGAGTCACACAGGGGAGGAACTGCTCCGCGTCCTTCATCAAGAAATGGAATCCTGGCTTTCTCCTCGAAAACTAAAAAACGGAACCATGGTGACCGACAACGGGAAGAACATGGTATCAGAGCTGCGTCAAGGAGGGCTGAGTCATGTGCCCTGCATGGGACATGTGTTCAATCTGGCTGAAAAGCGGTTCCTTAAGTGTTCACCACATCTGCAAGACGTCCTGAAAATGGCCAGGAAACTTTGTATGCACTTCAGGCACTGCAAAGCACACCCTCCTTGAGCTGTAGCAGCAGAACTGCGTCCCCCCAACATAGGCTGATATGCAACGTTTCCACCAGTTGGAATTCCACCCTCCATATGTTGGAACGATTATAAGAACAGAGAAAGGCCATAAATGATTTCTTGATGATACAGGCAGACAGAGGTACTCCCCTGTGTAACTTCGATGTTAGCCAGTGGCAGCTCATGCTTAACAACTGTTGTTTTCTCGGGCCCTTTGAGGAGGCCACTTTATTTGTCAGTCGACAGGACTACAAGATTAACAACGTCATTCCACTGATTCATGTCCTGGAACAGATGCTGCTAGATCTGGCTGGCCAGGGGTCAGGAGACATGGCGACTACATGTCATGGCCACATGAGCCCTGTGGGAGCTGAACAAGTGGAGGAGGTGGACATTTGAGCATAAGCAGTGTGTAGAGAAATTAGTGTTTTTTCTACACAGGTGACAGGAGAGGAGGAGCAGGACTAGCCAGAGGAGCTACACGGCAATGAGGAAGATGAGGCAGAGGACCCAGACACGCCGTGGCAGTATCCAGTGAAGATGGAGACTGGAAATCCCTCCGAGTCACTTGCGCAAATGGCCTGATGCATGCTCGCTTGCGTAGTGACAGCTTAATTGTCACCATTCAGCAGAGGGATGACTACTGGCTCTCCACCATGTTAGACCCTCGCTACTGGTCGAAATTGGGGGCCTTATTAACACCCGCTGAGAGGGAGGACAAAACAATTTGTGGCCCCAACTGGCCGAGTTTGCCCTGGTCAATCTTTCCTGCCCGGCCAGCAGTGTGGCATCAGAGCGGGTGTTTAGTGCGGCGGGGGCCATAGTTACCCCAAAGAGAACTCACCTGTCCACCCAAAATGTGGAGAAACTTACCTTTGTAAAGATGAATCAGGCGTGGATCAGTCAGGATTTTCAAACACCAGTGCCTGATGCATCAGACTAGATCATCCAAGGTGCCACACCTAAACTTTGACAAAAGAGACCTGTTTGTTCTGATTACCTGCTTAAGCTACTATTCTGATGCTACCACCCGCCTGATGCTACACCTGCTGCCAGGTGCTCCTACTGCCAGCCACCATCTTCAGCTGGTACTGGTATTGCCTCCCACCTCCCAACTTTGTCACTGGGCCACTCTGTGGTCTCCTCATGCTGCTGCTACCTTAACACTATGTTACCGGGCCACTCTGTGGTCTCCTCATGCTGCTGCCACTTCAACACTACAGTATGTCACTGGGCCACTTTGTGGTCTTTTCATGCTGCTACTACTTTACCACTCTGTGGTCTTCTCATGCTGCTGTCATATCACCACTCTGTGGTCTCGTCATGCTGCTGCCACATCACCACTCTGGGGTCTCCTCATGCTGCTGCCACCTCACCACTCTGTCACTGGGCCACTCTGTGGTCTTCTCAAACTGCTGCCACCTCACCACTCCATGACTGGGCCACTATTTTGTCTTTTTGACATCATCATTTAATTGGCCTTTCTTGTAATCTAACAAAAAAATAGCTGATCTCAGGGAGACCAGCAACAAAAACACCGTGGAGCCTCAGTTAAGAGTCTCAACACAGCAATCCAAAGTGCAAAGCTACCTGGGAAACAGTTATATGCTAAATAAATGTGGAGCCCCAGTATTGGGTCTACAACACAATGAAAGCCAGATATCCCTCAAAGGAAGGAAAACCGGTGCAAAGGGGTGTCTCCATTACAGAGATCACCAAATCCACCATATTAATTGCCCCTATGTCAAGATCCCGCTTTTTTATAAGATTTAGGGATGTGACGGGAAAAACCTAAGCCAGTTATCCATCCACAGACAGCTGTTTTGGGGTGTTGCCCCTCATCAGTGTGGAGTAGGATTCTGGCTAATTGGGAGCAATGCCTTAGAGACTACTCAAACAAAACAATAGCTGATCTCAGGGAGACCAGCCACAAAAACACTGTGTAGCCTCAGTTAAGAGTCTCAACACAGCAATCCAAAGTGCAAAGCTCCCTGGGAAACAGTAATATGCAAAATAAATGTGGAGCCCCAGTATTGGGTTTAAGTGGCCCCTATGTCAAGATCCCGCTTTTTTACAAGCTTCAAGGAAGCTTTCTTCTAATCTGTCAGAAGGAAGAAAAATTAGACGCACAACGGATCCTGTCTATGTAACAGCTGTAAGGCCTGTATGACATGGTCCCTATTTTGCATCAGAATTGGCTTATTATTTTATAGCCAAAAGCAGGAGTGGGTACAAAACACAGAAGACATGCAAAGATTCCATTCACGTGTCATCTTTGTTTTGGATCCACGGTTTTGGCAATACAGATGGATTACTGACCAAATGCTGACCGAGTAAAGGCGGATGCTCAACAGACAGGCTCTGTTTTTTGGGGGTTATTGTTCTGACAGATCAGAGGAATTGTAAAATAATCAGTGATTTCAACACAATCTTACTGTTGACACTCTATCGGGGGGCTCTACTTGTATAAGCGTTTAATAGAACAGGTTCTGTAGACATCTATGTGGAATCAGCTGATGATAGTGTAAAAGCAGTGCACTTCTTCTTGACGCTAACATCAACCTGTAAGGCTGAGTTCACACTTGAATTATTTGGTCAGTTTTGGCCCCATAGCTGCCCAAATAAGTGAAGTGTGCAGTGATTCTAAAAGCGACACCTGTTATCTGCGTGTCATACTGACTCACAGTATTGTTTCACTATCAAAGCAGACTCCCTATGCAAGGCACAGTGTTCTACACCACTATACAGTCTCTCTGCAGCCAGGAAATAGCTGTTTTTTAATGGGATTCACCACGAATAAATTTGAATCGAATCTTTTCGGAAAATTCGGCATACCGACCAAATCGAATTTCTAGTTATATTTGAATAGCCATATATACAAAGTTTAAGCAATTTACTTGATATTTATCTCTCTGACTTTAGAAATAATAGTTTATCTAACATCACATTTGCAGATTTTAAAAGAAGACCCTGCAGTTCTGCGTGTTTTGGGTTTGATTCTAGCAATTGGTAATTACATGAATGGAGGAAACAGGACACGAGGACAAGCGGACGGATTCGCATTAGACATTTTACCGAAACTAAAAGATGTAAAAAGCAACGTGAGTATATTTTTCTAGTGCAGTGCTACTCAGACTATGTTTTTTAACATGTCCCCAAATTTGATGTCCTGAAAACAGTGTTGTCCATTTTCAAACTGAACATTAGTATTTTCTGATGATACATTTCTGCCTAAGTTTATAAAAACCTTTTCGTGTTGGAAGCAGTTTTTAACAACCACGCATAACTGATATGAAGACATTCCTTGGAAAGCAGAGGGCAATTTAATTGCCTATATTTAGAAACATGAGGGCATGACCACACACAGCCAAAAGGGCTAAAGCGGGCTCAAATTAAGCTAATGATGACCGAGGTTAGTGGGTCTGTATTGTTAATGGCCGCAGCACCTTCAAAACCACATTGCATGTAACAATACAGGCCCACTGAACAGTGCAGTCTTCATTAGTTTAATTAGAGCCTTTTGTCTTCTTTTCCACTGCATAGTACTTGAAGGCAGCATGGCCACGTTACAACTGTGAAACAACTGCACCTTGTGGCCATATCCTAAGGTGGCAGATTTGTGACCCTGTTTATTTGAATTCAGCTTGTAGAAATTCACCAAAATGACCAAGATATATGATACTGATTTCCAGTCCAAGAAATCTGTGTAAAAATTGTTCCTCATGTGAAGTCACCCTTACATAATTAACCTTTTGCCAACTACCCATTGACCATTGACTATATACATCTAGGCAGTCAGCATAAATCTCTGGGTGGACATTATAACATGTGTGTGCACAGATCACAGCTGCATGCTAATCGTGTAGCTGTGACCCTAAGTTCACACCTGAGCGTTTTACAGAGCGTTCAAACGCGCTGTAAAACGCTCAACACATGAAAACCAATGCTTTCCTATGGCCCTGGTTCTCACTTGAGCGTTTTACAGCGCGTTTGAACGCGCTGTAAAACGCCCGACGCATAAACATGTACTTGAGCTTTTTTGGGGGCGTTTGTCGCGCGTTTTGTGATTGACACCACAGTAGTCAATAACAAGAACGCGCATACGAATGCGCGTTTCCTATTTGCGAAAACGCGCTGAAATACGCGCGTTTCAAGAACGCTCAGGTCTGAACCCAGTGAGAGTTTGAAGCCTGCTGTCAGTGACAGCTAGGCTGTACCTATAGAAGGGAGGGATGTTTTTTCACAGTCCCTGCCTTTTCCCTTGGTCTATACACAGAGCTGAATGAGTCAGTGAGAGAAAATGTAGTAATTTGAGATGAGCAAAGTTTTCAAAAATTTGATACTGATCTTTCGCCAAATTTTTCCCAAAAAATTGCTCTGTTCTGAATTAATTTGTCATAAAGAGTGTTAAATCACCTATATCCCAGCCTTCAGGAACAGTGTATCTTGGTGTACATCACTGTGCATTGCAGCAACATGAATAGTTAGTACTTTCTGCTGATCCAAGGTGACTATTCTTTACACCATTACATATAGTCAAACACTGCTTAAAGGTGGGATATGGCTTTATTAAAACATAACTTTTAATGAAATAATTAGAATAATTGGTGCAACATTACAAACAGCGTTCTAAACAAAAATCACTATAAATGACAGCAATATGGAAGAGATCTGTTAAATATTACCAGTCCTGTAGTTTCGACATGCTGATATAGTCAATGCGCCAGGTCCTTGATTGATTGGTGATCAATTTCACAGTATGGTAACATAATAGGAGTGCAATTATCTGGTAAAACTGCACTGCCTGCAACTACTTCTGGCACCACCAAGGGTGAGAGGGTATCAATATTATTTTTCCTCATCACCAGCCTTGCACACTGGCTTAAGGTGACTTAGGTGAGAGGCACATCATGCCCTGCAGTTCTTTTTTCTAGCCTAGCCCACTGGCTTCAGGCTTATAATGAACCCCCTATACAATTTATTTTGGGAGGGTTTTAATGGCCTCTATGAGCATTTAAACAACAGTTCCATTGTCCCTGTTTTTAGAATATTTTTGTAGGTTAGACACCTTCTCTTCCCCTGATGATTTCCAATTCATGGGATGACACTCTGTGTGTTGGGAGTGGTGTAATTTAGGGACAGATTAGGGACTGGGCCATTCCAGGGTCAGGTTCCAGACGGAGCCGCCCCTTATAGGGTCTTAGGCCTCATGCATACGACCGTTGTTTGTTTCCATGTCAGTTCCGTCCGCAAATTTTGCGTCCGTCAAAAAAAACGGATGACCGGCCGTTTTTTTTGGCGGATCCGCTTTTTGGGCAGAACCATTGTAATAATGCCTATCCTTGTCCGCAAACGTGAAAAAAAATAGAGCATCTCTCTGACTTTAGAAATAATAGAACACGGACCGCAGATGCGGAAACAAAAACTGTTGACCATCGCATTTTTTGATGGACCTATTGAAATGAATGGGGAAGCATCCTATCCGTGTAAAAAAACGGAACGGACGCGGAAACAAACAACGGTCGTGTGCATGAGGCCTTACAGGGATATTGTCAACACCTGCTCCTTACTCCTACAGTTTCACCCGCTAATTGTACCCCTATTATGTGACCATACTGTGAAATTGATTGCCAATAAATCAAGAACCTGGCACATAGACTATATCCGCATGTCGGTACTACAGGACTGGTAAGATTTAACGGATCTTTTCCATACTTCTGGAATTTACTATAGTGATTTTTGTTTAAAACCCTGTTTGTAATGTTGTACCAATTATTCTAAATATTTTATTAAAAATTATGTTTTAATAATGCCATATCCCGCCTTTAAGCAGTGTTTGCCTTTCTGCTAGTAAAACAGTTAGGCCCCTTTCACACGGGCGAGTTTTCCGCGCGGGTGCAATGCGTGAGGTGGACGCATTGCACCCGCACTGAATCCGGACCCATTCAATTCTATGGGGCTGTGCACATGAGCGGTGATTTTCACGCATCACTTCTGCGTTGCGTGAAAATCACAGCATGCTCTATATTGTGCGTTTTTCACGCAACGCAGGCTCCATAAAAGTGAATGGGGCTGCGGGAAAATCGCAAGCATCCGCAAGCAAGTGCGGATGCAGTGCGATTTTCCCGCTTGGTTGCTTAGCAAAGGTACCAGATCTTTACTATTTGGTTAACATGGTTATAAGGGAAAATAATAGCATTCTTAATAAAGAATGCTTAGTAAAATGAAGATGAAGGGGTTAAAAATAATAAAACTTAACTTACCTTAGCCACTTGATTGCGTAGTTGCGATCTGTCTTCTCTCTTCAAGCTTCACATGGTCCATCTTACCATGGTGATGGACCATGTGATTGGACCATGTGATGTGACGTCATCACAGGTCCTTTAGCTGTTAGCTGAAGCTTGAAGAGAGAAGACAGATCGCAAACTACGCGATCAAGTGGCTAAGGTAAGTTTTATTATTTTTAACCCCTTCATCTTCATTTTACTAAGCATTCTTTATTAAGAATGCTATTATTTTCCCTTATAACCATGTTATAAGGGAAAATAATAAATTCTCCAGAATACTCTACCCGAAACCGGACTTCAGTGATGAAGTTCGGGTCTGGGTACCAAAAATGCCGATTTTTCCCACGCGCGTGCAAAACGCATTACAAACGTTTGCACCCGCGCGGAAAAATCGCGCATATTCCCGCAACGCACCCGCCTCTTATCCGGGCGTCAAACATGACGCCCGTGTGAAAGAGGCCTTACCGTGCATCAGTATGACAGGCAGGTCTCATACAGTATATAGATCTGTGCATCGTCGTGCAGGCCACTAACAGTCCTAGATAACCCCTAGCTAAACTAAAAGAAAAGCATACAGCAGTCTTTAGTAAAAGAAAAAAAAAGGTGTGCCCCTGCAAGACTTGTGTCCCAATGACTCTTTAGTGGGAAAAAAGTAGGACATGGAGGCAGTGTCAATAAAGTAGTAGAGAGAAATAAAAGGTTCTTTTAAGCCATGTTGTGGCAGTGCAAACACATTCTTTTGAATCCCTTCTGTTAGCTGTACAGCTGTAAAATGATTGTGCATCACTATTAGGCTCAGTTCACACTTTATTCATTTGGTCAGTCACAGGTCAAAAACACAGAACAGGTGCAGATCTTTTCATGATACCTTATCTGAGAGTAGGATTGGCTCTTGATTTTGGCTCACTATACAGTAACTGCTTGAATTACAGGTAACTGAAGTGTGAACTCAGCCTCACAGGTCAATGTTAGCAACAGGTATAATGTACTTAACCGTAAAGTGGCCAAAGATTCTACTATAGCGGGAAAGAGGTGCCTCATTTTACATTGTCTGCTGTTTCCACATAGATTGCTATTTAACCTGTTCTGTTAGCCACTGATTCTATGAAAGAAGGAAAGAGCTGTCTCATTTCACTGTTTGAGGGGTGTCCACATAGATTTTTCAATAACCTGTTCTGTTAGGCACTGATTGTACTATAGAGTCAGAAAGAGCTGTCTCATTTTACACCGTCCACTGCTCCCACATAGATTGATAGATAACCTGTTTTATTAGCCACTCATACAAATAGTGGCCCAATCACAGAGTTCGGAGAGTTTTTCCATTCTTGTGATCTGTTAGAACGACCCACAAAAAAAGGATGCTGTCTTCCCACAGTCAGTATTTGGTCAGTAATTGATCAGTATTTGTAACGCAAAAACAGTAGTGAGTCCAAAACAGATGACATGTGAAGGAAATATTTGCATGTCTTCTGTATTTTGGACCCACTCCTGCTTTTGGCTTCCAAATCATGATAAAATCCTTATGTAAAATACTGACCATGTGTTCGAGGCCTTATGGATGCTCCTTAGACAGGATCCATTGTGTTTTTCTATTTTTCAGTTGCAGTGATATCAACAAGGCCAAACAGGGACACTAGTGGCCCCAGAACATACTGGTGACTGTGGCAACAACATGAGAAGTCAACATAGTGGCCCAGTCATAGAAAGGGGAGGGTGGCAACCGCATGAGGAGTCAACATAGTGGCCCAGTCACAGAATAGGGAGGGTAGCAACCGCATGAGGAGTCAACATAGTGGCCCAGTCATAGAATGGAACGGGTGGCAAGAGCGTGAGGAGTTAACATATAACATAGTAACATAGTATATAAGACTGAAAAAAGACATTTGTCCATCTAGTTCGGCCTGTTTCCTACAAGTTGATCCAGAGAAAGGCAAAAAAAACCTGTGAGGAAGAAGCCAATTTTCCCCACTTAAGGGAAAAAAAATTACTTCCCTACTCCAATCAGGCAATCAGAATAACTCCCTGGATCAACGATCCCTCTCAAGTAGCTGTAGCCTGTAATATTATTACACTCCAGAAATACATCCAGTCCCCTCTTCAATTCCTTAATTGTACTTACCATCACCACCTCCTCAGGCAGAGAGTTCCATAGTCTCACTGCTCTTACAGTGAAGAATCCTTTTCTATGTTTGTGTACAAACCTTCTTTCCTCCAGTCGCAGAGGATGTCCCCTCGTCACAGTCACAGTCCTGGGGATAAATAGATGATGGGAAAGATCTCTGTACTGACCCCTGATATATATTTATACATAGTTATTAGATCTCCCCTCAGTCAACTTTTTTCTAAAGTGAATAACCCTAATTTTGATAACCTTTCATGGTACTGTAGTTGCCCCATTCCCGTTATTACTTTAGTTGCCCTACTCTGAACCCTCTCCAGCTCTGCTATGTCTGCCTTGTTCACAGGAGCCCTAGAACTGTACACTGTACTCCATGTGTGGTCTGACTAGTGATTTGTACAGAGGTAGGACTATGTTCTCATCACGGGCATCTATGTCCCTTTTGATGCAACCCATTATCTTATTGGCCTTGGCAGTAGCTGCCTGACACTGGTTTTTGCAGCTTAATTTGCTGTTTATTAAAATTCCTAGATCGCTTTTCCATGTCAGTGTTACCAAGTGTTTTACCATTTAATATGTACAGGTGACTTGCATTATTCCTTCTCATGTGCATAACTTTACATTTGTCAGTGTTAAACCTCATCTGCCATTTCTCTGCCCAAGCCTCCAATCTATCCAGATCCCTCTGTAGCAGAAAACTGTCCTCTTCAGTGTTAATTACTTTACACAGTTTAGTGTCATCTGCAAAAATAAATATTTTACTGTGCAGGCCTTCTACAAGATCATTAATAAATATATTGAAGCGAATAGGGCCCAATACTGACCCCTGAGGTACCCCACTAGTGACAGTGACCCAATCTGAGTATCTACCGTTAACCCCTTAGTGACCAAGCCTGTTTGGGCCTTTATGACCAAGCGTTTTACTTCCTTTTTCCATGGTCTCGTTCCAAGAGCTGTAACTTTTTTATTTTTTCGTCTATATAGCTTTATGAGGGCTTGTTTTTTACAGGACAAGGTGTCGTTTTTAATGGCACCATTTTGGGGTACATGTAACTTTCTGATTAACTTTTAATAACTCTTTCTGGGAGGGAGATGGGGAAAAATAGCAATACTGCCACTCCGTTTTTACATTATAAATTTTACGGCGTTCATTTTTCGATACAAATAACATAATATATTTATTCTCTGGGTCAGTACGATTACAGTGATACTAAATACTTATAATTTTTTTACGTTTTACTACTTCTTTTTGCAATAAACCCCTTTTATTAACCAAAAAATTATTTTGCATTGCCACTTCCCAAGACCCATAACTTTTTTATTTTTTATTCTATGGAGTTGATTGAGGGCTTTATTTTTGAGGGAAGACTTGTATTTTTCATTGGTATCAATTTGGAGTAAATGCCGCTTTTTGATCGCTTGTTATTACGTTTTTTTTCGGTGGAAAGTACGAATAAATTAGAAATTCTGTCTTTTTTTTTATTTATTTTTTACGGAGTTCACTATAGGGGATAATTTACGTAATATTTATGTAGTCCGGGTCGTTACGGATGCGGCAATACCAAACATATGGGGGATATTTTCTTTTTGCAATTTTTTTCATTGAAAAGCGTATTTTCAATGAAAAAAAAGCATATTTTTTTATTTTATGATTTTTTTTTTATTTAATAAATGTGTATTTTTTTTTCTATTTTTTTTACTACTTAATAGTCCCACAAGGGGACTATAATATACAGTATTTTGATTGCTTTTAAAATGTAATGCATTATGTCTATAATGCATTACATTTTAATAGCAATGCTATTCCAACTTTGACCAGCAGGCTGCACCAGAGAGGCACAGTCTGCTGGAGATGCCGGAAGACAGGCTCAGGGCCCTGATCGGAAGCCAGGTAAGCTTCCCAGCACATCAACACCCCGCAATCGCATTTGCGGGGTGCTGATGGGAGACAGAGGGAGTCCGCTCCCTCTGTTACCACTTTACATGCAGCGGGCGCCATTGCTCCTGGCATGTAAAGTGTTAAACAGCCCGGATCGGCAGGAGTGCCGGTTCGGGCTGTTAGAGCAGGGCCCCGGCTCTCATGTAAGTGCCGGGTCCGTGCTCCCTGCTGCACGGGGGAGCCGTAAAAACGCGGCGGCCCAGCCTAGGGCCCCTTAGTGACCGCCGTAAAAACACGTATGGGTGGTCACTAAGGGGTTAATAACCACCCTCTGTTTTCTGTCACTCAGCCAGTTACTTACCCACATACAGACATTTTCTCCCAGTCCGAGCATCCTCATTTTATTTACTAACCTTTTATGAGGTACAGTGTCAAATGCTTTGGAGAAGTCCAGATATATGACATCCATTATTTCGCCGCTGTCAAGTCTAGAACTTACCTCCTCATAGAAGCTGATTAAATTTGTTTGGCATGACCGATCCCTCATAAAGCCATGCTGATATGGCGTTATTTGCTTATTTTCATTGAGATACTCCAATATAGCATCTCTTAGAAACCCTTCAAACAGCTTGCCAACAATAGATGTTAAACTTACCGGCCTATAATTTCCAGGCTCTGTTTTTGGACCCTTTTTGAATATTGGCACCACATTTTCTATGCGCCAATCCTGTGGAACATTCCCTGTCAGTATAGAGTCCGTAAATATCAGAAATAAAAGTCTGGCTATGACATCACTTAATTCCCTTAGGATACGGGGATGTATGCCATCCGATCCTAGCGATTTGTCTATTTTAATCTTTTTAAGTCGCTGTTGTACTTCTTCCTGGGTCAGACAGGGCACTTTTAATGGGGAATTTACTTTTACATTCTGCATTTCATCTGACAGTTTATTTTCCTCAGTGAATATAGTGGAGAAAAAAATATTTAATAGTTTTGCTTTATCCTCGTCGCTCTCTGCAACACCCCTCTCATTGCTATGTAGAGGGCCGACTCCTTCAGATTTATATTTTTTACTATTTATATAATTGAAGAACATTTTAGGATTAGTTTTACTCTCTTTGGCAATTAATCTCTCGGTCTCTAGTTTGGCAATTTTTATTCGTTTTTTTACATATTGTATTTTTTTCCTTACAGTTTATCAGTGCTTCCTGGCTTCCCTCCTGTTTTAGTGATTTATATGCTTTCTTTTTGTCATTTATTGCTATCTTTATGGTTCTTTTTATCCGTATTGGTTTCTTACTGTTTCTTAGCCTTTTATTCCTATAAGGTATCTACCTCTCACAATTAGATGTTACAATGCTTTTAAAAATCTCCCATTTTGTGGTTGTATTTTAATTTTTAAGGACTTTGTCCCAGTTATTTAGGCCTATGGCCTCGCTTAATTGGCTAAATTTTGCTTTTTTGAAGGTTGGTATTTTTGTTCCTCCCTTTAGAAACTCTCGTTTGAAGGATAATTGGAAGGTTATTACTTTATGGTCACTATTTCTTAAGTGTCCCCCAACCTGCACATCTGTTGTTCTGTCAGGTCTAGTGGCCAAGTCACAGAGTGGGGAGTGTGGCAACATCATGAGGAGCTAATATAGTGGCCCAGAAGTACCGGGCCTTATTTCACGATGTTCTGGTGTAACAGCACACTACAGTCAGAACATTACTGCCAGAATGGTCTAGTCTGATGCATCAAGCACAGGTGTGTGGAAATCCTGGCTGATCCACTCCGGATTCATCTTTATAAAGGTTAATCTTTGGTGTAAGTATGCCGCCACCGCCACACTAAACGCCTGCTCTGATGCCACACTACTGATGGCGTAGAAAAGCTTGTGCAGGGCAAACTTGGCCAGTTTCGAACACATGTTTGGCTGCCCAGTATTCCAGGGGATCTTGGATTTGGGGTGGCAAGGTGCACTCCAAGTATGCCACCACTTGCTGGTCCATGTTCTATTCCATGTCCTGCTGCTGGCTGGTAAGTGGGTGAAGAAATGTGCTCATCAGAGACTCCAGACTCAAGTTGCTGCTGATGGAACTGGTACTGCTCCTGCCCCCACCCCTCCTCTACCAGTCATGGCAGTGGAGTTAGTGTAGAGGGTCCCCCTGGTCAGACCTTTATAAGGATGGGCGATGATGCACATAGGCAGTGACCAACCGACTACATAGGATGTCTTAATAGTAGACCAGAAGGTGTAATAAAGGCCCTCATTTTGAACCGGTAGTGAGGGTCTAACATTGTGGAGCTCAAGTCATCCCTCTGCCAAATGGTGAGAAAGCGGGTGTCACTACTCAAGCAACTCAGCATGTCTCTGGCATTGGAATCGGAAGGACTCCCTGCCTCCATCTCCACTGCATCCTGCCTGTCGGGTTCATCTGCCTGGTCTTCCTCATCGTCCTCCAGCTCCTCATGCTTCTCCTGCTCTTCTCCTGTCACTTGGGCAGATAAACCCCCTATTTCTTTATTTCTTTATGTACTTCCTGGATGTTAATGTGCTCCTCCTCGTCCTCATTTTCCTCCTCCACCAGTTTACCCCCACAGGTCTCAGGTGGCCTTGAGATACAGACAAAACGTCTCCTGTCCCCTGGCCATCCAGATTTATCAGCATCTGCCCCAGGATGTGAAGGAGTGGAATTCCATCATTCATACAGTCCTTGCGACTGACAAATAAAGTGGCCTCCTCAACGGGCCTGAGCAAATGGCAGTTGTCAAGCACAAGTTGTCACTGGTTAGCGTTGAAGTTACAAAGGGGAATACTCCTGCCTGCCTGCATCATCAGGAAATTGTTTATGGCCTTCCTCTGCTCATATCCATGTGAAGGGTGGAGTTCCAATGGGTGGAAACGTTGCATATCAGGCGATGTTGGGGAACATTTTGCCTTTGCAGCTCAAGGAGGGTGTATTACAGTGTAAAAGTGGCTGAAGTGCATGCACAGTTTCCTAGCCATTTTCAGGATGTCTTGCAGTTGGGTGGAGGACTTCAGGAACCGGGTTACAGCTAGATTAAAGACATGTACCATGAAGGGTGCATGGGTCAGCCCTCCTTGACCCAGCGCCGACAGAATGTCCTTCCTGTTATTGGTGACCATGGTTCCACTCTTTAGTTAGTGAGCAGAAAGCCTTGATTTGATTTATTGATGAAGGATGCAGAGCAGTTCCTACCTGGTGTGATTCTGTTTGCTCAGGCTGGACAAGTGCAGAATAGTGTGACACTGCACTGCTCTGTATAGGTGGTATGCTGGAGGACCACTCAGAACTGTGCCTAAAATGGACGCTGAGGACAAGATGGAGGATGAGGAGGCAGAGGAGGACATTGGCGCCAGATTTACAGCATGAGAATGCGGAGGTGGCATTTCCATCACCTGGCCAAGTTGCTGGTGTGCCTAGGCAGGAACCACATTTACCTAGTGGGCTGTAAAGTACATATTTTGTCCTTGTCAATAGTTATACAGTTGTGTTCAAAATTATTCAACCCCCAATGCTGTAAAGGGTTTTTGGGAATTTAGTGTACATTTGTAATTGTGTTCAGAATGAAATCTTACAAGGACTTTTTAAAGAACCAAATGCAACTAAAATGACATCAATTGTTTTTGTAACACAGTATTAAATGTTTTTTTGGTGATTTCTTCATTGACACAATTATTCAACCCCTTAAAGACTACCACTCTTAAGAACAGAGGTTCATTCAAGTGTTTTCGATCAGGTATTGAAAACACCTTTGGATGTCAAGGAGCATCAATCAAGCATAATGAGCACCAATTAGGAAAATTTAAAATGACTGTGATACTCAGCTCCTTCTAGACATTTACTGGTGTGTTTACAAACATGGTGAAGTCAGGAGAATGGTCCAGGAAGACAAGAGAAGAGGTAATTTCTCTTCACAGGAAGGGCAATGGCTATAAGAAGATTGCAAAGATGTTAAACATACCAAGAGACACCATAGGAATCATCATTCGCAAATTCAAGGCAAAGGGCACTGTTGAAACGCTACCTGGTTGTGGCAGAAAGAAGATGCTGACTTCGACTGCTGTGCGCTACCTTAAATGCAAAGTGGAGAAAAGTGACTGTCCTGTCCTCGTTACCACGTGTACCCCTGGGGCGTGTATGGGCTTGGCAGGCAGATAAACACCCTCCTACTACTCAGTAAATTGAGACCAGGTAATGATCTGTAGCTTTAATGAGCCGAAGTAAGTTGGTGTGAAACTGTGAACCAGTAACATAAAGATGCAATAAGTACATGAACTGCAAATATACATATCATAGAACAGCATACAACATGTCTGTAAGGTTAGCTGACTAGGCCCCTACTTTACATGTGAACTACTAACTAGCTGCCTACACAAAAATACACATAATGCATGTCTATAGCTAGTAATAATCATGTAGCCATGAAAGAACAGCAAGAAATAATGCCTTACCGGCTATGCAGCCTATAGTAGAAGTTTAGATAGTCTTGTACAGCAGAGCATGTGAGGAAAATGGCAACTTCTAGAAGACTACTCCCCTTCTTGTAGATAAGTGAGGACACAAAGAGGAGGAGTAACAAAAGAGGCTGAACATACACAGATAACAATATAGAAGTCGTCAGAAGGTGGCGCTAATTGACCATGTTTTAATACAGGAAGAACCCTATATGAATTAGCACACATTTATGAGAAGCTGTCTGAAAACATGACAGTGACTGCTGAGGAACTGAAAAAAGATTTGTCAGATGCGGGTACTGAAGTTTCAGCTCAGACAATAAGGCGCACACTGCGTAATGAAGGCCTCCATGCTAGAACTCCCAGGCGCACCCCCTTGCTGTCTCAAAAGAATAAGGAGCGTCGACTGCAGTATGCCAAAAGTCATGTGGACAAACCACAAAAGTTTTGGGATAGTGTTCTGTGGACTGATGAAACAAAATTAGAACTGTTTGAGCCCATGGATCAATGCTATGTTTGGAGGAGGAAGAACAAGGCTTATGAAGAAAAGAACACCTTGCCTACTGTAAAGCATGGTGGGGGGTCAATCATGCTTTGGGGCTGTTTTGCTTCTACAGGTACAGGAAAGCTTCAGCGTGTGCAAGGTACCATGAATTCTCTTCAGTACCAGGAGATATTGGATGAAAATGTGATGCAGTGCGTCACAAACCTGAGGCTTGGGAGACTTAAACCTTTCAACAGGACAATGATCCCAAGCATACCTCCAAGTCCACTAGAGCATGGTTGCAGATTAAAGGCTGGAACATTTTGAAGTGGCTATCGCAGTCACCAGACTTAAATCCGATTGAGAACCTCTGGTGGGACTTAAAGAAAGCAGTTGCAGCGCGCAAGCCTAAGAATGTGACTGAACTGGAGGCTTTTGCCCATGAAGAATGGGCGAAGATACCAGTAGATCGCTGCAAGACACTTGTGTCAAGCTATGCTTCACGTTTAAAAGCTGTTATAACTGGAAAAGGATGTTGTACTAAGTACTAAGATTGAATGTCACTTGGGGGTTGAATAAAACTGATAATGATGTGAGCACAGAAAAGACATTAGTGGTTATTTTATTATAAATGTTATGTTATATTTGTCTGACTTACAAGTGCCTCTTTGATTTAATTGTAAACAAGATGACTGAAATGATCAAAATCAATGTCAAACTGGCCAAAACACTCAATTTCAGTGGGGGTTGAATAATTTTGAACACAACTGTAGCTCTACACGTAAGTGCTGCCATGAACTCTACCATACACCAACAGGGTCAATGACTGGCCCACCTACTACTGTACGTTAGGCAAGCTCCCCGTATCTGAGATTCTGTCCCCACATGCAGGTGTGGGCACTGGGTTTCTTTGCTGTGGTTTGCATTCCTGCCACCAGCATTTCCCTCCTGGCTCTGAGCAGATCTTGCACTCTGGCTCAGAGTTCCTTGTGTGTATTTAGGTTGTGTACGGGTGTGTCTCTCCTCCCTTTGTAAGGCAGCCTGCACACGCCCTCTATCTTTCCCTGCCTATAGCTGGTCTGCAGGAGGTATTTAAAGGCGCCTCCTTCTAAGGCAAAGCGCCGGATCAACTTATGTTCCTAGCTTGTCTAATTTCTTGTCATTCTGTGTATCGAACTTCCGATAATGTTTTACGGACTTTTCCTGATTGCCGCCTGCCCTGACCCTGATCTACGTTTATGGACTTTAATTGCTGCCTGCCCTGACTTCTGCCTTCGTACCCTGACTACGCTTTGTACCCTCTTCGTACCCTCTCTGGCCTACCCGCATCCACTGGGTGTATTGTGTCACCTGGAGGTTAGTCCAGTGGGTTCACGCTCTGGTCCTGATTCCCTCGTGTTCCAATTCCCCTCTGAGGTAGTACCTGGTACACCCCTCGGGAAAGTCTCCTCATAGGAAGAACGAGAGATGTGCTCAGATATCCCCCTCAGAGGGAATTGGTTACGTGGCGCAGCAAGTTCTCACCCGCTGGTCATAACAGTTTGCTCCAGCCATGAACCCTGCTGATCAGAACGCTCCAAGCCTCACTAAGTTATACCAGGAGATGGCTCAACAGCAAGAACTTCAGGATCAGATTCTTGCCTTTCTGCCCAATGTGACTATGTGTCTTAATGAGCTGATGTTCACCAATCCTGCACCACCAGCTCCCACTGCAGCAGCTAACATGGCTCCTGCTCTGCCATCCTCCTATGTACCTGGATCATGACATTGTCTTTCCGCCACGCCTCGCTTCGGTAGTGACCCCAAACAGTGCCAAGGCTTATTACTTTGAACTTTTTCCACACCAATTTGCATCAGATTGTGCCAAAGGGGCTTTCCTGATGTTGCACTGTACTGGAGAGGCCCTGGCCTGGATTAATCCACTCTGGGATAGGAATGATCCTGCCATCTCAAATCTACAGGCCTTCCTGGAAGCCTTCTGTAGGGTGTTTGACGAGGCTGCACTCACCACTTCAGTCGCTTCCTCGATACAGTCAGTCCGTGGGCCAGTATGCAATCTAGTTCCAGACCCTGGCTTCTGAACTTGGCTGGAATATTTATGGATGAGACGGCCAGTCAGGATGTCCCCTCTACCCTAGTTGACCTCATTTCCCTGGCCATCCGGATTGATCTGAGTTTTCAGGAATGTGCATAGGAGGTAGCACATGAAGAAAGATCATATCATCCAGCATCCTCTTTCCGGCGGTCTTTTGTCCTTCAGCCTTCATTCTCTGCTGCTGCTCCTGTACCCATGCAGGTTAACCGTGTTGGGCTTGCTGAACAAGAACGTGACCATCTATTGGACTTTGCTGTGGTGGTTCCAGATATCTCCTCCGTTCCTCTGAAGCTGGGAAACTCCCGAGCCTAGGGTCTGTTGGGGAGGAGACCATAGGTGAAGACAATTCCTCTCCCCCCCTGACTCTGCTGGTAACTAGTGATGTCGCGAACATAAAATTTTCAGTTCGCGAACAGCGAACGTGAACTTCTGCAAATGTTCGCGAACAGGCGAACCGGGCGAACCGCCATAGACATCAATTGGCAGGCGAATTTTAAAACCCACAGGGACTCTTTCTGGCCACAATAGTGATGAGAAAGTTGTTTCAAGGGGTCTAACACCTGGACTGTGGCATGCCGGAGGGGGATCTATGGCAAAACTCCCATGGAAAATTACGTAGTGGACGCAGAGTCGGGTTTTAATCCATAAAGGGCATAAATCAACTAACATTCCTAAATTGTTTGGAATAACGTGCTTTAAAACATCCAGTGTGTGTATACGATCAGGTATAATGTTGTATCGATCAGGTAGTGTAAGGGTTACGCCCGCTTCACTGACATTGACAGACCAAACTCCCCTTTTAATGCACCGCAAACAGTTCATTTGCACAACCGCAAACTCCCCATTTGCACAAGGTTGGATACCAAGCTAGCCACGTCCCGATGATGTCATTAAAGGTTTCTTCCTCCACCCAGCCACGTACAACACCAAGGGTCCCCAAAAGATGAATTGAATTGATTTTTCGAACGGTGAGATGGTTAATAAAACGCTGGCTCCCTCCCCTTTGTTTTTATCCACGGTGACTGCGTCTGCTTTATCCACGGTGACTGCGTCTGCGCCGTGCAATTTACTGTCACACCCGATATGAGTGGTATTTTCTGTAGTACTATTCTCATCAGTTTAATCCCTCTAACGTCCCCAATCTGGGGGCCATTTATTGAATAGATTTTTCGAACGGGGAGATGGTTAAAAAAACGCTGGCTCCCTCCACTCTGTTTTAATCCACGGTCACTGCGTCTGCGCCGTGCAATTTACTGTCACAACCGATATGAGTGGTATTTTCTGTAGTACTATTCTCATCAGTTTAATCCTCTAACGTCCCCAATCTGGGGGCCATTTATTGAATAGATTTTTCGAACGGGGAGATGGTTAAAAAAACGCTGGCTCCCTCCACTCTGTTTTAAACCACGGCCACTGCGTCTGCGCCGTGCAATTTACTGTCACACCCGATATGAGTGGTATTTTCTGTAGTACTATTCTCATCAGTTTAATCCCTCTAACGTCCCCAATCTGGGGGCCATTTATTGAATAGATTTTTCGAACGGGGAGATGGTTAAAAACGCTGGCTTCCTCCACTCTGTTTTAATCCACGGTCACTGCGTCTGCGCCGTGCAATTTACTGTCACAACCGATATGAGTGGTATTTTCTGTAGTACTATTCTCATCAGTTTAATCCCTCTAACGTCCCCGACTCCCCAATCTGGGGGCCATTTATTAAATAGATTTTTCGAACGGGAGATGGTTAAAAACGCTGGCTCCCTCCACTCTGTTTTAAACCACGGTCACTGCGTCTGCGCCGTGCAATTTACTGTCACACCCGATATGAGTGGTATTTTCTGTAGTACTATTCTCATCAGTTTAATCCTCTAACGTCCCCGACTCCCCAATCTGGGGGCCATTTATTAAATAGATTTTTCGAACGGGAGATGGTTAAAAACGCTGGCTCCCTCCACTCTGTTTTAAACCACGGTCACTGCGTCTGCGCCGTGCAATTTACTGTCACACCCGATATGAGTGGTATTTTCTGTAGTATTATTCTCATCAGTTTAATCCCTGTTACGTCCCATATCAGGGATTGCCTTTGTGAAAAAAAATTTAGGCCGGGTACCTTCGACTGCCTTCACAGTGACAGACCAAACTCTCATACACTAAACTGAATTTATTTCAGGAACCGGGAGATGGAAAAAGCAGCTTGGTCGGTCCTCTTACTCCCAAATTGGGGCACTGCGCGTGCACAGAGCAATGTGCTGTGACACCCTATATGAGTGGTGTCTTAACTAGTACTATTACTATCAGTTTAATCCCTGTTACGGACCCTATCCGGTCGAATTGATTAACCATTGTCGAATTAGCGAACCATTACGACATCATGAAATAATTTAGTTCTGAGCTCTGTACTTGCTTTGTATTGGAATTGATGGGGATTTTTTTAATTGCCTGCATCATTTCTAATAAACTATTAAGAGACTTTATTATGATTTTTTATTTTATGTATTAAAAACCCATACAACATATAAAAAAAAAGGTAAATTAATGTTTTTTCTATGAAATATTATCCAGCCGTCCGATCGCTTTTGGTCTGACCATAATGAAGCAACGGCCTTATCATCTGGGGTGTGGCAACATTGCCAACACACTTATAGAGGTGATGATGATTGCTTCATTGTGATACGCAAGCCCCTTCACCACAACAAGGTAACGATCACGAAGGGGAATTGACACTTGTATGTGCCTTTTTTTTTTGGTTTGTTTTTGCAGCCACAGTGCTGCACCATAGGACAGAAAAATTAAGCATGTACAGATGCCTGAAAAATAATGGCACTGTTGCAGCCGCTATTGTAGCAGCGGCCGGAAAAATTTATGTTTTCCAGGCAGAAAAGTGACTAAAACATTGAGGCTTGAACCTTAGTTGGTGGTGGAGAATTCACGAAAGTCATCCGGTATGCAGACATTAAATACAGCAGCGTGGGGACCATTTTGAGGCCAAGGCATGTAATCAGGCCTTTTGTTAGTCAAACGTATCCCCCACTGTCAGTCCCTTCGGGATCCATGCCTCATTCATCTTTATGAAGGTGAGGTAATCAACACTTTTTTGACCGAGGCGACTTCTCTTGTCAGTGACAATGCCTCCTGCTGCACTGAAGGTCCTTTCTGACAGGACACTTGAAGCAGGGCAGGCCAGAAGTTCTATCGCGAACTGGGATAGCTCAGGCCACAGGTCAAGCCTGCACACCCAGTAGTGAAGGGGTTCATTGCTCCTCAGAGTGTCGATATCTGCTGTTAAGGCGAGGTAGTCTGCTACCTGTCGGTCGAGTCGTTCTCTAAGGATGGATCCCGAAGGGCTGTGGCGATGAGTAGGACTGAAAAAGCTCCACATGTCCTCCATCAACAACACATCTGTAAATCGTCCAGTCCTTGCCGCCGTGGTAGGAGGAGGATTACACTCACCTCATCCCCTGTTAGATTCCCGTTGTGCTGTGACATCCCCCTTATAAGCTGTGTAAAGCATATTTTTTAGTTTGGTTTTGAACTGCTGCATCCTTTCCGACTTTCGGTAATTTGGTAACATTTCTGCCACTTTCTGCTTATACCGGGGTCTAGTAGCGTGGCCACCCAGTACAGATCGTTGTCCTTTATCCTTTTTATACGTGGGTCCCTCAACAGACATGACAGCATGAAAGACCCCATTTGAACAAGGTTGGATGCAGAGCTACTCATTTCCCGTTCCTCGTCCTCACTGATGTCATTGATGGTCTGTTCTTCCCCCCAGCCACGTACAACACCATGGGTCCCAGATAGGTGACAACAACGAGCACCCTGGGGTGCCTGCTGTGGTTGGTCTTCCTCCTCCTCAAAGCCGCCACATTCCTCCTCTGACTCCTCTTCCTCATACTCCTCTTCCAGCGTTGCTGCAGGTCCGGCAAGCGATGATGACAAGGCTGTTTCTGGTGGTGATAGTGACCACAACACTTCCTCTTCACGCTCATCTACAGCCTGATCCAGAACTCTTCGCAGGGCACGCTCCAGGAAGAAAACAAATGGGATGAGGTCGCTGATGGTGCCTTCGGTGCGACTGACTAGGTTTGTCACCTCCTCAAAAGGACGCATGAGCCTACAGGCATTGCGCATGAGTGTCCAGTAACGTGGCAAAAAGATTCCCAGCTCTGCAGAGGCTGTCCTAGCACCCCGGTCATACAAATACTCGTTGACGGCTTTTTCTTGTTGGAGCAGGCGGTCGAACATTAGGAGTTTTGAATTCCAACGTGTCGGCTGTCGCATATCAAGCGCCTCACTGGCATGTTGTTTTGCCGCTGAATATCGGAAAAGTGCGCCATAGCCGTGTAGGAACGCCTGAAATGGCCACACACCTTCCTGGCCTGCTTGAGGACGTCCTGTAAGCCTGGGTACTTAGACACAAAACGTTGTACGATGAGATTCAACACATGTGCCATGCACGGCACATGTGATAACTTGCCCAAATGTAATGCCGCCAACAGATTGCTTCCATTGTCACACACCACTTTGCCGATCTCCAGTTGGTGCGGGGTCAGCCACTGATCCACCTGTGCGTTCAGGGCGGACAGGAGTGCTGGTCCTGTGTGGCTCTCTGCTTTCAGGCAAGTCAACCCCAAGATATCGTGACACTGTCGTATCCGGGATGTGGAATAGCCCCTGGGGAGCTGGGGGGAATCAGTTGATGTGCAGCCAGACGCCGCAGCAGAAGAGGACTCAGCCGAGGAGGATATCGAAGAGGATGGAGTAGGAGTAGAGGAGGTGGCAGTAGGTCTGCCTGCAAGTCGTGGTGGTGTCACCAACTCCTACGGAGCCACGCATTCCATGCTTGTCAGCCGTCAGCAGGTTGACCCAATGCGCAGTATACGTGATATACCTGCCCTGACCGTGCTTTGCAGACCAGGTATCAGTGGTCAGATGGACCCTTGCCCCAACACTGTATGCCAGAGATGCCATGACTTCCTTTTCAATGACATGGTAGAGGTTTGGGATTGCCTTTTTGAAAAAAAATTCGTCCGGGTACCTTCCACTGTGGTGTCCCAATAGCGACAAATTTTTTGAAGGCCTCAGACTCTACCAGCTGGTATGGTAAAAGCTGGCGGGCTAAGAGTTCCGTCAAGCCAGCTGTCAGTCGCCGGGCAAGGGGTGACTTTGTGACATTGGCTTCTTATGCTCAAACATGTCCTTGACAGACACCTGACTGTGGGCAGATGAGCAGGAACTGCTGAAGGTGAGAGATGGAGTGGCGAGTGGTTGAGAGGGGGCAGGAAGGACAGCAGTGGTTGACGTGGCTGAAGATGCTGGACCAGGAGGAGCATGGTGGCTTTGAGTTTGTGTGCTGCTTGTACTCATGTGTTGATCCCATAGGCATTTGTGATGTGAGATCATGTGCCTTCGCAAAGCAGTTGTACCAAGGTGGGTGTTGGACTTCCCACGACTCAGTTTCTTTTGGCACAGGTTGCAAATGGCATTGCTTTTATCAGAGGCAGACACACCAAAAAAATGCCACACTGCTGAGCTTTGCAATGACGGCATTCTAGTGGTGGCAACAGCATGCGTTGACTGGCGTGCTGTCTGGCTGACCCCAGGTGCCGATACATGCTGTCTGACTGTGCCACTAACTCCTTGCGACGACCTCCCCTGCTTCCAACTCGTCTCCTCATTCTCTCTGTCTCCCTTCAGAACTTTCCCCTCTTCTTCTCTTCGAGCAGGCACCCACGTGGCATCCGTGGACACATCGTCATCATCAACCGCTTCACTTGTATCTGACACCTCAGCAAAGGAAGCAGCAGCGGGTACAACATCATCATCATCATCATCATCATCACACTGTACGTCCATGTGTGTAATCCTGCCTGACTGAGACATATCCCTGTAATCTACATCATCTGGCAATAATGGTTGTGCATCACTAATTGCATCCAACTGATGTGTAAATAACTCCTCTGACGGATCAAGTGAAGCGGCTGTGGTGGCTGTGGTGGTAGTGGTGGTGGTGGCGACGGGCGGGTGCGTGGTAACTTGAGAGCAGGTGACCGAAGCTGAGCTGGAGGAGGATGGTGCGTCAAGGTTCTTAGCGGAAGCTGTTGAAGATTGGGTGTCCTGTCTAAGCCAGAATTTTTCGGGTTCAGGGTACGTGGCCTCTGAAAACTGGGCATTATTCCAGGGACAGTGGAAATCACAGCACCACGACCACGACGGCCCCTGCGGGGTGGCCTGCCTCTGCCTGTCATTTTTTTTCTAGATAAGTGGTACTACGCGTGCTAGGTACTGTGCCACCCGGTATGAGTGGTTGGCACTGGCAGTGGGCACACTACAGTCTGTGGAAGTGGGCCTGACACACACTGGCAGCAGGCAAGCAACTGAAATTAGACTACTGTCTAAAAATTAAATGCCTTATTTATCGGCAAGCTACTGTGCCACCCGGTATGAGTGGTTGGCACTGGCAGTGGGCACACTACAGTCAGTGGAAGCGGGCCTGACACACACTGGCAGCAGGCAAGCAACTGAATTTAGACTACTGTCTAAAAATTAAATGCCTTATTTATCGGCAAGCTACTGTGCCACCCGGTATCAGTGGTTGGCACTGGCAGTGGGCACACTACAGTCAGTGGAAGAGGGCCTGACACACACTGGCAGCAGGCAAGCAACTGAATTTCGACTACTGTCTAAAAATTAAATGCCTTATTTATCGGCGAAGCTACTGTGCCACCCGGTATCAGTGGTTGGCACTGGCAGTGGGCACACTACAGTCAGTGGAAGCGGGCCTGACACACACTGGCAGCAGGCAAGCAACTGAATTTCGACTACTGTCTAAAAATTAAATGCCTTATTTATCGGCAAGCTACTGTGCCACCCGGTATTAGTGGTTGGCACTGGCAGTGGGCACACTACAGTCAGTGGAAGCGGGCCTGACACACACTGGCAGCAGGCAAGCAACTGAATTTCGACTACTGTCTAAAAATTAAATGCCTTATTTATCGGCAAGCTACTGTGCCACCCGGTATTAGTGGTTGGCACTGGCAGTGGGCACACTACAGTCAGTGGTAGAGGGCATGACACACCCTGGCAGCAGGCAAGCAACTGAATTTCGACTACTGTCTAAAAATTAAATGCCTTATTTATCGGCAAACTACTGTGCCACCCGGTATCAGTGGTTGGCACTGGCAGTGGGCACACTACAGTCAGTGGAAGAGGGCCTTACACACACTGGCAGCAGGCAAGCAACTGAATTTAGACTACTGTCTAAAAATTAAATGCCTTATTTAACGGCAAGCTACTGTGCCACCCGGTATCAGTGGTTGGCACTGGCAGTGGGCACACTACAGTCAGTGGAAGTGGGCCTGACACACACTAGCAGCAGGCAAGCAACTGAAACTACACTAAAGTGTAAAAATTAAATGCCTTTTTTTGATGCAAAGTACTGTGCCACACGGGATGACAGGGGTGGGCACTGGCAGTGGGCACACTACAGTCAGTTGAAGTCGGCCTGACACACACTAGCAGCAGGCAAGCAGCTGAAATTACACTAAAGTGTAAAAATTAAATGCCTTTTTTATGCAAAGTCCTGTGCCAGCCGGTATGAGTGGTGGGCACTGGCAGTGGGCACAATACAGTCAGTGGAAGTCAGCCTGACACACACTGGCAGGCAACTAACCTTAGATTAAAGTGTAAAAATTAAGTGCTTTTTTTTGATGCAAAGTCCTGTGCCACACTGGATGACAGGGGTGGGCACTGGCAGTGGGCACACTACAGTCAGTTGAAGTCGGCCTGACACACACTAGCAGCAGGCAAGCAGCTGAAATTACACTAAAGTGTAAAAATTAAATGCCTTTTTTATGCAAAGTCCTGTGCCAGCCGGAATGAGTGGTGGGCACTGGCAGTGGGCACACTACAGTCAGTGGACGTCAGCCTGACACACACTGGCAGGCAACTAACCTTAGATTAAAGTGTAAAAATTAAGTGCCTTTTTTTGATGCAAAGTCCTGTGCCACATGGGATGACTGGGGTGGGCACTGGCAGTGGGCACACTACAGTCAGTTGAAGTCGGCCTGACACACACTAGCAGCAGGCAAGCAGCTGAAATTACACTAAAATGTAAAAATTAAATGCCTTTTTTATGCAAAGTCCTGTGCCAGCCGGTATGAGTGGTGGGCACTGGCAGTGGGCACACTACAGTCAGTGGAAGTCAGCCTGACACACACTGACAGGCAACTAACCTTAGATTAAAGTGTAAAAATTAAGTGCCTTTTTTTGATGCAAAGTCCTGTGCCACACGGGATGACAGGGGTGGGCACTGGCAGTGGGCACACTACAGTCAGTTGAAGTCGGCCTGACACACACTAGCAGCAGGCAAGCAGCTGAAATTACACTAAAGTGTAAAAATTAAATGCCTTTTTTATGCAAAGTCCTGTGCCAGCCGGTATGAGTGGTGGGCACTGGCAGTGGGCACACTACAGTCAGTGGAAGTCAGCCTGACACACACTGGCAAGCAACTAACCTTAGATTAAAGTGTAAAAATTAAGTGCCTTTTTTGATGCAAAGTCCTGTGCCACACGGGAGGACAGGGGTGGGCACTGGCAGTGGGCACACTACAGTCAGTTGAAGTCGGCCTGACACACACTAGCAGCAGGCAAGCAGCTGAAATTACACTAAAGTGTAAAAATTAAATGTCTTTTTATGCAAAGTCCTGTGCCAGCCGGTATGAGTGGTGGGCACTGGCAGTGGGCACACTACAGTCAGTGGAAGTCAGCCTGACACACACTGGCAGGCAACTAACCTTAGATTAAAGTGTAAAAATTAAGTGCCTTTTTTGATGCAAAGTCCTGTGCCACACGGGATGACAGGGGTGGGCACTGGCAGTGGGCACACTACAGTCAGTTGAAGTCGGCCTGACACACACTAGCAGCAGGCAAGCAGCTGAAATTACACTAAAGTGTAAAAATTAAATGCCTTTTTATGCAAAGTCCTGTGCCAGCCGGTATGAGTGGTGGGCACTGGCAGTGGGCACACTACAGTCAGTGGAAGTCAGCCTGACACACACTGGCAGGCAACTAACCTTAGATTAAAGTGTAAAAATTAAGTGCCTTTTTTGATGCAAAGTCCTGTGCCACACGGGATGACAGGGGTGGGCACTGGCAGTGGGCACACTACAGTCAGTTGAAGTCGGCCTGACACACACTAGCAGCAGGCAAGCAGCTGAAATTACACTAAAGTGTAAAAATTAAATGCCTTTTTATGCAAAGTCCTGTGCCAGCCGGTATGAGTGGTGGGCACTGGCAGTGGGCACACTACAGTCAGTGGAAGTCAGCCTGACACACACTGGCAGGCAACTAACATTAGATTAAAGTGTAAAAATTAAGTGCCTTTTTTTTGATGCAAAGTCCTGTGCCACACGGGATGACAGGGGTGGGCACTGGCAGTGGGCACACTACAGTCAGTTGAAGTCGGCCTGACACACACTAGCAGCAGGCAAGCAGCTGAAATTACACTAAAGTGTAAAAATTAAATGCCTTTTTTATGCAAAGTCCTGTGCCAGCCGGTATGAGTGGTGGGCACTGGCAGAGGGCACACTACAGTCAGTGGAAGTCAGCCTGACACACACTGGCAGGCAACTAACCTTAGATTAAAGTGTAAAAATTAAGTGCCTTTTTTTGATGCAAAGTCCTGTGCCACACGGGATGACAGGGGTGGGCACTGTCAGTGGGCACACTACAGTCTGTGTGCCTGCAGCTCCTCACACACAGGCAGGCCAGGCAACTGCAATATGTATATAAAGGGGAAAAAAAAGCAGACTAGTGTTGCAGCCCTAAAAAGGGCTTTTTGGGGTGCTGTCATGACGCTGTCCTTACAGCAGAGATCAGATGAGTCTTTCAGGACTGGAGTGGACACTGAATTCACTAGCCTAGCTATCGATTTCCCAATTAAATCAGCAGCAACTACACTCTCCCTCCTCTCACTAAGACTGCAGCTTCAGAATGAATCTAAAATGGATGCTGTGCAGGAGGTGGGAGGGTCTGGGAGGGAGGGTATGCTGCTGATTGGCTGGAATGTGTCTGCTGACTGTGAGGTACAGGGTCAAAGTTTGCTCAATGATGATGTATAGGGGGCGGACCGAACATCGCATGTGTTCACCCGTTGAGGCGAACGCGAACAAGCTACGTTCGCCGGGAACTGTTTGCCGGCGGATAGTTCGGGCCATCTCTACTGGTAACCCTGTCATTGGCAGTTTCTGATTCTCCCAAGTTTGTCCCATCTTCTCCTCCTGGGACTTCCGTGGCTTCGTACTCATGAACCCGTTCTTGACTGTAGGACTGGAGAGGTGTTTTATTGGGGACAGTCCTGCCTAGGGAGAGGTCTGTCTTCTGTTCAGCTGGTTTTCTTACCTAAGGTACCACCCAATCTGCAGGGTCTGCTTGCAGCATATCATGCCTACACGGATGTCTTCGACAAAAAAGAGGCTGAGACGTTACCACCACACAGGCCGTATGACTGCCCAATTGATTTGGTTTCTGGTTCCTCATCTCCTCGTAGACTAATCTATCCCCTGTCACCAGTAGAGACTCAGGCCATGTCTGAATATATTAAGGAAAATCTTGACAGAGGATTCACCTGCAAATCTCCATCTCCAGCTAGTGCAGGGTTCTTCTTTGTGAAGAAAAAAGATGGCACCCTACGTCCATGCATCCATTATAGGGGGCTCAACGAGATCACCATAAAGAACAAATATCCTCTTCCTCTGATTCCTGAATTGTTAAACTGCTCAGGTCTTGCAAAGATCTTCTCCAATTTAGACCTACGCGGACCCTATAACTTGATCAGGATCCAACAAGGGGTTGAGTGGAAAAACACTTTTAACACCCGAGATGATCACTATAAGTACTTGGTGAGGCCCTTTGGGCTAAGCAATGCCCTAGCAGTCTTCCAAGAGTTTTTGAATGAAATCTTCAGAGACTTGCTCTATTCCTGCATCGTGGTGTTCCTTGACAACATTCTTGTTTTCTCTCCAGATTTGGCTTCCCACCATAAACAGGTTTGTCAGTTCTTTCGAAGATTAAGAGAGAATCATCTGTATGCCCAGTTTGAAAAATGTATTTTTGATCAATCCTCCCTTCCATTTCTGGGGTACATAATATCCAATACTGGTCTACAGATCGACACGGAGAAGCTTTCTTCGATTCTAAAGTGGCCTCGTCCTTCTGGTTCGAAAGCAATCCACCGTTTCCTGGGGTTCGCCAACTATTACAGCCAGTTCATGCCTCATTTCTCGTCCTTGACAGCTCCTATCTCAGCCTTGAAATGCAAGGGAGTGAACTCCAAGAACAGCTGAGGTTGAATCAGCCTTTCAAGCTCTGAAGAGGGCTTTCTCTTCGGCCCCTGTGCTCCATCGTCCTGATGCTACTAAGCAATTTGTCTTGAGGTTGATGCATCTCCTATTGGAGCTGGGGCATTGCTTTCACAAAGATCTTCCTCTGGCAAGATGACAACCTGTGGCTTCTTCTCCAGGACCTTCTCCGCTCCTGAGCGCAACTACTCAATTTGGGACAGAGATTTGTTGGCCATCAAGATGGCACTGGAGGAATGACGTTACCTTTTGGAGGGTGGTGTTCTATACCGACCTCAAGAATGTTACCTCTCTGCAGTCTGCACAAAGACTTAATCCTCGTCAAGCGAGATGGTCCTTGTTCTTTACCCGCTTTGATTTCATTCTCCACTTCCATGCAGCTGAAAAAAACATCAAAGTAGATGCTCTTTTCAGGTCCTCTGATTCTACTGATCAGAAAGAGGAACCTCCGCACATCATTGATCCGGCTAAGATTCCTGTCTGCTCTGTTAAGTTATCTAAGATCCCACATGGAAAGACTTTCATTGCCGAGTCACTCAGGAGACGGGACTCAGGAGATGGGTTCCACAATGGGGTCACTACTAGAAAGTCACAGGACATGGTGGTCAGAAAAACACCTTCCAATTCATCACTCAACGGTACTAGTGGCCATCCATGAAGAAGGATATTCAAGATTTTGTCTTGGCTTTTCCCTTGTGCGCACAGAATAAGATACCTAAACAAAGCCCTGTTGGTCTCCTACTTCCTCTTCCTGTTCCCGAGGCTTTCTGGCAGCAAATAGCCAAGGACTTTATCACAGATTTGCCTGTTTCTTCCGGCTGTTACATCATTTCGGTAGTCGTGGACCACTTTTCCAAAGTGGCCCATTTTGTCCCTCTGCCAGGTCTTCCTTCAGCTCCTTAACTTGCCAAAAGATTCATCCAGCACATTTTCCATCTCCATGGTTTTCCTCATCGTATTGTCTCCGATAGAGATGTTCAATTCACTCTAGGTTCTGAAGCAAGCTGTTGAACGTGTCTTTGGACTTTTCGTCGGCATATCATCCTCAGTCTAATGGCCAAGTGGAGCTGGTCAACCAGATCCTTACAAATTTTCTGGGCCATTTTGTTAACCTCCATCATGATGACTAGGTCGATTTATTGCCCTGGGCTGAATTTTTCTATAATAATCATGTCAAAGCCACCGAGTAATGATTGTTCTTCATTGTTTATGGCCAGCAACCCAATATCCCACTTCCAGTACCGTCTACTACCTGTCCTGCAGTTGATGAGATCATTAAAGATTTTTTGAAGATTTGGAATTAGACCGAGACTGCCATGAAGGAAGCATCCGCAAGAAGGGTCTTTGCAGATAGGAGGCTCGGGAGTCCTCCTCAATTTTGTCCCGGCTATAAGGTCTGGCTGTCTTCTAAATACATCCAGCTTAAGGTACCCTCCTACAAATTAGGTCCACACTTTATTGGTCCATTTTAAGTTTTAGAGAGAATCAATAATGTTTGTGACCTACAAGTTGAAGTTGTCTGCCTCTCTCCAGATACCGAATTTGTTCCATGTCTCTCTGCTGAAGCCTGTCATCCTCAATAGTTTCTTAAAAAAAAAAACTGCCTCTACTCCTACTCCGGTCAGTGAGGAGATTGTCTACGAGGTCAAAAATATTCTGGGCATGAAGAAAAGTAGAGGTAGGACCTTGTTTCTCGTGGACTGGAAAGGATTTGGTCCTGAGGAAAGGTCTTGGGAACCAAGAGAGAACATCAACGCCCCTCTTCTTCTGAATTTTATTTTGACTAGGGTCAGGCCTGGGAAGAGAGGGTGTAAGGGGGGGGGAAGGTATACTGTTAGCCCAGCTCCCCATAGCTGCAATTCTGTCCCCACACACAGTTACGGGCACTGGGCTTCTTCACTCCTTCCCGCTGCCGCACGTTCTTAGCTGTGGTTTGCATTCCTGCCACCAGCTTGCACTCTTTCTCAGAGTATCTTGTGTGTATTTAGGGTGTATGCGGGCGTGTCTCTCCTCCCTTTGTGAGGCAATCTGCGCATGCCCTCTATCTTCTACTGCCCATAGCTGGTCTTCAGGAGGTATTTAAAGGTGCCACCTTTAACAGCGAGGCGCCAGAGCAACTTAGGTTCCTAGCTTGTCTAATTTCCTGTTTCAGTGAAGGTGTTCTGTTGGTTCTTGTCATTGGACTTCGGATTACACTTTATGGACTTTTTATGGGAAGGAAGGAACTGTAGTACCAGCAACTTGGCCAGGAGCACATTCAGCTTTTGCGCTGTTGGATGAGTGGACGTATACTGTGGTTTCTTTGCAATCACTTTAGTGATCGATTGCTGGCGAAACGGGTGACGAGGACTAGGAGGAGAAGCATCAGGACCAGTAGACGATGGGAAGGAAACACAGGTCCCATCTGCTGAGGTGGTGAAGTCTTGACTGCTGAAGAAGGAGTGACAAAATCCTATCAGCTGACCCTAGACTGCTGTGCACACGTTTAGACCCCAAAGGTGGGAATAAATGTGCCCCCTTTCCTAAGACTGAATAAAACCTATAGTCCATGAGATAGTGGACAAGGGGGAATAAAGGCAGCCTGCCTCCTCAAATCCTGAAGGAGACAGGTGTCTAACTTACAGCCTAGACAGAACACAAAAGGAAACCAAAATACACTTATCCTGAAGCTGAGAAGAAACAGCAATCCACCTTTCCTCAGAGTGAGAAAGAAACTATAACCCCCACGGGACACTGGGAATGGGCGAGATTTAAACTCATACAAACGACCCAACCCAGTGCACCTGCAGGGAGGCAGGTACAGCTCAATTCCAAGTTCCACTGCAAACAGAAAACACTACACACGTGTTGCCATCCTGACAGACCTCTGCACCTCACCAGAATAGGGCATGACATGATCGAATCGAAGCTGACGAAGTGGAATTCGATCCGAATTTAAGGAATTATTTGATTCTAACCGAATCCGAATTTCCTCATGCTTCGTTATAACAAACCGCATTTCTTCCTAAAATGACTGTTGTACGTGTGAGGACATGGAGCATGGTTATCTGTGAAGGCAGGATCATCCATAATGCCATGCATGCAGCCAATTAGCAGCTAGCCAGCCCTGTGATGTCACAGCCCTATAAATACCCTCAGCCATCTTGGATTGTGTCATTTTCCAGTGTACTTAGTGGAGGGAGAGACATCAGCAGGCGCTAGGTAGTGATGAGCGGCAGGTGCCATATTCGATTTCGACGAAATTCGCGAATATTCGAATGAATATTCGTTTCGTATTCGTCGAAATCGAATATTCGTCATTTTTTCTAGTTATCGCGATTAAAATGCGATTTAAATAATCGCATATTGCGATTTGTACTTAAGGCTACTTTCCTATTGGTTTCATATCTAGAATTAGCGAGGATGACGAATATGACGAATGTATTCGTCATATTCCTCAAAACGAAGATAACGAAGTATTCTACATCTTCGTTTTAGCAACCTATTCGTCAACCTCGCTAATTCTAGCAATCAAATAGGAAGGTTGACTATAGAGACAGCTGTGTTAAATTCGCTATGCGATTTTTTTTTTTTTTTAATACAATAATTATATTACTTGATATGATAATATTATTATAAGTATTCTATTTATTAAAAAAAAAAATCGCATAGCTAATTTAACACAGCTGTCTGGTAAGTCAACCTTCCTATTTGATTGCTAGAATTAGCGAGGTTGACGAATAGGTTGCTAAAACGAAGATGTAGAATACTCGTTATCTTCGTTTTGAGGAATATGACGAATACATTCGTCATATTCGTCATCCTCGCTAATTCTACCAAGCCAACCATAACTTCTGTGCTCATGGAGCGTCCCCATCACCATGGGAACGTCTCCATATACTAAAATGTACTGTCGGATTTGAGGAATTACGTTGAAATCGCAATGCGATTAATTCAAGTTATATTAATCGCATTGCGATTTCAACTTAGAGCTGGGTTTATAATGGGTCAGCTTGCTAGAATTAACGAAGTTAACGAATATGGAATATAGCAGCAGTGCTAAGTTGAAATCGCAATGCGATTAATTTAACTTAAAGTATTAGCATTGCGATTTCAACTTAGCACTGCTAGTGCATAGCTATATATTCCATATTAGTTAATTCTAACCTATGTAAGATAGCAGTGCTAAGTTGTAATCGCAATGCGATTAATATAACTTGAATTAATCGCATTGCGATTTCAGCGTAATTCCTCAAATCCGACAGTACATTTTAGTATATAGAGATTTTCCCATGGAAGGGACGCTCCATGAGCACGGAAGTCGGCAGAAGCGGCAACGGGCACTGACTGGAGCAGCCAGGAAGCCAGGAATCCTCATGACAGGTAAGAACTACTTTTGGGAAGTGGGAAAGAAAAAAATATAACTAAAAAAAAAAAAAAAAAAACGAATATTCGAAATAGCGAATTTATAGCGCTATATTCGAAATATTCGCGAATTAGCGAAGTGCCGATATTCGCTAAAAAAATTCGCTTTTCGAATATTCGCGCTCAACACTAGCGCTAGGGACAGTGCTAGAAAAACTTCATTGTGATAAAAAAACGATTTACAAGTTCAGGGAAAGATTATTCAAGGTGTAGGGAAAGGATAGGGAGGAATCATTCCGCAGCATTTAAGGTAAACAGGGTTCAGTAGAGGAGGTTACAGCCTGGGTAATAGGAACAATCCTATTACACCTTGCTGCCTGACTGGGCACCCAAATTGCCATTATACAGCTCTGTAATTGTAGCAACCCGTTCTTGTTATTGGAGTGCAAGTGCTGTTTGATACAGCCATTAATAGGGTTTATTACAAGGAAATATTTCTATCTCTTATCTGCCCTTGAGTTATACAGTATGTTCTAAAGCTTTTTTTGGCTTCTATTAGTGGGAAAAAAGGGCTTATTAGCCGTTTTGTCGTATATTAGTGACAAAAGAAAAATATATTTGCCGTTCAGCGGTGCAGTTATCTGTTCTAAAGCCATTTTTGTCATATATTAGTGGCAAAAGTAAAATATATTTGCTGTTCAGAGGAGCAGTTATATGTTTTAAAGCCTTTTTTGTCATGTATTAGTGGCAAAAGTAAAATATATTTGCTATTCAGTGGTGCAGTTAACCGTTTCTAAAGCCCTTTTTGTCATGTATTAGTGGCAAAAGTAAAATATATTTGCCGTTCAGTGGTGCAGTTAAATGTTCTAAAGCCTTTTGTGGCGTGTATTAGTGGCAAAAGAAAAATATATTTGCCACTTTTATATATTTGAAAAAAAAAAAAAAATATATATATATATATATATATATATATATATATATGTCTCCTTGCCACTCTGTGGCCTCATCATGCTGCTGCCACCTCTGCAATCTCTCATCGTCGTGCCACTCTGTGGCCTCCTGATGCTTCTGCCACCTCCACACTATGTCTGCCACCTCCACTCCGCCCCCCTGATGCACCCCTACAGTAGAAACTTCCAAAAAGGGACCCCATTTTGCAAACTATAGGATAAGGTTACAGTTTTATTGGTATTATTTTGGGGTACATATGATTTTTGATCACTCTTTATTATGTTTAGAGTTGAGCGGACACCTGGAAGTTCGGGTTCGAGGGGTTCGGCCGAACCTCACAAAAAAGTTTGGCTTCGGGATCCAAACTTAACCCGAACTTGACCCCAAACCCGAACCCCATTGAAATCAGTGGGGACCCGAACTTTTGGGCACTAAAATGGCTGCAAAAAAGTCCTGGAAAGGGCTAGAGGGCTGCAAAAGGCAGAAAAATGTGGGTAAGTGCCCTGCAAACAAATGTGGATAGGGAATTGATTTAAAAAAAAAAAAAAATTAAAAATCTAAATCTTGAACTAGGAGGAGGAAATGGGTGTGGAGTTGGAGGTTAAGGAGGCGTCAGGTGGCGTTCTGTCGCCTACTTACACCTGAGGAAGGTGTTTCACTTGGACCTGTAGTTGGCGCCGAACAGCCACCTCCTCTCCCAGCAACATGAGCTCAACCAACAACACCACGACCATGCCCACATCCCTTATTTGATGTTCTCCTCATTATTTGCATTCACACACCAGACTAACAGATGGTTTATTTCTGGTGTCAATTTAACTGCCAATAGTCAACAATTAAGTTCACTAACAGTAAGGGAGTGCTCGTGTCATAAACAGAATAAATTTCTTTAGGTCACACAACAGTGTAATGGAGCAATTCAATACAATTACTTCACTATCACTAAAAATTAGATTTTTCAAACCAACAATTTAAAAGCAGAAGTTAACGGTTTAATTTGACTGTCAGAAATGCAGCGTACACCACTAATGTGCTATCTACCACAAAACCTGTGTGTTAGCAACCAACTATGTAAATGCGGTGTTCAAAAGTTTACTTAAAATGACTGAAATACAGGGTAGGCCGCAGATCTGCTATGTAGCACAAAACCAGTGTTTATTGCAACAAACTACAGAAATGCAGTATGTCACTGCTAAATTTTAAAATACGTTTGTGTGCATTGTATGCAAAACTGCTCTGTGGAACAACAGTGTGTGTTTAATAACCCAACTACAGAAATGCAGTTTTTCACCGCAAAATTTTAAAACAGTTTTTTTAGCGTTGTATGCAAACTTGCTCTGTGGGACAACAGTACGGGTTTATTAACCCAAATACAGAAATGCAGTTTTTTTCCAGAAATTTTTAAAACTGTTTTTTCAGCGTTGTATGCAAACGTGCTCTGTGGCACAACAGTACGGGTTTATTAACCCAACTACAGAAATGCAGTATGTCACCCAAAAAATTTTTAAATAGGTTTTTCAGCCTTGTGTGCAAACGCGCTCTGTGGTACGACAGTACGGGTTTATTACAGCAACTACAGAAATGCAATATTTCACGGCAAAATTTTAAAATAGGTTTTTCTGCAGTGTATGCAAACGTGCTCTGTGGTATGACAGTACAGGTTTATTCCACCAACTATAGAAATGCACATGCAGGTCACATGCAGTTCCAAGGACACTGCAGTTGCTAAAATGTCCGCCGACCCCCACCTCACTAGCATAGCACCCTCAATAATTGCTGTAGTTTGAAGAGTTAACACCACCAAGTTCAACAGATTTTTTCCCTAATCTGTCCCTCACATAAGCGGCAGTCCCTACACTGAGAAGAGCAGAGTGACGCGCAGCGCTACATGACTCGAGCTTAAATAGAGTCTGGGTCACATGCTGAACTTAGCCAATCACAGCCATGCCAATAGTAGGCATGGCTGTGATGGCTTGTTAGGGCAAAGTAGTGAAATGCTTGTTGATATGTCAAATATGTCTATTTCTTTGTTTGTTTGTTTGTTTGTTTGTTTGTTTGTTTTAGTTTTACATAATAAAGCATTTTTTATTTTCTTTTTTTTTGTATCTCCAATGCCATCATTTTTTTATTTTTCTGCTGATTGTCTTGTGCAGGGGCTTGATTTTTTGCAGGAAGAGAGGACTTTTTTATTAGTACCATTTTTGGGTACATTAGATTTTTTTGATAATTCATTATTACACTTTATGGGGCAAGGTAACAAAAAAATTGTCTGTTTTGGCACAGTTTTTATTTATTTATTTTATGGCGTTCACCTGTGGGGGTAGATCATGTAATATTTTTATAGAGCATATCTTTACAGACGCGGCAATACATAATATGTCTACTTTTTATTTATTTATTTCACTTTAGCACAATAATAGCATTTTTGAAACAAAAAAAATATCATTTTAGTGTCTCCATAGTCTGAGTCATAGTTATTTTTATTTTTTTTGTCCGATTGTCTTAGGTAGGGCCTAATTTTTTGCAGGATGAGGTGACGGTTTGATTGGTACTATTTTGCAGGGAATGCGCCTTTTTGATTGCTTTCTGTGATGTAAGATGACAAAAATTGCTTTTTTGCCAGTCTTTTCAATTTCATTTTTTTATGGTGTTTATCTGATGGGGTATATTATGGGATATATTTATAGAGCTAGTAGTTACGGACGTATCAGTACCTAATATGTTTGTTTTTTCTATTTTTTATTATAAAATCAGGGGAAAGAGGCTTTTTTTTTGCTTTTTTTTACTTAAAACTTTATTTTTTATGATTAAAAACACTTTTTTTACTTTTTTTTTAACTTTATTTCTGTCCCACTCTGGGACTTCAACTTTTGGGGGTCTGACCCCCTCTGCAATGCATTACAATACATCTGTATGCATTGCCTGTTATTGTATTACACTAAGTAATACACTAACAGGGTGCCTAGGAGACCCAGCCAGGAGCAGCCTGCCTCAGCAAGGCATTAGGCTGCCTTCTCACTTCTCACGTACTCATGACCGCAACACCTTCTATACCGTGGCCTTCGGCGCTGACCGCGGCATAGAAGGGGTTAAGCCACCTGCATCGGCTTATACAGCGATGTCACTGATAGCCGGGCCGGGCGTTTTAGACGCCAGTCTTAATAACCCCTTGCCCTGGAGATGGATCCGACGAAGTTATGCAGGCCCCAGTGTATAAAATTATAAATGAGACAGGCATTACAGTCCATCCCCTTCCCATGTCAAGCCCCCTTTTTTAGACCTGGCGGGAGTGGGGAAAAGTCGCAGACTGCGGCGCAAATAACCTTTGCGGCAGATATATGCCAGAAAAATTGTGTATATCTCATAGTAAATGACCCCTATAATGTTTAGCATTTAGGCCAAATAGTTCAACTTGGTCTCATCTGCCCAAAGCACCTTCTTCCACGTGTCTGTTGTGTCCCCTACACTACATGTTGCAAACTGCAACTAATAGTTGTTCTGAGGACAGATTCTCTTACCTGAGCCTCTTGGCTGCTTCTTTAATTAGTGCTCTTCTTGCCTGGGCTGTCACTTTGGGTGGACGCCATATCTTGGTATGTTTGCAGTTGTGCCATACACCTTCCATTTTCGAATGATGGATTAAACAGTGCTCTGTGAGGCTGAATGCACACGATCAGGATTGCGTGCGGATTTTCCGCGCGGATTTGCGTGCGGAAAATCCGCACCGTACATCTTGTACATTGTATTGTATGAGAATTTGAAATTCTCAATGCACACGATGCGGATTTTTTCAGCGCGGATTTTGACCTGCGGTGCGGATTTTAAAATCCGCAGCATGTCAATTCTTTTTTTTTTTCCTGTCCGGATATCTTGCGGATTTTCTCAATTCACTTCAATGTGGAGGATAAAATCCGGATGGTGCACGCACACAGTGCGGATTTTGATGCGGATCCGCATGCGGAAAATCCGCATGCAAATCCGCATGCAAATCCGCATGCAAATCCGCATGCAAATCCGCACCTATTGATGCGGATTTACCGCACGGATTTGCCTGCGAACACCGACGGATTTCAGTGCGGATTCTCCGCACATGAATCCTGAACGTGTGCATGTAGCCTGAGATGTTCAGAGCTTGGGATATTTTTGTTATAACCTAACCCTGCTTTACACTTCTCCACAACTTTATCCCTGACCTGTCTGGTCTGTTTCTTGGTTTTCATGATGCTGTTTGATGACTAATGTTCACTAACAAACCCCTGAGGCCTTCACAGAACAGCTGTAGTTATACTGATAATAAATTACACACAGGTGGACTCTAATTACCAATTAGGTGACTTCTGAAGGCAATTGATCACAGTGGATTTTATTTAGGGGTATCAGAGTACAGGGGGCTGAATACAAATGCACGCCACAAATTTCTGATTTTTATTTATTAAAAATTGTTAAAACCATGTATCATTTTCTTTTTACTTCGCAAATACTTGCTACTTTGTGTTAGTCAATTACATAAAATACATTTAAGTTTGTGTGTGTAACGTGAAAAAATGTGGAAAAGTTCAAGGGATATGAATACTTTTTCAAGGCACTGTATCATTGTGGGTTCCTTATCCCCATCTCTATTCTCTGCCCTGTATTTGCCCCAACTACCCCCACTGCCATTACCGGTCCCCAGCCTTTTCCTGAACTTCATCCTCAGCACAGTCCAAACGGTGACTGCTCTAACAGAAGTCATCAACAGGAAGACTCCCTTAACTGTCTGCCGTAGGACATGGTTAAGAATTGTTACCACTTCTTAGGAATAAAGAAAGCACTGAACTAGGAAGGGGCAAGAAAGACAGAGAAGATACCACTAAAAGCCTTCTCTGCTGCATGGAGGAGGCGCAAGAAGAATGCTGTGAGACCTGGCTCCTTGGCATGGTGTCAGATTTAAAAAAAACCTCCACGTCATCCTACTGTGACTGAGAGTAAAAGTGAGCCATCCAATCAACAGTCTTTTTTTCCTCGATGATAATATTGCGCCTTTTCGAAGCCACAGAGAACTGTGGCCTACTACTAATACTACTACTACTTCTGGACGGATAGCTGGTGCTGCTGCTAACCACATTCTGGCTCGGGAAGAACAAGTTCTTGCCCTGGGTCTTTTGTTTGGAACCCTTCTGTTTTCCTGACATTTTTTGGCCTAATGTACACAGTCACACAGAGTATGCAACAGTTTGCAAGTCTGTTTTATGGAATTAAAAAATAGAGAGTCGCAGTAAAATGTCCTTCCCTTTCCACAAACACACTGAAGACACTGCTACTGACAATTGACTTTGGAAATAGTGCAGTATCAGCGCCACTAACAAATTTGGACCTAGTGTCTTATGTGCAAATATGCAGGTTCTGAAAAAAAAGCTTATTCTAGTGTAAAACTCAAGTTCCCCTAGTGGTCTCCACGACGGCACCTTTGAATTGGCCCTGCCTCTATTAGGGACAGGAAAAACATGCAGAGAGATTAAATTACCCCTCCTATCTCTCTCTTCATGTTTTTCCTGTCCGTGTTCAGAGAGGAAGGTGCAGAGAGCACTCAGGACTAAGTACCCTGTCTCTAATATTTAGGGAATGTTTTGCAGAGGAAGAAGGGAAAGCCCATTGCTCCCTACCTTATTCGGTCAGTCTCTGCTGTAGGAGGTGAAATATGCAGTGTAAACCTCCTTCATGTTCCCCCTTGTCAATAGGTGGATGCAGCATGGGATTTGGCGACGCTCATGTGTCCTCTCAGGTAGAGCATACATAATTTGCAGTCAGGCTGTAAGGGCGTGATGCTCTAATAGGTAACACCATATTGAACATTCCACTTCCGAAACTGGCATCAGTTTGGTGTTGCCAGTTCTAGTGACATCAGACATGTCATCAGCAATCTGAGATTTAAAAGACATGTAGCCAGGAACAGTGAGGAGCTTACTTTCTTGGTGGCAAATCTGGTCAAGGGGCGGATATAGCGCAACATGGATCCCAGCCCAGTGACTACTGGTCCACTGTCCATGGCAACTGTAAGCATAAAGATATATATATTTATATATATATATATATATATATATATATATATATATATTGTGGGGATTTGCTCTGGTAGACAGGCTTGCGGACGCAGTATAGAGGCAAGGTACACAGTTCTCTGGGTAAAGCAGAAGTGTTTTATTCACACTCAGCAACACAGAAACAGTCTTAGTGCTTGTTCACATGGGGCAAAACAGAAACAGTCTTAGTGCTTGTTCACACGAGGCAAAATTCAAGGCAAAAGTCCCACAGCAAAGTCACCTGAGTGGTCGGCGTTAGTTCACACCTGACAGTTGGCTCGGTCACGCAAAGCTTCCACCAGAGGCTTCTAGGTAGACTGCATGCCTGACGGCAGACTCTTGCTCTCAGCCCTGAGAGCTCCACAGCAACACCAGCAGCCTCCAGGATACTCACCTCCTCACCTGCTGAGGTGGCTGCCTTTTTAAAGGCCCGGAAAAAGTCCGGCCTGGACCGTGGGGAATAGTCTCCCACCCAGCACTTGACTATTCCCAATAAGAGCCGGCCCGGATTGGCTTTGTAGCCATACTAAATATCAATGTGTCAAACAGCACTAGCTGCTGCTGACACACAAAAAATCTGGCCCTTATCTCACCGAGGCCAGGAACCTCGGTGACACGTACCTTCCGTCGACGACGGAACCTTGCGCCCTCTTACATACCCCCCCCCTTTGTTCAACCCTGAGGGGGTGAACACATGTGAGGCAGTGGACGCGGGACAGGGCATCTGCATTACCCTGCAAGCGGCCTGCCCTGTGTTCTACTGAGAACTTGAAGTTCTGTAAGGACAGGAACCACCTGGTGACCCGAGCATTCCTCTCCTTGGCCTGGCTCATCCACTTGAGAGGGGAATGGTCGGTCACCAGACGGAACTTCCTCCCTAACAAGTAATAGCGGAGAGACTCGAGTGCCCACTTGATAGCCAGGCACTCCCTCTCCACTATGCTATACCTGGTCTCGGCTGGGTTGAGCTTACGGCTCAGGAAGACAACGGGATGTTCTTCGCCGTTGACTTCCTAAGACAGTACAGCACCGAGGCCTACCTCCGAGGCATCCGTCTGTACTATGAATTCCCTGTTGAAGTCGGGTGTCACCAAAACCGGGGACCCACACAGGGCCGACTTCAACGCAGAGAAAGCCTCTTCCGCCTTCTCACTCCAGTGAACCTTTCCGGAATTTCGTCCCTTTAACAGGTCTGTCAACGGTGCTGCTATCGTGGCAAAGTGGGGCACAAACCTCATGTAGTACCCTACAATCCCCAGAAACGATTTTACCTGCCTGGTGGTGACCGGTCGGGGCCAATTACGTATTGCCTCCATCTTATTTACCTGAGGTTTGATGACTCCCCGCCCAATGACATACCCCAGATACTTGGTCTCTTCTAACCCAATTGCACACTTTTTTGGATTAGCGGTTAGTCCAGCTTTTCTAAGGGCATCCACTACCGCCTGCACTTTGGGCAAGTGGCTTTCCCAGTCGGTGCTGTGGATGACTACATCATCTAAGTAGGCCGAGGCGTAACGACGATGAGGTCGCAGCACAATGTCCATTAACCTTTGGAAAGTGGCGGGGGCGCCATGCAGGCCAAATGGTAATACCTTATAATGATACAGGCCCTGCGGGGTAACCAAAGCAGTTTTTTCCTTGGCCAACTCAGTTAAGGGTACCTGCCAGTACCCTTTAGTGAGGTCTAGCACAGAAAAATAACGGGCTTGCCCTAAATTCTCAACAAGCTCGTCTAACCGGGCATGGGATACGCTTCAAACTTGGACACTTCATTTAACTTGCGAAAATCGTTGCAGAACCGCAACGTCCCATCTGGCTTGGGTATTAGGACTATGGGACTCGCCCATTCACTTTTCGACTCCTCAATGACATCAAGCTTCAACATTAATTGCACTTCCTCCGCGATGGCCCGTCGTCGAGCCTCGGGTACCCGGTATGGTTTTAACCGGATCTTGGCCTGAGACTCCGTGACCATATCATGTTGGATGAGGGAAGTGCGGCTAGGGAGGTCCGAGAACACATCCCTGTTCCGACTGATGAACTCCCTGACTTCCTGAACCTGTTTGGAAGACAGGCTGTCTGCAATTTTTACCGTGGTTACTGCTTCACAGGCCTCAAACTGTGGGGCTGGACCCTTTTCACCTAGAAGCCCTGGACGGGGGCTGTTGTCGGACGAGTCCCTATCTTTCCCCGGCTTGAGTAAATTCACATGGTACACCTGCTCCGGCTTGCGCCTCCCTGGCTGGTGTACTTTGTAATTTACTTCCCCTACCTTCTCGATCACCTCATAGGGCCCCTGCCACCTAGCTAGGAACTTACTGTCAAGGGTAGGTACCAGAACCAAAACCCGATCTCCCGGATTGAAATCCCGTACCCAAGCCTGACGATTATACACCCTACTCTGGGCTTGTTGCGCTGCCTCCATATGCTCCCGGACCAGCGGCAACACCCTTTCCATCCGTTCCTGCATCTGGGTGACATACTCAATGACACTTTTATGGGGGTCGGGTTGTTGTTTCCACGCTTCCTTGGCGATGTCTAACAGGCCCTGAGGGTGTCGGCCATAAAGCAGTTCGAAGGGCGAGAACCCAGTAGAGGCCTGGGGCACCTCTCGCACTGCGAACATGAGATAGGGCAGAAGCAGGTCCCAGTCCTTCCCATCTCTAGACACCACTCTTTTTAACATATTTTTTAAAGTTTGGTTAAACCTTTCGACGAGACCGTCCGTTTGCGGATGGTAAACGGACGTCCGCAACTGTTTTATACGCAACAACTTACATAGTTCCCTCATAACCTTGGACATAAAAGGGGTCCCTTGGTCTGTCAGAACCTCCTTAGGCAGGCCCACCCGGGAAAACATTTCCATTAACTCCTTAGCTATGAGCTTAGCTGATGTATGTCGCAGGGGCACCGCCTCCGGATACCGAGTGGCGTAATCGAGAACGACCAGAATGTGTTGGTGGCCCCTAGCAGACTTCGGTATGGGCCCTATTAGATCCATAGCGATTCGCTCAAACGGTACCTCAATGATTGGAAGAGGTACCAGAGGACTACGGAAATGTGGCTGGGGGGTATTTACCTGACAGGTTGGACAGGACTTACAATAATTTTCTACCTCCTTGAACACACTGGGCCAATAAAACCGCTGCAGTATGAGGTCCTGGGTTTTCTGCCACCCCAAGTGTCCCCCAAGAACATGTTGGTGGGCAAGCTCCATAACGAGCTTGCGATACGCTGTGGGCACCACCAACTGTTCAACATGCTCACCCCGGATTTGGTTCAACCGATACAACATTTCCTGGTGAACAACAAAACGGGGAAACATTAACTCAGCCCCAGGTTTTTGAGGTTTACCATCAATTACCACAACGTTCTCCCAGGCCCTGGCTAGGGTTTGGTCCCGGTGTTGCGCGGTCCCAAAATTTTCTCCGGAGACATTGAGGTCTACCAACTCAGGTCCCGGTGGCAAGCCCTCCATGTCTCCCACCATTACACTCAGTGGGGTTGTCTCCTCCTCCATCACAGAAGTAGTGGTCACCCCTACCGCTGGTGCCTCTGCCTCGGGATCCTCGGGTTCGGGACCCGGACATTTTTCTTCCCCATAGGTAGGCAACCTGTTCCTCCACAAAGTCCAGAACAGGGGAAAGTCCCTCCCCAATATTGCGGCATAAGGGAGCCGTCTACCCACTCCCACGACATGTGGTACCTCTTTCCCACCCACCATCAGGTTAACCTTAGTGGTGGGATACTCCCGGCGATCCCCATGTATACAGACAATGGTAAGGGTTCGCTTTTCTGGGAGTTTTTCCGTTACAGGCTCCCAGAGTCCAGCAGGGCCTGCACGGAGTGTCCATTAACCACGATGTCACACATCGGAGGGGTGTCCGCGGCCAGCAGGGGGTCAGCTATATACACTGGTTGGGCAAAAAGAGAGGACCCGCAGTCCATGGGTTCGGATGACCTAGGGCAGTTGGCGGCCACATGTCCCCAGTCCTAACAATGCCAACATCTGACCCCCGCAGCCTCTCTCCTCCCCAGGGTATTCCTCCCACGGACTGGAGATCCACTCCCCTCATTATGAGGTAGGAACCGTTTTCCAGGATCCCGGGTCGGCAACTGGGGCTGACGTGACTTCGGTAGTACCGCAGAGTCCCTCAACAAATCCTGAGTGGCCATATACCTCTCCACCAGGCTAACCAGTTGTTCCAGGTTGCCTGGATCGCCTTTCCCACCCAGCGCTGTATGGCTCTCGGGAGGGTACGCACAAACCTGTCGACCACGACCCATTCAACCATCTGAGAAGGGCTCAACAGTTCAGGCTGAAGCCATTTTTTTACTAGGTGAAGCAAGTCATAGGCTTGTGACAGGACGGGTTGGGACTCGGAAAACACCCACTGACACACTCTGTTCACTCGCACATAGGTGTTTACTCTCAACCTGGCCAACACCTCACCTTTTAGCCTCTCATAGTCCTTTGCCTCCTCGCAGCTGAGGTTAAAATAGGCCTTTTGTGCGTCCCCCACCAGAAAAGGCGCCACCACCTCAGCCCATTGCTCCAATGGCAGCCTCTCTTGCTCGGCGGTTCTTTCAAACACCGTCAGGAATGCCTCTATATCGTCTTCTGGACCCATTTTCCTCAGGGCGGATCGGACTTTGTCCCTGGCGGTAGACACAGTCGGGGCCATCGTGGTTGCAACTCCTTGCTGGGCCATTCGCATCGACTCCTGCAAGGCTATCAGCTGCTGCACTAGGAGATTGTTCGTCTGCTGCGTGCACACATAGCCTCCTCATGTCTTTTTTGCTGTAGCTCATTAGCCTCCACATGTCTTTTTTGCTGTAGCTCATTAGCCTTTTGCTGATGTAAAAGTAGCTGATTGGTCTCCCTCTGCTGCACGTTCGCGTCCATGGGAGCTTTCACAGCAGCCTCCATGTTGCCAGAAACCACAAAAGTTGCAGGCCTGATATATGACATGCAGTCCAACACAGCAAAAACAAAAACTTTCGGCGTTCAGGCCAGCCTCACTGCGCATGCCCGCATCCGACACCAAATGTGGGGATTTGCTCTGGTAGACAGGATTGCGGATGCAGTATAGAGGCAAGGTACACAGTTCTCTGGGTAAAGCAGAAGTGTTTTATTAACACTCAGCAACACAGAAACAGTCTTAGTGCTTGTTCACATGGGGCAAAACAGAAACAGTCTTAGTGCTTGTTCACACGAGGCAAATCTCAAGGCAAAAATATAAGTCCCACAGCAAGGTCACCTGAGTGGTCGGCGTTAGTTCACACCTGACAGTTGGCTCGGTCATGCAAAGCTTCCACCAGAGGCTTCTAGGTAGACTGCACGCCTGACTGCAGACTCTTGCTCTCAGCCCTGAGAGCTCCACAGCAACACCAGCAGCTTCCAGGTTAATCACCTCCTCACCTGCTGAGGTGGCTGCCTTTTTAAAGGCCCGGAAAAAGTCCGGCCTGGACCGTGGGGAATAGTCTCCCACCCAGCACTTGACTATTCCCAATAAGAGCCGGCCTGGTTTGGCTTTGTAGCCATACTAAATATCAACGTGTCAAACAGCACTAGCTGCTGCTGACACCCAAAAAATCCGGCTCTTATCTCACCGAGGCCAGGAACCTCGGTGACACGTACCTGCCGTCGACGAAGGAACCTTGCGCCCTCTTACAATATACACAGTATATATACAGTGCTGCCCATAATTATTCATACCCCTGGCAAATTTTGACTTAAAGAGGACCTTTCATTAGTCTAAAAAATGTGTACTAAGTATGCTGACATGTAGAGCGGCGCCCAGGAATCTCACTCCACTTACTATTATCCCTGGGCGCCGCTCCGTTCGCCCGGTATAGGCTCCGGTATCTTCTGGGACTTGGTTATACTAGGCGGAGCCTAGTACACTTGGTTATAGTAGGCGTATCCCAGGCTGTAGCGCTGGCCAATCGCAGCGCACAGCTCATATCCTGGGAGTTATTTTTTCCTCCCAGGCTGTGAGCTGAACGCAGCGATTGGCCAGCGCTACAGCCTGGGATACGCCTACTATAACCAAGTGTACTAGGCTCCGCCTAGTATAACTAAGTCCCAGAAGATACCGGAGCCTATACCGGGCGAACAGAGCGGCGCCCAGGGATAATAGTAAGTGCAGGGAGATCACTGAGCGCCGCTCTACATGTCAGCATACTTAGTACACATTTTTTAGACTAATGAAAGGTCCTCTTTAAAGTTACTTTTATTCAACCAGCAAGTAATTTTTTGACGGGAAATGACATAGGTGTCTCCCAAAAGATAATAAGACGATGTATAAGAGGCATTATTGTGGAAAAAAACATTCCTCAGCTTTTATTTACATTTAAGCAAAAAGTGTCCAGTCCAAAATCATTCATACCCTTCTCAATAATAAATAGAAAAGCCTCTATTGTCTATTACAGCAATCAAACGCTTCCTATAATTGCAGGGAAACAGGGAATAGGTATATTTTGATACAGCGAATATGTCAGACCAGGAAGAAGATTAGGGCTCATCTGATGAGGAAGAGAAAAATTATTCTTGTCTACATAAGATTTAGACCAATTAATTAGAGCAATCCTTAACCCTATCAAACTAGAATAGGTTAAAGAAAAAATCCTCTGGAGGCCTAGATGAAAAACATAAAAGTTTTTCCTATTTATGAGAATATTCATAATTTATTCTTAAAGGAGTGGAACAACCCAGAGAAAATGTTTATTATTCTTAGGGGGCTTAAGTGTAGATACCCCTTTAATGAGAAATGGGATTTTGTGCTGATGATAGAATCTTTAGTAGCAAAGCTCATTAAAAATATATATGTCCTCTTTGAGGATGTGACACAGTTAAAGGACCCTATGGACAAGAAAGCAGGAGGGCTCATTAAAAAAAACTTGGGAAATGGCCACATCTAGTTTTCATCCTGGAGTAGCTAGAGCTTTATGTGTCTGGTTAGACCAGCTAAAATTAAATTTAAGGGAGAAGTCTCCTAGGGAACAGATTATTTCCTCTCTTCCACTGTTTAAAAATGGCCACTGGGTTTCTTGCCGATTCCTAAGCAGAATCGGTTTAAATGGCAACTAGAACCTCTGTCTTAGCTAATTGTCTTAGCTAATTCGGTAAGAAGGTTGCTATGGTTAAGATCATGTAAAGGCGATTTAACTTCAAAAAGTAATTTATGCTTTGTCCCTTTCCATTAATAATACATTTTCGCCCAGAAATAGAACTAAACTCTTTAAAAAAAGCCTCGGATAGTAGGAGAAGATTTCCAGAGGAAAATAGATTTTGTAAAGATAGACCTCATAAAAAGAGGAATTTTCGAACGCCAGGTAAAACAGGGAGATGGAGTTACAGGAAGGGTGGTAAAGGGAGATCCTTTCTGTTTGAGTCCAAAGAGCAACACTCCACCTCCAAATGATGCCAAAATAGTAGGAGAAAGACTGGCCGAATTTACAACTCAATAGCAGTCGATCACCAACAATAATTGGATTTTGAGAATTTTACAGAAAGGATACAAAATAAAGTTTATAGAAACTCCTCCAGAAAAATTCTACCTTACCTACCATCCATTAGGCATGGTGCACAAAACTTTAAGCAAAGGAGTACACAATCCTTTCAATATGAGAGTGATTCAACCTGTACCAGGAAAGGAAAAATCCCAATGGGGCGTACTGCACAATTTAAAACTTAAAACCCTATTCTGTACATGAAGTTTAAGATAAAATCAACAATATCGTTCACTTCAAAAGAGGCAAGAATGATAACAATAGATCTAAAGGACGCTTATTTTCACATCCCTATTCATGCAGATCACCACAAATATCTGATAAGAAATTATCAATTCACATGTCCCCCCTTTGAGATATCTTCTGCCCCAGGCTATTCATAAAAACTATGGCAGAAATTCTTGCATTCCTAAGATTTCAGGGGGTACTAATAGTACCTTATCTAGACAGTCTTCTGGTTAGAGTCACAAAAACAGGATTTTCAAACCCATACCTAATTAGTTCTAACAACATTGCAGAGTTTAGGGTGGATAAAAAAGTAGAAGAAGTTGGACTTAATCGCCTCTCAGGAGAAGAAATTTCTGCAACTGAATTTGAATTCAGTGAGCCAAAAAACACTTCCACCAATGTAAAAAATATTAAACTTATGTCAGCTTATCAGGCAATTCAGGAGAAAACCAAAAGTGATGGTGAGACAAGCCATTACGATACTGGGTCATATGACGCCTGTATCTCTGCAGTTACATGGGGTCAGCATAATCACTACAAAATCTAATCCTAAGCAGTTGGAACACAAGCACACAGTCTTTGGATCGGCCTTTGATTTTATCCAGCCAGGCAAATCAATCTCTTCTCTGGTTTCTACACAAAGATCATCTACAGTCAGGACTAAGTTGGATACCGGAACCAATCCGTCTAATGACTACAGATGCAAGTACTCTAGGATGGGGAGCTCATGTTGACGATTTATCTTTTCAGGGGTCTTGGAACAACATTGTCAAATCATAGAGAACTAAAAGCAATATAGAAAGTAATGAAGGCCACCTTGCATATAATATCAGATACCCATTTAAAAATATATTTGGACAATGTGACAGCTATTGAGTTTATCCAACATCAAGAGGGCACAAGAGGAGATTAAGAGGAGATCATCTCAGGAGATTAGAAAACAGAATATTTCAATGGACAGAAAACAACCTTCTCTCTTTATCAGCAGTCCATCTAAGAGCACAAGAGAACACGTGGGCAGATTTCCTAAGCAGGAATCGGATTCTACCAGGAGAATGGTAATTGGCAGATCAAGCTTTAAATCTGATAGTAAATTCATGGGGCACTCCAACAATGGATCTCTTTGCCAGAAGAAAAAAACTGAAAGTGAAAAAAAAAATTCTGTTGTCTATACCCAGAGGATATACCGACATTTGTTGATGCATTTTCAATAAAATGAACTCTATATCTTCTCTATGCTTTCCCGCCTATCAGTAGTATAGCAAAGGTTCTACAGAAGATAAAGATAGAGAAAGCCAAATAAATTTTAATAGCCCCCTACTGGCCCAAAAGAGCATGATTTTTTTCTCCTGAAGGAAATGAGCCATGCAGGCAAGCTATAGCTCTCTCACATTCCTCATCTAGTAACCCAAGGTCCAGTTATCCATCCAAATCTAAAATTATTAGACGTAAGGATGTGGATTTTGCACGTGTCTATCTAGAGGAAAATTATTTTTCCTCTAGCCTAATCAATATGCTACTACTCAGTAGAAAATCATGCACTAAGAGTAGAGTTGAGCGAACACCTGGAAGTATTGGTTTCGGCCGAACTTCACAAAATAGTTTGGGTTCGTGATCCGAACTTGACTCGAACTTGACCCTGAACCCGAACCCCATTCAAGTCAATGGGGACCCGAACTTTTGGGCACTAAAATGGCTGTAAAATAGCCCTAGAAATAGCTAGATGGCTAGACACTGATCTGCAAATAAATGTGGATAGGGAAATGACTTAAAATAAAATAAAATACAGAAAAATAATAAATAAACCTTCTAAAGCTGAGCCCAAATGAGTGACAGTGGCACTTGCCTCCCAGCAAACAGAGGATGTGGCAGCAACGCCGCCACATCTTTTAAAGTCACCAAGCATCTCCACAGAATCCCATGAAAGTGTTCAGCTATCCATCTCCCAAACACTGGAGAGAAAGAGGAAGTACCCCCCTACCCACTCGCGATCCCTGACTCTGAATGTCTGGATTTTAAAATTTCTGATCCTTTGAAATGCTGTCATTCTGTCTGGTGGGAATTTTTTAAAACCTTATGGCGGTGGCTCTCCCACAGTACATGGTTCCCAGCCGCCACTACTTTTGCAGGAGAGACATCCCTTCCCTGCACAACCAAGTGGGGGACAAAATCAGGTGTGCACTGCGCAACACTATCTGTGACAACGTCCACATAACCACCAATACGTGGACCAGTAAGCATGGGCAGGAAAGTAATATCTCCCTAACAACACACTGGGTAAATGTAGTGGCAGCTAGCCCAGAGGCAGAAAGCATTTTTGCGAATGTTCTTCCGCCCCCGAGGATTGCAGGGCATTTCTTTTTTCCTCTTGTTGCCTCCTCCTCCTACTCGGCTTCCTCCTCCTCTACCTCCTCCTCATCCACTCAGCGTAACACCTTCACCACCAACAGCAGCACAGCCAGGGGGAAACGACAGCAGGCTGTTTTAAAACGTGTGTGTTTGTGGCACAAACCCCACACTGCGCAGGAGCTGTGGACGAGCATGGAACAACAGACCGATGATTGGCTGGTGCCACTGAGCCTCCAGCCCAGCCTGGTGTTGTGCGATAATAGGCGAAATATCATAGCAGCTCCGGGCCTAGCCGGTTTGACTCACATCCCCTGCCTGCCACATCTGCTGAATTTGGTGGTGCAGAAATTCCTGAACAACAGACAGTGAAAATCAATTCAGTTAATCCAACACTTATATTCTGGTGTCACAAATTCACTTTTATTGTTGCTCAAGGACCCCTGCGGCCTGAGCTGCAGATGTGACAAATAATTTTATTAAATTTGTTGGTTAGATTGTCGGTTAACATTTCCACGGCTATCAGGACTTTTTATTATATATTGTAACAAAAACTATACAAGGAATATTTCAACAAGAGAAAATTAACCTGAACAGCCTCACACCACACACACAACACCCCCACCCCCCTTTCACTCAAACCATTAACACACTATTTACAAATTTACTTAAAAACATATTTGTGGTCGGATCGGCTATCAGAAAGGTGTACGTAACCTATCTACAACAAGCAGTAGAATTGTGCCATAACTGCTGCGGTAGGGCAGCCTAAAGGGGGCCACCCTAATATGAAGTGACTGTAAGATGGTGTGGGTGGGTGGGTGAAATCAGCTGAATCGGCGTCAGCCTGGGCCCACAGGTGCCTATAAATAGCCTTGTAATCAGCCTCCCCTCCCACAAATACAGCAAAGGTCTTTGCTTAATACTTGTGGTCGGATCGGCTATCAGAAAGGTGTACGTAACCTATCTACAACAAGCAGTAGAATTGTGCCATAACTGCTGCGGTAGGGCAGCCTAAAGGGGCCAAAAAGAGCAGACCTTAGTTTAGAGCAAAACATATACATACCATTACGACACCCACTTTGAACGCAAAGACACTACACGATGAAGGTGCGGAATATACCGTACGTACCACAGAGACTTCAATGTAGCTTTGTCACGTGCGCCGGCACGTCGTTCTTGGAGGTAGCTAATGTTGATGCTTTTGAAAGAGTGGTTGGTAATCAGAAACGATTTACTCCTATGTTGAACAACATATGAACATATTACGAGACGGTCTGAATCCTGAGAGCTGCAGACTAAAACAACAATGGTGAATCTGATGGAAGGGCCTAATTGAAGTCCAACCATTCGCCAAGGGCCCTGTTAATAGTAGCAAAATACTTCACCTATACTTATTCCCCCGACCACCGCTTTAATTATTATTATTATTTTTTATAAAGGACCCAAAAAGTTAGAAGATGGCGGATGCCGTCTAACTCTAGTAATGGATTAAGTGAAATGTGTAGACTCACCAGGCCTGGGGAACCATAAGCACGAGTACATGGCTGATCCAATTAACGAGCTAATGTTGCCTGTAATGAGGACAGAAAACATACCCACCATACTAGCAGTTGTGACAGGAAATAAGCTTAAGGTCGTGATAAACTATGTATGCTGCGCCTACAGTAGTGATAGGACTTGTTGAGACCATAGACGTGACAGACTACGTATATTGTGCCTTATTATTGTACCTACTACTGGATGATAGACCGGTACCCAGAAACTAGGTGCGACACCAACACCCTCAGCCCGAATTTGACGATTAAGTAAGCATGTCTGTAATGAAGACATAATGTACACCCAATGCCTGCCGCTATGACAGAACAAGCTTAAGGTCATGATAGACTACGTATGCTGTGCCTGTAGTCGCGCTAGGACTCATCGTGTCAGTAACGTGACAGACTTCGTAAGTCGCCTGTAGTCGTGACAGGACTTATTAGTCTGTAGTCGTGACAGACTTCGTAAATCGCCTGTAGTCGTGACAGGACTTATTAGTCTGTAGTCGTGACAGACTTCGTAAATCGCCTGTAGTGGTGAGACAGGACTTATTAGTCTGTAGTCGTGACAGACTTCGTAAATCGCCTGTAGTCGTGACAGGACTTATTAGTCTGTAGTCGTGACAGACTTCGTAAATCGCCTGTAGTCGTGACAGGACTTATTAGTCTGTAGTCGTGACAGACTTCGTAAATCGCCTGTAGTGGTGAGACAGGACTTATTAGTCTGTAGACGTGACAGACTTCGTAAATCACATGTAGTGGTGAGAGGACTCCTGTGGACGAAACTGATGCCATAGTATTATTTTTTATTTTTCCTGAACAACCCTTTGAGTGCCGAAATTTGAGAAACGTGAAAAAATGAGACCACAGGGTCAGCTTCCTGGGAGAATGGGTCTATAATGCAAGGACGGGCAAGAGAAAAGTAACAGCGGGGAGCGAGGGAAGCAAGAACCTAGAGAGGGTAAATGGGAGGAAAATGCGAACCCAGGAGAAGGTGATGTCTGAAAAGGAAGGCTTGAGATGACTGCTTGAAAAGAAAACGATGAAAACCCAACAACCTACAACAATAATGTGAGTTAGATTCTAATGCCCAAAAGCCATGCATGCGAGCCTCCACAAGAAGAATTGTATTGCGAGCCACAGCTGACCGAGCCATGCGAGCGGGCCTGAAGGCAGAAATAGACATGGAACCTACTGTGGCGGACCACGCAGCCGACCTCGAATGGCGGAGTTGTGTGTAAAATGTAAATTGAGAAGCCATGCGTGAGACACTAATGGCGGGGCCAAGCGCGAGAGACACTAATGGCGGGGCCAAGCACGAGAGACACTAATGGCGGGGCCAAGCGCGAGAGACACTAATGGCGGGGCCAAGCGCAAGAGACACTAATGGCGGGGCCAAGCGCGAGAGACACTAATGGCGGGGCCAAGCGCGAGAGACACTAATGGCGGGGCCAAGCGCGAGAGACACTAATGGCGGGGCCAAGCGCGAGAGACACTAATGGCGGGGCCAAGCGCGAGAGACACTAAAGGCGGGGCCATGCGCGAAAGACACTAATGGCAGGGCCATGCGCAAAAGACACTAATGGCGGGGCCATGCGCGAAAGACACTAATGGCGGGGCCATGCGCGAGAGACACTAATGGCGGGGCCATGCACGAGAGACACTAATGGCGGGGCCATGCGCGAAAGACACTAATGGCGGGGCCATGCGTGTCAAACTTAAACGGAGAAGCCATGTGTCACAGACTCATGGCGTAGCCATGAATGCGAAACTTATGTCAATTTTTATTTATTTTTTTTATATTATTATTTTAATTTTTTTTTTTTTTTAATTTTTTTTTTTAATTTTTTAATTTTTTTTATTTTTTAAACCACTTAAGCAGCACCAGTATGACTAGGGGACTCGCATAACCATGACCCCCTTCGACAGTAACCTAGGACACTAACCAGCTTACAACCATCTTGTACCCCTAACGAATAACGTGAAGAACGGTCATAGACCCCGCGGAGCCATAAGGCTGAAGCAGTCATCGGGCCCCCGAAGCCAAGACTGAACTAGATGACATTACAGTGACGATAAGTAATTAAAATGTGAGCCAGACCTGATGGGATATGCATAGACAATAGTGAACCGAACCCCATGCCTAGGTAGACATTAAACCAACCGTAAAATTGAACAGATGGGAGAAAAAGAGCCAGAGGCATTACAATTCGCTAAGAGAAGACCCTAATCGTGACAACGCGTGAACAGCTTGTAAAACATAGTAGGAAACTTACTCCTATTAACCCACTGACCGCTAAGGGACTGTATGGTGAGCTGGGGCAGGAGACCAGTCTGAGTGAATGCGAACCAGGACTAAAGAACAGCACCCAATTTTTTTTTTTTTTTTTTTCCGAAGTGAAACAGAAAAGTAGGCCTATGGAATGTAACAACCAGCGAGGAAAGAAACGTAAACCTGAAAGAAAGCGGTATCAGAGCGGTGTGCTGACTGCCCTAGTGAACATACTGAGTAACCATATGTAGCAATGAAAGGGAAAAATACAGCTTTAAGTGGAAGCAGAATATAACATCTGATGTAAGAACAGGTGGGTGAATGCAGCTCTGGATGTGAGTGGTGCCTAAAACATGGTATGGGCCCAGCTCTGAGCATGAAGAGCAAGGTATAACGCAGCCGTATGAATGCAATCTGAAGTGAGCAGAGTATTAATGTGATGCAACAGCAAACGCATGAACGCAGCTCTAGTAGTGAATGGAGTATAAGACAAAATGTAAATGCAGACAGACGGACGTAGCTTTTGAAGGTAACGAACCTAACCATGATCATTCGACCATAAGCGCCCCACCTCCTTCGCCCCAGAGCGCTACAAGTCACTAACCGTGTAACCAAGTCCGATCCTACCGTGAATGCCAGCACTCGCCTGGCACCTTCTGCCATTACCCAGGCGCGAACGAACCTCCACATAATGCTACAGGTTTTTTTTTTTTTTTAAATGAGTCACCACAACGCCATCTAAGAAAATATAAACGTGTTTGAATATAACCCATGATGCAACGCTAATTAATCGACATATAGTGCACTTATAAACCTAGCACAGAACTGCTGACACATGTGTGCCCATAACATACAGTTTATAGATTAAACACACTTACCAGAGCATCAGTACTCAAATACCGGCGCCTTGACCGATCTGCTTGTGTCCCCATATACAGACCACTGATATACATCCACCAACACCTTGCATGTCTGGCTTTAACTGCGGATGTGCCCCACATGTAAAACAGGTAATGGGAAAACACTTTTTTTTTTTTTTTTTTACGTATGAACCGATATCAGAAAACATGCGACCATACCTACTCTAGGCGCATGCTACACCAATAACTATATGCAATAGCCCCTAACAAGCCCCTAAACAGCTAGACAAAATACTAACAACCGTCATTTGACTGTTAGCACCCAACTCTGCTTTGACCCAGAGAACTGCGAATCGCAAAACGCACTGTGGGTCCCGTGCCAATAAGTACAATTCTACAGTAAGTGCCAGCATTCGCCTGGCCCTTTTTGCCGATGCCCAGGTGTGAACGAGCCTCCACATGATGCTGCTGCATTGTTTTTCTTTTTTTTTTTTTTTTTTTAAATCAACCATAGATACACAAACACAGCGTGCATAGCTTGAGCCCACTAACAACCAATGCTCGGCCCTTTAGCGCCCAAACTCTGCTTCATCCCAGAGCGCTACATGTTGCAGACCGCAGCGTGGGTCCCGTGCAAACCACTCCGATCCTACCATGAATACCAGCGCCCTCCTGAGACATACTGCCATCGCCCAGCCGTAAGGAGCCTCCACACCATGCTGCTGTATCCTAGAGCTGACCCAGAGGTAGTGAAATCAGCTGAATCGGCGTCAGCCTGGGCCCACAGGTGCCTATAAATAGCCTTGTAATCAGCCTCCCCTCCCACAAATACAGCAAAGGTCTTTGCTTAATACTAAAATAACTATAATGCAGCTAAATAGAGATGAGCGAACTTTAAAAAAAAGTCCGGTGTTCGGCGTTCGGGTTGTGGTAAGTCGCGCATCCTGTTATGGATTCCACTATAGCGGCATATGGAATCCATAAGGGGCGGCTGCCACCAACCCGAACTGTTGAACAGCCGAAGGACCTGGGGTGACGTCACTGTCATGTGATCAGTGCAGGGGGCGTGGCTCATCACTGGATTTGATCCCGTGCTGAGCCACGACCCCTGCACTGATCACATGACAGTGACGTCACCCCAGGACCTTCAGCTGTTCAACAGTTCGGGTTGGTGGCAGCTGCCCCTTATGGATTCCATATGCCACTATAGTGGAATCCATAACGGGATGCGCGACTTACCACAACCCGAACGCCGAACACCGGACTTTTTTTTAAAGTTCGCTCCTCTTTACAGCTAAACTAACTATATAAACAAACAAAACTATATACACGCCTTATCCTTAACTTAAGGCCAGCAAATACAAGTGGCTTGGAGGAAGGGTTCCTGCATCAACATGGGCCCTGGCCTGGAACACAATTGTCCAGCCAGGGCACAGTTCTGGAGGATGAGGAGGAGTAGTAGGAGGAACCGTGTTCTCAGCAGGGTGGCACCAAAGCCAGCTCACGGGCATCACTGGAGTGTGGCTGGGGGATACAGAGGACACAGGCGATACACCTCCCTCCAAGAGGACAGCTTGTCCTTGCCTCTGGGAAGCCTGGCACACATGAGCGACTACATGGCGCACTGCCTGCGCAACAACCGCCGAATTGCAGCAACATTCTAACTTGTGCTGATTACTGGGTGGCCATCTTGCTGGATCCCCCGTTACAAGGACAACGTGCCGTCTTTAATTCCCTCACTGGAGCGTGAAAGGAAGATGCACCCACTAGTAGACACGCTGCTGATGGCATTCACACCTGACACCAGGGACTCAGTGGAAGCACAAGGTGAAGGCAGAGGAGGAGGAGGAAGTCGCCAACGCAGCTGGGTCACCACCATCACCTCAGAAGGCACGGTTAGCATGGACAAAATGTCTGACTGATGGGTATGCCCAGGGCGTAGCAACAGGGGAAGCTACTGCTTTGGGGCCCTGACCTAGAAGGGGCCCATCCAGGAGGAGGAGCAGGAGGACTAAAAGACTTTGTCAGGGCCCCCTCAACAGTATTATACAATGAAATTATATACAGTGGCAGTATAGACAGTGCAGAAAACAGAGGGAACAGCTGCTGGGCCTGGTCTGAGAGAGCGATCTTTAGTAGCCACAGGAATGGCGGCATGAAAGGAAGGGGTTGCGCAAAAATTACTGGGGGAGGGGGCCCCATTCAAAAATTTACTGTAGTGCCCAATCATTTCAAGCCACTGAGTCTGCCCCATTCAACTTCTGGGTCTTCAAATTGGGCACATGGCCTGAGGTTGCCCTTTACGCCTTGGAGGTGCTAGCCTACCCTGCAGCCACTGTATTGTCTGAACGTGTGTTTAGCATGGCTGGGGGCATTATCACAGACAAACGCAGCCGCCTATCTGCAGCCAATGTGGGCAAGCTTTTGTTTATTAAAAAAGAACCAGGCATGGATCCCACAGGACTTGTTTATACCTTATGCAGAATAGACATGTATACCGGCCTCACCCAACCATTGTTATACTACAGTGCACTTACACTTTGTTTTATTTTTTATATTTACCAATGTTTTAGGGTGTATCCCAATTTATTAAAAAAAATAAAAAATAAAAAACATGTTGTTGGCGACTACCTTTGGCTTCACAGCCAAAAAAGGCTTTATGTCATGCAACAATGTAACCGCCAATTGTAAGTTCCCTGTCAGTTATCCAGTGCCTGCCAAAAATGGTAATATCTCACCCAACAATTTAAAAGAGGATTATTTAAATTTTTGGTCCCTGTCACTACAGTATGCAGAGCAGGGATTTCTACCCGGCAAAAATGTTAATATTGCACCCAACAATTTAAAAGAGGACTATTCACATTTTCGGTCCCTGTCACCTATGCAGAGCAAGGGTTTGTACCCGGCAAAAATTGTAATATTGCACCCAACAATTTAAAACAGGATTTTCCGCATTTTCGGTCACTGTCAACTATGCAGTGCAGGGTTAGTTGACAGCAAAAAATTTGAATATGTAAACCCTTTAACTCCCAGACAGATTAACTATATTATTGTCACCGGCACATATGCAGCGCATATTTTGGGGTGTAGGACCTCATTGTTCTCAACATCATCTTCCACCCAGTCTTTACCCCAGCCCTCTTTGTCGGTCTGAACACCTCACAAAGCCACAGCAGTTTGCACCTGTGTTTCGTCATCATCAGAGACGTGCTGCGGTGGTCTTCCCCTGTCCTTATCCTCAAACCTAAGTGGTTGGGCATCCATGCACTCAATCTCTTCCACTTCTGGGGCAGGGTTATGGTTATGGCCCTGGGAAACCCTGCCATCAAAAAGCATAAGAGACTGCTGCATTTTACTGCCAATAGTTAACAATTAGGTTAACTAACATTAAGGCAGTGCCGTGTCATAAACAGAATAAATTTCTTTAGGTCACACAACAGTGTAATGGAGCAATTGAATACAATTACTTCACTATCACCAAAAATTAGATTTTTCAAACCAACAATGTAAAAGCAGAAGTTAACGGTTTAATTTGACCGGCAGAAATGCAGCGTACACCGCAAATGTGCTATCTACCATCAAACCAGTGTGTTTGCAACCAACTATGTAAATGCAGAGTTCAAAAGGTTACTTAAAATGACTGAAATACAGGGTAGGCATCAGATCTGCTATGTAGCACAAAACCAGTGTTTATTGCAACACACTACAGAAATGCAGTATGTCACTGCTAAAATTTAAAATAGGTACTTGTGCGGTGTATGCAAAACTGCTGTGTGGACCAACAATACCGGTTTATTTGCCCAAAATACACCAATGCAGTATTTAACTGCTGAAATTTAAAATAGGTATTTGTACAGTGTATGCTAAACTGCTGTGTGGACACATAATACAGGTTTATTTCCCCAAAATACACCAATGCAGTGTTTCACTGCTCAAATTTAAAATAGGTATTTGTGCAGTGTATGCTAAACTGCTGTGTGGACACACAATACAGGTTTATTTCCCCAAAATACACCAATGCAGTGTTTCACTGCTCAAATTTAAAATAGGTATTTAAGCGGTGTATGCACAACTGCTGTGTGGACCAACAATACCACTATATTTCCCCAAAATACACCAATACAGTATTTTACTGCAGAAATGTAACCACCTCCCGACTGTCTAATGCAGGGATGCGTCCTGTGGGCGGCCGGGATGTTCCTCCTTGACGCATCGCCAAAGGAAAAAGATCGCGGCACTCCTCCGTCTGTAGAAGATGATCTTTATTCCACCATAAAGTGCGACGTTTCGACTTTAATCAACTCTTTATCAAGCATATACAATTGAATAAGTGACAGATATATATACCCCATTCCCAGACATCATTGGTCAGTGGAAGGGTCACACCCTCCCTCTTCCTGTGACATCATCGAATAAAAAAAATTTAAAAAATTTTTTTCCAATAAAAAAAGGGAGGGTGTGACCCTTCCTTAAAGACTTGATTAAAGTCGAAACGTCGCACTTTATGGTGGAATAAAGATCATCTTCTACAGACGGAGGAGTGCTGCGATCTTTTTCCTTTGGCATTGTATCGGGGACCAATGGTCAGGTCCTAACATCGAGGGCACCGCCACTAAATGGACTTTGGTTAATTGACCTACAATGGTGCTGTCACCCCGTGTTTTTTTCCTCTTGACGCATCGGCGTGTCGTCACGAGATAACGTGCTGATGCCGCTCGCGCATGCGCAGTGCGCGGCGGTAAAAGTTTTAGAAGGAGTTGGTCACCAGCCTGCCAGCCAATGATCAGCGCTGGCAGGCGGATGACTTTTAAAAATTCTAATGAAAAGCCATCTAACACATTATATTTATAAATATAATGTGTTAAATGGCTTCTGTGCTCTCTGCTGGGTCCTTTTCGTCGGTTGGTCCCAGCAGAGAGCACATGTGACAGTGAGTACACCAATAGTATTAGTGTCACCTTAGTCACCCTCCACCAAAAACGCAGTATTTGCCCGTTCAGGGCTGATCGGTCGCCCACACGTGCGTTCACCCACACCCGACCCGCCGCAGTGACACATTTTTTTTTTTTATCACTGCACAATCACAAAAAAAAAATCTGTTTTGATATTGTTTATCAATCGCAGCGGCTTCCTGTACTTCGCTAGCCTCCCATTTGTAAGACATGCTTGCTTTTTTTCTTGGGTAGTCTCAAGGAATACCCCCTAAATTTAGTTGTCCAAATGGCAAGGAAGGAGGTATTCATCTGAAGAGGCCTACAGGCTTCTGACCCAGTCGGATGAGGAATGGGAAACCTTATCTGACGAATCCAGCGGGTCAGAATACGAACCTGTAGAAAGCAGTGGCAGTCTGACCCAAAGTTTGGACGATGAGGTTCAGGTCCCTGATACCACCAGGCGTACCCAGCCCCATGTTGCTAGACCACAGGTTGCACAGGATCCGCTTCAAGGGCAGCAGAGTGGGGCTGGCGCTGTCGGATTACGTGGTGAGGCATACGTGGTGAGGCCCATCCTGGACCTAGTACCAGCACTGCCGTAGAACATGGTGAAGTGGCGAGCACCAGAAGGGCAGTTGAAGCTGGTACAGTGGCTCGTGCAGTAGTTTCCCCGTCGCAGCCACCGCACAGACACGTCCGTAGAGCCCTTAGAGTCCCTGAGGTGCTGGCAAACCCTGATTGGCAGCCCCCATCTTCAGCCGCACCAGTAGTTCCCCCTTTCACCGCCCAGTCAGGAGTTCGGGTTGAGACAGCTCAGATCGGATTGGCACTGGGGTTTTTTGAGCTGTTCTTCACTGCGGAGCTCTATGACTTAGTCGTGGCAGAAACAAACCGGTATGCCACTCAATTTATAACCGCCAACCTGGGAAGCTTTTATGCCCAGTCTGTCCTTTCCCCTGAAGACGCCAGTTTATCTGGTGAAACATGTTGGGGGACAGAATCTGTTGGTTTTAGCTCTGCTCGAGTTGCTAAACACTGAGTAGGAAATAGTTATTTACTTTAGGGTGTATGTTCACAGCACCGAGTACCCTGCAGGATTAGTCAGGCAGGTAGTTATACACTGATTGCAAACTTGTGGGAAGGTTAGGAGGGTAGTGCACACCCTCCGTTACCACTGTGCGATAGCAGTGTGCAAATTCGAGCAGTAGTTTTAACAAGTGTGTCAAAACTCACAAACATTTTTAGAGAACTACTAATAAAAGTGAAGTTTTACTGATTTAAATATTAAGGGTAAAAGTGGTGAATTGAGCTCAATTGAGCAAAGTTTTTTTGTTGCTATGGAACCCTCCCTTAATAGGGTCTCTAGTTTTTTTGGCAATGACCAGATGTTGGCTCCAACCACCAGTGTAGTGAGCCGTCTACACGAGCGACATTTCCCCAGTGTCGTTGCTGGTACCTCAAACCAACCGCCACCCCGAAAAAGATGTCGTGTCTGTAGCAGGAGTGGAATAAGGCGTGACACCCCGCTATTTCTGTCCTGACTGCCCTGACCACCCTGCCCTATGCTTAGGGGAGTGTTTCCGGAAGTACCACACTCAGGTACACTTAGGGACGTAGGGACCGCAGGACACCGGTAGATTTTACACAAGGGTCTCTCAGGATACTAGGTTTTGAGAGACCCTAACACACAGGGGTGCTAGTGTGCTACTGCAGATATGTGAAACGGTAGAAACCTCTCCTTTCACTTGGGATAAAGTACATAATGTACTTCGCTCCAACTCTGTGCGATTTACACTTTACACATTGTCCCATGGGAAAGGAGAGGTTTCTGCTAGGAAAGTAAAGAGGGAAAAGAAAAAAAAAAAAAATTCAACAGGTAGCAAGAAAAAGAAGTTGTGAGTTAGTTTAGGTTTTAAAAGTTTTATGATGTTTAGGTTTTATAAAGTTTGTAACGTTCAAATTTATGAGCCTGCTGCTTGTTTTTTCTTCTTCTTCTTTTTTTTTTTACTAACCACCCTTTACTTTCCAGCTGGACCAACCGACGAAAACGCTGCAGCACTGATGTGCATTCTGAGAGAAGCATTGCGCTGCTGTCAGATTACATGTGAAGTCGGTGTATGCGGCGCTGCAGGACGAGATTTCTTCTCCACAGTACAGGCACGTTTGCCCAGGCATATGAGCTAAGGAGAGGTGTTGGAGTTCATATGCTTTGGCAAACACTTTGGGCCAGATTTATCATTAGCTAAAGTCACTTTAATGGAGTGAAAAAGTCGCAAAAAAATGCGCAATCGGTAAAATTGCGCATTTTTTTGCGACTTTTTCAAGCTCTGCACTAAGCTCTCCAGTTTTGTGAAAGTGGGCGTGTTGTCTTATGTAAATGAATCTCTAGACAGATTTACTATTGCAACCATTTAAAAAGTCGCAAAAAAGTCGCAAAAAAATGCGCAATTTCACTCCAAGGGGGACCATGCTTATCTTATGCGACTTTTTAATAGAACATGCGACTTTTTTGTAAAGACGTGCGACTTTTGTAAAGCTGCTTACTGAAGGATAAACTGCTACCGTCAATCCACATTTATCACAGTATTAAAGGACCATTAATAAATCTGACTAACTAAAAGTGACTTTGGGCAGATGTAAAAGTGGAGTAAGATGTAAGTGTAATGATAAATCTGGCCCTTTGTATCAAAAATCTGGCAAAAATGTCTTCATCCACAACGATCGATTGATCGATGTGAATGGAGAAATCACGTTTGCCAGGACAAAGGAGAAGTGGGTATGGATGTTTGGGCGGAGCCCCTATGTCCTGGCAATCGTCAGGCCCCTTTTTTTTTTTTTCTTGCATATTTTTTGGCAGAGATTTTTTTATCCACATTGATCGATGTGAATGAAGAAATCTGTGCCGTTCATTTTTTCTTTCAGTCCAGAGGCTGAACGGAAAAAAAAATCTCATTACCCATATGCTTAATGTAAGGAGAATAGCAGAAACTCCTAATGCTGGCCATACATGTAATGATTGCGGAGACCCTCAAATGCCAGGGCAGTTCAAACACCTCACATGTGACCCCATTTTGGAAAGAAGACACCCCAAGGTATTCGCTAAGAGGCATATTGAGTCCATGAAAGATACAAACCGGATTCCAAAAAAGTTGGGACACTATACAAATCGTGAATAAAAACTGAATGCAATGATGTGGAGGTGCCAACTTCTAATATTTTATTCAGAATAGAACATAAATCACGGAACAAAAGTATAAACTGAGAAAATGTACCATTTTAAGGGAAAAATATGTTGATTCAGAATTTCATGGTGTCAACAAATCCCCAAAAAGTTGGAACAATGCCATTTTCACCACTGTGTGGCATCTCCCCTTCTTCTTACAACACTCAACAGACGTCTGGGGACCGAGGAGACCAGTTTCTCAAGTTTAGAAATAGGAATGCTCTCCCATTCTTGTCTAATACAGGCCTCTAACTGTTCAATCATCTTGGGCCTTCTTTGTTGCACCTTCCTCTTTATGATGCGCCAAATGTTCCCTATAGGTGAAAGAACTTGACTGCAGACTGGTCATTTCAGTACCCGGATCCTTCTCCTACGCAGCCATGATGTTGTGATGCAGGGTCTTCCCTGGAAGAGATGACGTCTGGATGGGAGCATATGTTGTTCTAGAACCTGAATATATTTTTCTGCATTGATGGTGCCTTTCCAGACAAGCAAGCTGCCCATGCCCCACGCACTCATGCAACCCCATACCATCAGAGATGCAGGCTTCTGAACTGAGCGTTGATAACAACTTGGGTTGTCCTTGTCCTCTTTGGTCCGGATGACATGGCGTCCCAGATATCCAAAAAGAACTTTGAATCGTGACTCGTCTGACCACAGAACAGTCTTCCATTTTGCCACACTACATTTTAAATGATCCCTGGCCCAGTGAAAACGCCTGAGCTTGTGGATCTTGCTTAGAAATGGCTTCTTCTTTGCACTGTAGAGTTTCAGCTGGCAACGGCGGATAGCACGGTGGATTGTGTTCACTGACAATGGTTTCTGGAAGTATTCCTGAGCCCATTCTGTGATTTCCTTTACAGTAGCATTCCTGTTTGTGGTGCAGTGTCGTTTAAGGGCCCGGAGATCACGGGCATCCAGTATGGTTTTACGGCCTTGATCCTTACGCACAGAGATTGTTCCGGATTCTCTGAATCTTCGGATGATGTTATGCACAGTTGATGATGATAGATGCAAAGTATTTGCAATTTTTCGCTGGGTAACACCTTTCTGATATTGCTCCACTATCTTTCTGCGCAACATTGTGGGAATTGGTGATCCTCTATCCATCTTGGCTTCTGAGAGACACTGCCACTCTGAGAAGCTCTTTTTATACCCAATCATGTTGCCAATTGACCTAATTAGTGTTAATTGGTCTTCCAGCTCTTCAATATACTCAAATTTACTTTTTCCAGCCTCTTATTGCTACTTGTCCCAACTTTTTGGGGATTTGTTGACACTGTGAAATTTTGAATCAACATATTTTTCCTTTAAAATGATACATTTACTCGGAATAAACGTTTGATCTATCATCTACGTTATATTACAAATACAATATTGACATTTGCCATCTCCACATCATTGCATTCAGTTTTTATTCACAATTTGTTTAGTGTCCCAACTTTTTTGGAATCCGGTTTGTATAAATTTTTGTCACAAGTTAGCGGAAAGAGAGACTTTGTGAGAAAAAAGAAAAAAAAGTCAATTGCCGCTAACTTGTGCCAAAAAAAAATATTCTATGAACTCGCCATGCCCCTCACGGAATACCTTGGGGTGTCTTCCTTCCAAAATGGGGTCACATGTGGGGTATTTATACTGCCCTGGCATTTTAGGGGCCCTAAAGTCTGGAATCCAAATGCCTAAAAATGCCCTCCTAAAAGGTACTCATTGGAATTAGGGCCCCTTAGCGCATCTTAGCTGCAAATGTGTGCCACTCATGTGGTATCGCCGTACTCAGGAGAAGTTGGGCATTGTGTTTTGGGGTGTATTTGTACATATACCCATGCTGGATGAGAGAAATATCTCTGTAAATTGCCATCTTTGTATAAAAAAATGAAAAAAGTTGTAATTTACAGAGATATTTTAACACACAGTATGGGTATATGTAAAAATACACCCCAAAACACATTGCCCTACTTCTCCTGAGTACGGCGATACTACATGAGTGACACTTTTTTGCAGCCAAGATGCACAAAGGGGCCAGAATTCCAATGAGTACCTTTAGGATTTCACAGGGCATTTTTACGCATTTGGATTCCAGACTTCTTCTCACACTTTAGAGACCCCTAAAATGCCAGGATAGTATAAATACCCCACAAGTGACCCCACTTTAGAAAGAAGACACCCCAAGGAATTCAGTGAGATGGTATGGTGAGTTCATGTAAAATTTTATTTTTTGTCACAAGTTAGTGGAATATGAGACTTGTGAGAAAAAAAAAAAAAAGTAAATTTCCGCTAACTTGTGCCAAAAAAAAAAATCTATGAACTCGCCATGCCCCTCACGGAATACCTTGGGGTGTCTTCTTTCTAAAATGGGGTCACTTGTGGAGTATTTATACTGCCCTGGCATTTTAGGGGCCCCTAAGGTGTAGAAGTAGTTTGGAATCCAAATGCGTAAAAATGTCTTGTGAAATCCTAAAGGTACTCATTAGAATTTGGGCCCCTTTGCGCATCTTGGCTGCAAAAAAGTGTCACTCATGTGGTATCGCCGTACTCAGGAGAAGTAGGGCAATGTGTTTTGGGGTGTATTTTTACATATACCCATGCTGGATGAGAGAAATATCTCTGTAAATTGACAACTTTGTATAAAAAAATGGAAAAAGTTGTCAATTACAGAGATATTTTTCACACACAGCAGAAATTTAAAATAGGTATTTGTGCGGTATATGCAAAAGTGCTGTGTGGACCAACAATACCGGTTTATTTACCCAAAATACACCAATGCAGTATTTCACAGCTGAAATTTAAAATAGGTATTTGTGCGGTTTATGCAATACTGGTCTGTGGACCAACAATACAGGTTTCTTTCCCCAAAATATACCAATGGAGTATTTCACAGCTGAAATTTAAAAAAGGTATGTGTGCGGTGTATGTACAAGTGCTCTGTGAACCGACAATAAGGGTTTCTTTCCCCATAAAACACCAATGTAGTATTTCACTGCTGAAATTTAAACGTAGGTATTTGTGAGGTGTATGCACACCTGCTCTGTGAACCAACAATACGGGTTTCTTTCCCCAAACTACAATAATGCAGTATTTCACAGCAGAAATTTAAATGTTCGCATTTGTGCGGTGTATGGGCAAGAGCTCTGTGGACTAACAATAAGGGTTTCTTTCCCCAAAGTACACTCATGCACTATTTCAATGCTGAAATTTAAACGTACGTATTTGTGCGGTGTATGCACAAGAGCTTTGTGAACTAGCAATACGGGTTTCTTTCCCCAAAATTCACCAATGCAGTATTTTACTGCTGAAATGTATACAAAGGTATTTGTGCGGTGTATGCAAAACTGCTATGTGGACCAACAATACCGGTTTATTTCCCCAATATACATAAATGCAGTATTTTACTTCTGAAATTTAAAATAGGTATTTGTTCGGTGTATGCAAAACTGCTCTGTGGACCAAGAATACGGGTTTATTTCCCCAAAATACACCAATGCAGTATTTTACCGCTGACATTTAAAATAGGTATATGTACGTTGTATGCAAAACTGCTCTGTGGACCAACGATACGGGTTTCTTTCCCCAAAATACAGTAATGCAGTATTTCACTGCTGAAATTTAAAATAGGTATTTGTACTGTGTATGCACAAGTGTAGAGTTGAGCGAACACCTGGATGTTCAGGTTCGCGAAGTTTGGCCGAACTTCACAAAAATGTTCGCGTTCGGGATCCGAACTCGACCCGAACTTGTCCCTGAACCCGAACCCCATTGAAGTCAATGGGGACCTGAACTTTTAGGCACTTAAATGGCTGTAAAATAGCCCTGGAATGGGCTAGAGGGCTGAAAAAGGCAGCAAAATGTAGGTAAATGCCCTGCAAACATATGTGGATAGGGAAATTACTTAAAATAAAATAAAATACAGACAAATAAAAAATTTACATTCTAGATTGAGCCCAAGTGAGTGACAGTGGCAACTGTCACCCAGCAAACAGAGGGTGTGGAAGCAACGCCACCACATCTGTCATTGTCACCAAGCATATCCACCAAATCCCATGGAAGTGTTAAGCTATCAGCTGTCCATCTCCCAAACACTGGAGAGAAAAAGAAATAGAAAGACGAAGTACCCCCCTACCCATGGCTCTGAATGCCTTATTTCAAATTTCTTGGTTCTTTGAAATGCTGTCTTTCTGTCTGGTGGACAGTTTTAAAAACCTTATGGCGGTGGCTGTACCACAGTACATGTATCCCAGCCGCCGCTACTTTTGCAGGCGAGCCATCCCTTCCCTGTACATCCAAGTGCAGAAGGAGGAACGTCAGATCTATGGAATCAGACGCAGGATAGCCAGGGGCACACTCAAATGGTCAGAGTTGTAAGAACAGTTGATTTTATTAAGTAGACAACGCGTTTCGGGGTGATATAACCCCTTTATCAAGTCTAAAACATACATATATAAATAAATGAGGGTAAGTAAATGTACAGTAAAAGTACAGTAAAAATCATAAAAAGTCCAATAAAAGGTTGTAAATACATTAGGAAAGTGATAAGTCCATATGCACAGAACTAGTTCCGGATCATTACTAGCGGAGGTCTAATACTGGATGAGACTATTATAGTAACACTTTGATGGATTATATAAAGGGTACCGTAAATCTAAAAATAGATATATAAAACATTTTTTTAAAATTAATAATAATTAAACGTATCCATATCCACCATTTTCATGTAAAAGGAATAGGCTTCTTACCCCAAAATAAATCCGAAAAACGAACAGCACATCCAGTAGTCAAAAAAAGGTGTTTTTATTCACCCGTGTGGTACGACGTTTCGGCCCAAACTTGAGCCTTTTTCAAGCAAGGAACATGTGCAAAATGAGCAATATATATAGTGCAACAATATTCAAATTGTGATCACATGGTACAGATAGAGTGGGCGTGGTCATATCAGCCCAGGATAAAAAGTGCAAGTGCATATGAGTTCAAAGCAGTCAAAATAAAGTGCTACACAGTGACGCATGCTGAAGGCATGCCTATACCTCTTGCATATACAAAATTGTGTACATATATCCTTATCATGTTCATATTTATACAAACAGTGACTGATCAAATTAATCAGTAAACATTTTGATATAAACACAGGAAGGGGACACAGTGAATGTAAACATACCAGCCGGTTGTGACATGTGCATCAAGAAAAAGGTAGCGTTGTCTTCAATCTATTGCGCCTGCTCCACAGAGCGTCATCCAGGAAAAGCAGACCCGATGGATGCAGGGCACATCCGTGATGGGATATCGAGCATGCGCTCTACACGGGTGTGACCACCGCAGCCATCTTAGAAAAGGTAATGAGATCACGCATGCTCAAAGTGGCTACACTGACACCATACTCCATAGATGATCCTGGCAATGATGCCAGTTTATCCAAAACCGCCATTCCCGGCCGTTCACCTAAGGGTCCAATGCTATCGGTGGGAGGGGGCAAACCCCATCACAGGATTGCCCTCCTACCACTCGAGCAAACCACACTCCGATGTGCCGCACATCATGCGGCACCCGAAGGGTGTCGCGCAGTTCGACAACGCAATATAAGACCCAGGAGGGTTCTCCTCAAAATTCAGCCAGCGGTGTACATGTTAACTCTGGTGTCAGGTCACTAAAATCCAGGCTGCATACCTGATGGCTATCTGTGGTAGGACACAAAAAATAATAAAAATTAATAAATAATGAGATTATAGCATATATTAAACATGTCAATCAGCCGACGGATCTGTTTCGTCAAAAAAGACCTTTATCCACTTTCCTGTGTCTTAAAATTGTGAATTCTGGTGATCTAAAAGAAAAAGAAAGAAAAAGTTCATATTAGCTAATATATGAATTCCTCATGTATATACATCAGTCGGACAAAAGAACACTCGCAGGGGATGAGGCAAAACTAACCCTATAAAATGTCCCCAAAACTATATATCGACATTCAGACCGTTAGGTCTGAGACTATTTAATTTATTAATCCATTGAAGTTCTCTACGTTTCAGTAGTTTGAGTCTATCACCCCCACGTCTCGGTTGTGGTATGTGATCTACTATCCAACATTTTAATTCCTTTTCAATATGTCCCAAATCTGTAAAGTGCTTGGATACAGGCAAGTCAAGGCGTTTTCCGAATATTATGTCTGTGATTATTGAGACGGACTTTTAGTTCTGTAGATGTCTCACCCACATATAATATATTACACGGACAAGACAACACATATACCACATAACTAGAGTCACAAGTCAGATAAAATGAAATATCAAAAGCATCCCCCGTACTGGGGTGTATGAACTGTCTGCCTTTGCAGATAAACCTACAATTGACACAGCCCAGGCAGGAAAACATCCCGTCCTGGGCTGTGTCAAAGTGGTCTGCCTAAGGTGTCGTTTGGATCCCAAATCGGCTTTCACTAACTGATCCCGGAGATTTCTCGGGCGTTTATAGGAGAATAATGGTGGGCGTTGAAATTCCGGTATATTCTTATAACAGGCACCCAGTATATTCCAGCTCCTGCTGATAATCTTATTAATATTATGACTGAGTGTGTTATAAGTCGAAACAAAGGAATTCTATCCATCCTTCTATGGATCCTTTTTCCAGATAATAGCTCCTGTCTGTCAAGACCATTGATAACACCCCTATGTTTCTCCAGCAATGCACGGGGATACCCTCTCTCTATAAATTTATTAGACATGGAGTCAAGGGTTGCGTCCAATTTAGTGTGATCACTCACTATACGTTTTGCCCTGAGAAATTGTGAATAGGGTAAGGACCGAATCATGTTCCGCGGATGGGAACTATTATAACACAACGCAGTATTGGTATCAGTGGGCTTTACATATAAATCGGTATACAATCGACCATTTTCATATATAACCCTAGTGTCCAAAAATTGCACCTCACATTGAGAGAAAACCAGTGTAAACTGGAGATTATGGTCTTGATCATTCAGAAATTTTTAAATTCTAATAATTTGGCTTCGTCACCTGTCCAAATGAGGAAGATGTCGTCTATGTATCTCCACCACCTCAGGACGTACCCGATGTGGTAGGATAAATAAACGACATCCTCCTCAAAACATCTCATGAAAATATTTGCATACATAGGGGCCACGTGAGACCCCATGGCCACACCACGTAATTGCAAATAAAATACATCCTGAAAAAGAAAATAGTTATAGTGAAGGATAATGTTTAACAGAGATAGAATGAATTCACTGGCCTCAGGAGTCATGGAGGACAGTTCCAACATTTTTCTTACAGCTGCTAAACCCCTTTCATGTGTAATAGAGGTGTATAATGAAGTCACATCAAATGATGCTAATATGACATTGGGTACCTGTGTTAAATCAACTTCCTCCAATTTTACTTGGAAATCCGCGGTGTCACGTATGTACGATCCGCCCCCTATGGAGAAGCTGCGTAGTACCTTGTCCAGAAATATAGCTATGTTACTAAAAATTGAGTCTGATCCAGAGACTATGGGGCGTCCCGGCGGGTTATCAAGTGATTTATGAATTTTTGGTAGCACATATATCACTGGTGTGACAGGATGTGTCACCCAAAGATACGTTTGAAGTTCATCATCAATTATGCCGGCCCCCATAGCCTCTGCCAGACATCTACGAATGATATTGGCAATTTCAAACTTAGGATCAGAGTTCAATACTCGATAGACCTCCTGGTCATCTAATTGACGCATTATTTCTGAGACATATTTGGCAGTATCCATTATAACAACCGCACCCCCCTTTGTCGGCTGGCTTTAGTGTCAAGGAGGAATCTTTCCTCAACACATCGAGTGCTTCCACTTCAGCAGTCGTCAGATTGGGATATCTGAGATCAGGGCCCTCTGTCTGAGAAGCCCGGAGCTCAGCTATCCCCTTTCTGACGGCGCTAATATATGCCTCCACAGCAGGTTCATTGACCAAAGGTGTGAAGCTACTACGTTGGAACAAATTAAGAGATCTAAGTGTGAAATCACTGCTCCGAGGCCTCTCTGCTATGCTTCTATCAGAAAACCATACCTTCAACTTAATTTGACGAAAAAATGAAAACAAATTAAAGTCTAAATCAAACCAATTGACACGTGACGTGGGACAGAATGAAAATCCCTTTGATAATACACTCACTTGTGTAGCGGTGAGGTGTTTGGAGGATAAATTGACCACAGTCATTTTTTCTTTGCTGTGCTTGTTTTGTTCACTGGTGGTCGACCTCTGTTGCTGCGCAATTTTCCCACTCCTTCGGTGTCTGGTACCGCCTCTCCTGATGCGATGTGGTTTGTTGGCTGGGTCAGCGGGGTATTGTCTAAAAAAGCCTTGTCCTCTGGATCTGATGTCTGTTGTACTTTTCTTTTTTTTTATTTTCCCTTGATTGTGTGTTGTTTCTTCTCTCCGTTTGCCATACATAAATGTTGCCTTTTTTTATAGTCCTCTGAGTCTCTATGCCATTTGATGTGTTTTCCTTCCTCAGATTCAGTTTGAAATTTATTGAGCTGCACCATAAAACCATCCTTATATTTGGCAAAATCATCTGCAGCCATGCAGGATTGGAGACTAGCTTCTGTCTCCAACAGTTCAATGTCCAAAGTGTTTAATTCATGCTGCAAAAACTCTATGTTTAATAAAATAAAGTCCAAAGAATAACGATTTGAAAGAGCCTCAAATTTCTTGCAAAAAACTGGATTATCATGAAACAGATTAGGACGTATATGTGAGCGCATACCTCTCGGGATCTTCTGGGATTTGTAGTACTCCCCAAGTGTAGTCATGTGGAGGCGTAGTGACATCGCTCTTCTAGACATATTCTCAAATTTTCTTCTTATCTCCTTCATAGATGGGGTATTCAGAAAGGTAGCATCTCCTCCAATCCCCTGCAAAATGCGCTCAGTGTCCTCCGACGTATACACAAAACCACTGGGTGGAATAAAATCCGAAATAGACATATTGCAAAAGAAAAAAGAAAAAAATTCCGTCGTGCTCAGCCAATAGGCCCAAATAGATACACGAAAAATGACGGCACCGACTATAGGAGCAGGCGGGTGCACGTGCAGGGGATTGGAGGAGATGCTACCTTTCTGAATACCCCATCTATGAAGAAGATAAGAAGAAAATTTGAGAATATGTCTAGAAGAGCGATGTCACTACGCCTCCACATGACTACACTTGGGGAGTACTACAAATCCCAGAAGATCCCGAGAGGTATGCGCTCACATATACGTCCTAATCTGTTTCATGATAATCCAGTTTTTTGCAAGAAATTTGAGGCTCTTTCAAATCGTTATTCTTTGGACTTTATTTTATTAAACATAGAGTTTTTGCAGCATGAATTAAACACTTTGGACATTGAACTGTTGGAGACAGAAGCTAGTCTCCAATCCTGCATGGCTGCAGATGATTTTGCCAAATATAAGGATGGTTTTATGGTGCAGCTCAATAAATTTCAAACTGAATCTGAGGAAGGAAAACGCATCAAATGGCATAGAGACTCAGAGGATTATAAAAGAGGCAACATTTATGTATGGCAAACGGAGAGAAGAAACAACACACAATCAAGGGAGAATAAAAAAAAGAAGAAAAGTACAACAGACATCAGATCCAGAGGACAAGGCTTTTTTAGACAATACCCCGCTGACCCAGCCAACAAACCACATCGCATCAGGAGAGGCGGTACCAGACACCGAAGGAGTGGGAAAATTGCGCAGCAACAGAGGTCGACCACCAGTGAACAAAACAAGCACAACAAAGAAAAAATGACTGTGGTCAATTTATCCTCCAAACACCTCACCGCTACACAAGTGAGTGTATTATCAAAGGGATTTTCATTCTGTCCCACGTCACGTGTCAATTGGTTTGATTTAGACTTTAATTTGTTTTCATTTTTTCGTCAAATTAAGTTGAAGGTATGGTTTTCTGATAGAAGCATAGCAGAGAGGCCTCGGAGCAGTGATTTCACACTTAGATCTCTTAATTTGTTCCAACGAAGCAGCTTCACACCTGTGGTCAATGAACCTGCTGTGGAGGCGTACATTAGCGCCGTCAGAAAGGGGATAGCTGAGCTCCGGGCTTCTCAGTCAGAGGGCCCTGATCTCAGCTATCCCAATCTGACGACTGCTGAAGTGGAAGCACTCGATGTGTTGAGGAAAGATTCCTCCCTGACACTAAAGCCAGCCGACAAAGGGGGTGCGGTTGTTATAATGGATACTGCCAAATATGTCTCAGAAATAATGCGTCAATTAAATGACCAGGAGGTCTATCGAGTATTGAATTCTGATGCTAAGTTTGAAATTGCCAATATCATTCGTAGATGTCTGGCAGAGGCTATGGGGGCCGGCATAATTGATGATGAACTTCAAACGTATCTTTGGGTGACACATCCTGTCACACCAGTGATATATGTGCTACCAAAAATTCATAAATCACTTGATAACCCGCCGGGACGCCCCATAGTCTCTGGATCAGACTCAATTTTTAGTAACATAGCTATATTTCTGGACAAGGTACTATGCAGCTTCTCCATAGGGGGCGGATCGTACATACGTGACACCGCGGATTTCCAAGTAAAATTGGAGGAAGTTGATTTAACACAGGTACCCAATGTCATATTAGCATCATTTGATGTGACTTCATTATGCACCTCTATTACACATGAAAGGGGTTTAGCAGCTGTAAGAAAAATGTTGGAACTGTCTTCCATGACTCCTGAGGCCAGTGAATTCATTCTCTCTCTGTTAAACATTATCCTTCACTATAACTATTTTCTTTTTCAGGATGTATTTTATTTGCAATTACGTGGTGTGGCCATGGGGTCTCACGTGGCCCCTATGTATGCAAATATTTTCATGAGATGTTTTGAGGAGGATGTCGTCTATTTATCCCACCACTTCGGGTATGTCCTGAGGTGGTGGAGATACATAGACGACATCTTCCTCATTTGGACAGGTGACGAAGCCAAATTATTAGAATTCAAAAAATTTCTGAATGATCAAGACCATAATCTCCAGTTTACACTGGTTTTCTCTCAATGTGAGGTGCAATTTTTGGACACTAGGGTTATATATGAAAATGGTCGATTGCATACCGATTTATATGTAAAGCCCACAGATACCAATACTGCGTTGTGTTATAATAGTTCCCATCCGCGGAACATGATTCGGTCCTTACCCTATTCACAATTTCTCAGGGCAAAACGTATAGTGAGTGATCACACTAAATTGGACGCAACCCTTGACTCCATGTCTAATAAATTTATAGAGAGAGGGTATCCCCGTGCATTGCTGGAGAAACATAGGGGTGTTATCAATGGTCTTGACAGACAGGAGCTATTATCTGGAAAAAGGATCCATAGAAGGATGGATAGAATTCCTTTGTTTCGACTTATAACACACTCAGTCATAATATTAATAAGATTATCAGCAGGAGCTGGAATATACTGGGTGCCTGTTATAAGAATATACCGGAATTTCAACGCCCACCATTATTCTCCTATAAACGCCCGAGAAATCTCCGGGATCAGTTAGTGAAAGCCGATTTGGGATCCAAACGACACCTTAGGCAGACCACTTTGACACAGCCCAGGACGGGATGTTTTCCTGCCTGGGCTGTGTCAATTGTAGGTTTATCTGCAAAGGCAGACAGTTCATACACCCCAGTACGGGGGATGCTTTTGATATTTCATTTTATCTGACTTGTGACTCTAGTTATGTGGTATATGTGTTGTCTTGTCCGTGTAATATATTATATGTGGGTGAGACATCTACAGAACTAAAAGTCCGTCTCAATAATCACAGACATAATATTCGGAAAACGCCTTGACTTGCCTGTATCCAAGCACTTTACAGATTTGGGACATATTGAAAAGGAATTAAAATGTTGGATAGTAGATCACATACCACAACCGAGACGTGGAGGTGATAGACTCAAACTACTGAAACGTAGAGAACTTCAATGGATTAATAAATTAAATAGTCTCAGACCTAACGGTCTGAATGTCGATATATAGTTTTGGGGACATTTTATAGGGTTAGTTTTGCCTCATCCCCTGCGAGTGTTCTTTTGTCCGACTGATGTATATACATGAGGAATTCATATATTAGCTAATATGAACTTTTTCTTTCTTTTTCTTTTAGATCACCAGAATTCACAATTTTAAGACACAGGAAAGTGGATAAAGGTCTTTTTTGACGAAACAGATCCGTCGGCTGATTGACATGTTTAATATATGCTATAATCTCATTATTTATTAATTTTTATTATTTTTTGTGTCCTACCACAGATAGCCATCAGGTATGCAGCCTGGATTTTAGTGACCTGACACCAGAGTTAACATGTACACCGCTGGCTGAATTTTGAGGAGAACCCTCCTGGGTCTTATATTGCGTTGTCGGAACTCGCGCGGACACCCTTCGGGTGCCGCATGATGTGCGGCACATCGGAGTGTGGTTTGCTCGAGTGGTAGGAGGGCAATCCTGTGATGGGGTTTGCCCCCTCCCACCGATAGCATTGGACCCTTAGGTGAACGGCCGGGAATGGCGGTTTTGGATAAACTGGCATCATTGCCAGGATCATCTATGGAGTATGGTGTCAGTGTAGCCACTTTGAGCATGCGTGATCTCATTACCTTTTCTAAGATGGCTGCGGTGGTCACACCCGTGTAGAACGCATGCTCGATATCCCAACATGGATGTGCCCTGCACCCATCGGGTCTGCTTTTCCTGGATGACGCTCTGTGGAGCAGGCGCAATAGATTGAAGACAACGCTATCTTTTTCTTGATGCACATGTCACAACCGGCTGGTATGTTTATATTCACTGTGTCCCCTTCCTGTGTTTATATCAAAATGTTTACTGATTCATTTGATCAGTCACTGTTTGTATAAATATGAACACGATAAGGATATATGTACACAATTTTGTATATGCAAGAGGTATAGGCATGCCTTCAGCATGCGTCACTGTGTAGCACTTTATTTTGACTGCTTTGAACTCATATGCACTTGCACTTTTTATCCTGGGCTGATATGTCCACGCCCACTCATTATCTGTACCATGTGATCACAATTTGAATATTGTTGCACTATATATATTGCTCATTTTGCACATGTTCCTTGCTTGAAAAAGGCTCAAGTTTGGGCCGAAACGTCGTACCACACGGGTGAATAAAAACACCTTTTTTTGACTACTGGATGTGTTGTTCGTTTTTCGGATTTATATATATATATATATATATTTGTGGTCATGGCTATGGCCAACGATGCTTGATAAACCCTAGGGAGATAAACATCAAGAACAACCTAACCTGGCTAGCCGTGTGCTAGCTAACCTAACTTAATGGCTTGAAGTGTGCCCTTAGCCATAGCCGTGGGTAGGCCTAGAAAAGGAGGCATACCCTGTCGAAATGAAAAGAGAAGGGAGGGAGGGTGGAGCACCTGAAGAACACACGCCCAGGAGTGAGGCAGTGGCTTGTTTAAGAAGAGCCTCCGCCCCCCACACAAATGCAGGCTGACTAGTCAGCCTTACTATATATATATATATATATATATATATATATATATATATATATATGTGTACATATATATACACGTATCACATATATATCACAGGTGTGGCTTTTTGATGGGAAATCTGAAAAGACAAGTTTTATGTGTTTCAATATTTAGTGGCGCTTATTTCAATGTATTGGTACATCAATTAATTGGTAATGCCTTTTACTGTGAAAAAAGGAGTACCTTATACCTTAAGAAAAGTCAGCAACAGCGCTGACACGGCCACCAGAGTCTCCAGGCACGTGGGAGGACGCCGACCTCTGTTAGAAGGCGTGCGCCCTGCCACAGCTGATAAGAAGAGGGATGGAGCGCGGGATGCGCTGAGACTGGCTGTGTGGGTGGGGAGGTGTGGCCTGGGAAGCTCTGAAGCTAAAGCAGTTAGAAGCGCTGACATCGGTACCTGCTGTGAGCGTGTGTGTGGGGGCGTGGCCAAGTGCAGCGCTGTAGCTGTAACTGTAACAGTGAGGAGTGCTGCTGCCGGAGTCTACTTTGAGTCTGCTTATGAATTACTGGGCATGAAGGAGTTGCTGAAAACCTGTATTAGTATCAGAAACATGGGGATGAAAAGTCAAACTTGTGTTACTATCATATAAGTGGAGATGGGAAGTAATAATGATGGAAAGTAATAATGATGTAGTGGTAACGGTGATGATGATAATAAAATTATAATAATTATAAAATGATGGTGCTTGAAGTATGCAATTTATATGTGTTTTCATGAATAAATGATGATGGGGTAAATGGAAGAGGTTACTGTTGGAAAGGCGAATAAGCTCAAACTGGGAAGAGATCGATCGGTAATTGGGATGGGATGAGGGTGGGTGATACAAGGAGGGGGATGTAGTTGCGTGACGGTGTGTGGTCATGATTGCCGGGCCCTGGCTATTGGGAGGTCATTGGTGTAAAGTTATTATGTAGTTTATTATGATTATATTAATTAGTATATATCACACTATTTTTTTTTTATTAGCCCCCCCCCCCTCCGTTAGTCCCCATTCACACCTTATGTAAAGTAAAATAAAATAAAACAATACAACATATGCCAGGGGCCAGGGGTCCCCCATTCCCAGGTGCGTACGGACATCCATGTATCCGGGCATATACACCACCAATAGTGGTTAATGTTTCATTTTTAATTCACTTCATACTATAGTGTGATATATACCAATTAATATAATCATAATAAACTACATAATAACTTTACACCAATGACCTCCCAATAGCCAGGGCCCGGCAATTGTGACCACACACCGTCGAGCATCCAACCAGACCTTCACCCATCAGCAACTACATCCCCCTCCTTGTATCACCCACCCTCATCCCATCCCAATTACAGATCGATCTCCTCCCAGTTTGAGCTTATTCGCCTTTCCAACTCTTCCATTTACCCCATCATCATTTATTCATGAAAACACATATAAATTGCATACTTCAAGCACCATCATTTTATAATCATCATCACCACTACATCATTATTACTTTCCATCATTATTACTTCCCATCTCCACTTATATGATAGTAACACAGGTTTCACTTTTCATTCCCATGTTTCTGATACTAACACAGGTTTTCAGCAACTCCTTCATGCCCAGTAATTCAGTAGACTCCGGCAGCAGTGCTCCTCACTGTTACAGCTACAGCGCTGCCCTTGGCCACTCCCCCACACACACGCTCACAGCAGGTCCCGATGTCAGCGCTTCTAACTGCTTTAGCTTCAGCGCTTTCCCGGCCACACCTCCCCACCCACACAGCCAGTCTCAGCGCGTCCCGCACTCCATCCCTCTTCTTATCAGCTGTGGCAGGGCGCGCGCCTTCTGACAGAGGTCGGCGTCCTCCCACGTGCCTGGAGACTCTGGCGGCCGTGTTAGCGCTGTTGCTGACTTTTCTTTAAGGTATGAATCTGCAGCAACCACTAACAATACTCCTTTTTTCACAGTAAAAGGCATTACCAATTAATTGATGTACCAATACATTGAAATAAGCGCCACTAAAGATTGAAACACATAAACCTTGTCTTTGCAGATTTCCCATCAAAAAGCCACACCTGTGATATGTGTATATATATATGTAAACATATATATATATGTATGTGTGTATATATATATATATATATATAAATATATATATATATATATATATGTACTCCATGACATCAATACAAATCCAGGCCACGATATAGGACTCCAGCAGAAATTAAAGGTACCCTCTTAAGCACACTACAAACCGACACATAGTTGCAATATGAGACTACATCTATCAGACATACATTTTTGACATGAAAATGGTGGATATGAATACGTTTAATTATTATTATTATTAATTTAAATTTTTTTTTTATATATCTATTTTTAGATTTACGGTACCCTTTATATAATCTATCAAAGTGTTACTATAATAGTCTCATGCAGTATTAGACCTCCGCTAGTAATGATCCGGAACTAGTTCTGTGCATATGGACTTATCACTTTCCAAATGTATTTACAACCTTTTATTGGACTTTTTATGATTTTTACTGTACTTTTACTGTACATTTACTTACCCTCATTTATTTATATATGTATGTTTTAGACTTGATAAAGGGGTTATATCACCCCGAAATGCGTCGTCTACTTAATAAAATCCACTGTTCTTACAACTCTGACCGTTTGAGTGCGGCCCTGGCTATCCTGAGTCTGATTCCATAGATCTGACGTTCCTCCTTCTCCATATTAAGCTGACCGGCGGTTTGGCAGCCGCCCAAAGCCACTTGGACAAGCCCTGGCTGCACCTACACCGTTTGATCTTCACAATCTCTTTACGCCTACATTGTGGTTGTGCCCAATTTTGGTACAACCGAAATAGGTGAGCAATACACATATCCTTAAATCTGACAGTCTCTGACGTTATCACCCTATGAGAGCCTCTTTCGCCTGTTAAACGCCATCCCTTCCTGTACAACCAAGTGGCGGACAAAATCAAGTGTGCACTACGCAACGCTATCTGTGGCAATGTCCACATAACCAACAACACATTGGGTAAATGTAGCGGCTGGCCCAGAGGCGGATAGCATTTTTGCGAATGTCCTTCCGCCCCCGAGGATTGCTGGGCATTTCTCTTTGTATCCTATTACCTCCTCCTCCTACTCGGCTTCCTCCTCCTCTACCACCTCCTCATCTGCTCAGCATAACACCTTCACCACTCACAGCAGCACAGCCAAGGGGAAACGACAGCAAGTTGTTTTAAATTTTGTGTGTTTGTGGGACAAACCCCGCACCGTGCAGGAGCTGTGGACAGGCATGGAACAACAGACCGATAATTGGTTGGTGCCACTGAGCCTCCAGCCCGGCCTGGTGTTGTGCGCTAATGGGCGAAATATACTAGCAGGTCTGGGCCTAGCCGGTTTGACGCACATCCCCTGCCTGCCACATGTGCTGAATTTGGGGTGCAGAAATTCCTAAACACCAGACAGTGAAAATTAATTCAGTTAATCAAACATACACAACAACCCCCCCCCCACACCCCCTTTCATTCAAACCATTAACAAACTATTTACAAATTTTCTTAAAAACATATTAAAATAACTACAATGCAGCTAAACTTACTATATAAACAAACAAAACTATATACACGCCTTAACCTTAACTTAAGGCCTGTGACATCTAAGTGGCTCGAAGGGTCGGTTCCTGCACCAACATTGTCCCTGGCCTGGAACACAATTGTCCAGCCAGGGCACCGTTCTGGAGGATGAGGAGGATAAGTAGGATGAGGAGGAGTAGGAGGAACCGTGTTCTCAGCAGGGTGGCACCCAAGCCAGCTCACGGGCAGCTGGGTCACCACCTCAGAAGGCTGGGTTAGCATTGGCGAAATGTGGCAAAGCTTTGTCATCACGCCAGAACAACCTTCACCACCAGCAGATCTGGAACGTCTTAGCAGGAGGCAGCATTTCAGCAACATGGTGGAAGAGTACACGTACTAACTGATGCCAGGGGCATAGCTACAGGGAAGCATGGAAAGCTGCTGTTTTGGGTCCCTGACCTAGAAGGGGCCCATCCAGGAGGAGGAGGAGGAGGACTAAAAGACTTTGTCAGGGCCCCCTCAACAGTATCATACAATGAAATTATATACAGTGGCAGTATAGACAGTGTAGGAAGCGGATGGAAAATAAACCCAAACAGCCTCACACCCTACACACTCAACACCCCCCCCCCCTTTCACTCAAACCATTAACAAACTATTTACAAATTTACTTAAAGACATATTAAAATAACTATAAGGCAGCTAAACTAACCATATAAAGAAACAAAACTATATACACGCCTTATCCTTAACTTAAGGCCAACCAAATACAAGTGGCTCGGAGGCTGGGTATCTGCACCAACATAGACCCTAGCCTGGGACACAATTGTCCAGCCAGGGCACAGTTCTGGAAGATGAGGAAGAGGAGTAGGAGGAACGCTGGGGGATACAGAGGACACAGACGATATTACTCCCTCAAAGAGGATAGCTTGTCCTTGCCTCTGGGCAACCTGGCAGACATGAATGACTATATGCTGCAGTGCCTGCGCAACTACCCCCCAGTTACTCCCACATTCTAACTTCAGCTGATTACTGGGTGGCCACCCTGCTGCATCCCCATTACAAGGACAACGTGCCATCCTTAATTCCCTCACTGGAGTATGATAGGAAGATAAGCCTGCTAGTAGACATGCTGCTGATGGCATTCACACCTTACACCAGGGACTCAGTGGAAGCACAAGGTAAAGGCAGAGGAGGAGGAGGAAGAATTTGCCAATGCAGCTGGGTCACCACCAACACCTCAGAAGGCAGGGTTATCATGGGCAAAATGTGGAAAAGCTTTGTAATCACATCACAACAACCTGCACCACCAGCAGATCTGGAACATCTTAGCAGGAGGCAGCATTTCAGCAACATGGTGGAACAGTACACGTACTAAATGATGGGTCTACCTAGGGGAATAGCTACAGGGGAAGCAGGAGAAGCAACTGCTTTGGGGCCGTGACCTAGAAAGGGTCCATCCAGGAGGAGGAGGATTAAAGGACTTTGTCAGGGCCCCCTCAACAGTATTATACAATGAAATTATGTACAGTGACAGTGTAGAAAGGCAATGGAACAGCTGTTGGGCCTGGTCTGAGAGAGTGATGTTTAGTAGCCTCAGGCATGGCGGCATGAAAGGAAGGGGTTTGCGCAAAAATTACTGAGGGAGGGTGACCCCATTCAAAAATTTGCTGTGGTGCCCAATCATTTCTAGCTACGCCACTGGGTCTGCCCCATTCAACTTCTGGGTCATCAAATTGGGCACATGTCCTGAGGTTGCCCTTTATGCCTTGGAGGTGCTAGCCTCTGAACGTGTGTCTAGCACGGCAGGGGTTTTTATCACAGACAAGCGCAGCCGCCTGTCCGCAGACAATGTGGGCAAGCTTTTGTTTATTAAAAAGAACCAGGCATGGATCCCACAGGACTTGTTTGTACCTTATGCAGAATAGACATGCATACCGGCCTCACCCAACCATTGTTATACTACCGTGCACTTACACTTTGAAACAAATGTTTTGGGGTCTACACTAATTTATTTTAAAAAATTAAAAATTTGGCTTCACAGCCCAAAAATGCTTTATTTCATGCAAGAATGTAACCACTGATTTAGGGGATTGCTATTTTGGCAATTGAATTTCACCCCAGAACAAAATCTATCCAATGCCGCTTATGTCAGGAACCCCTTTCCTACCACAATCTCTCAAAGCCCACATCACACTTATTCACAAACCGCAAAAAGATCCAACACTATGCGGCAATTATAGACCCATCTCACTACTAAACCTAGACGTCCAGATTAATGCCTGAATCCTAGCAGCTAGAATTAGACCATTGCTTAACTATCTCATTCATCCAGACCAGACTGGATTTATTCCAGGAAGAGAAGGTAAATACAACACATACAAAGTAAACGACTCTATTTCCCTGATGAAAAAGAAAAATACTCCCATGGTCCTGTTGGGAACAGATGCTGAGAAAGCCCTTGACAGAGTGTCCTGGCCCATTGTCAGATGCACGCTAACAAAGCTGGGCTTTCCAACCTCTTTCATCAGAGCAATCTTCTCCATGTATGAGAATCCTAATGCAAATATTAGAGTGAATGACATCCTGTCAGCTAAGGTAGATATTACCAATGGTATACGCAGCAAGGTTGCCCTCTATCCCCAATACTATTTATTTTAACATTAGAACCCCTTCTACAGTCCATCAGACAGTCCAAAGAGATAAGAGGGGTTCAATGCAAAAAGTCAGAGTTCAAACAAGCGGCATATGCGGATGACCTACATTGAAAGATCTCTTTGCAGAATTTGGATACATTTGCAATTTCAAAATAAACACTACCAAAACCCAGGCCTTAGATATTAATCTGACACCTAAAATGATGCAACACTTACGAATAGAGATGAGCAAACACCTGGAAGTTCGGGTTCGGGAAGTTCGGCCGAACTTCCCGAAAAAGATCGGGTTCAAGATCCGAACTCGACCTGAACTTTATGCCGAACCCCATTGAAGTCAATGGGGACCCAAACTTTTAGGCACTAAAAAGGCTGTAAAATAGTCCAGGAAAGGGCTAGAGGGCTGCAAAAGGCAGCAAAATGTAGGTAAATGCCCTGCAAACAAATGTGGATAGGGAAATAAATTAAAATAAAATAAATAAAAATTAACCAATATCAATTGGAGAGAGGTCCCATAGCAGAGAATCATGCGTCATATCACCCACCACTGGAGAAGGCCACTTTCAGTTTTTTCAGCCCCAGCACCCAGACTGAGGAGAGAGGTCCCACAGCAAGGAATCATGCGTCATATCACCCACCACTGGAGAAGGCCACTTTCAGTTATTTCGGCCCCAGCACCCAGACAGAGGAGAGAGGTACCACAGCAAGGAATAAGGTGTTATATCACCCACCACTGGAGAAGGCCACTTTCAGTTATTTCGGCCCCAGCACCCAGACAGAGGAGAGAGGTCCCACAGCAAGGAATCATGCGTCATATCACCCACCACTTGAGAAGGCCACTTTCAGTTATTTAGGCCCAGCACCCAGACATAGGAGAGAGGTCCCACATCAAGGAATAAGGCGTTATATCACCCACCACTGGAGAAGGCCACTTTCAGTTATTTCGGCCCCAGCACCCAGACAGAGGAGAGAGGTCCCACAGCAAGGAATCATGCGTCATATCACCCACCACTGGAGAAGGCCACTTTCAGTTATTTCGGCCCCAGCACCCAGACAGAGGAGAGAGGTCCCACAGCAAGGAATCATGCGTCATATCACCCACCACTGGAGAAGGCCACTTTCAGTTATTTCGGCCCCAGCACCCTGACAGAGGAGAGAGGTCCCACAGCAAGGAATAAAGCTTTAGATCACCCACCACTGGAGAAGTACACTTTCAGTTATTTCGGCCCCAGCACCCAGACAGAGGAGAGAGGTCCCACAGCAAGGAATCATGCGTCATATCACCCACCACTGGAGAAGGCCACTTTCAGTTATTTAGGCCCTGGCGCCCAGATTGAGGAGAGGTTCATTCAACTTTGGGTTGCACCGCAAGATCATGGTAAAGATAAAAAAAATGAGGATTCAATAAAGAAGGTCCCCGGAGTACAAGAATACATGGTTGAGGGGGAGGCAGTTATAAATGTCTATTCTGCACAAGGGAGGGACAGGTCCTGTGGGATCCAGCTTGACCACGTTGGCTGTGGACAGGCGGCTGCGTTTGTCAGTAATGACGCCCCCTGCCGTGCTGAATACACGTTCAGACAAAACGCTGGCCGCCAGGTAGGCTAGCACCTCCAAGGCATAAAATGCTAACTCTGGCCACGTGGACAATTTGGAGACCGAGAAGTTGAATGGGGCCGAACCATCAGTCAGTACGTGGAGGGGTGTGCAGACGTACTGTTCAACCATGTTAGTGAAATGCTGCCTCCTGCTAACACGTTCCGTATCAGGTGGTGGTGCAGTTAGCTGTGGCGTGGAGACAAAACTTTTCCACATTTCTGCCATGCGTTTGCGACCTCTTGCTCCTCCTCTGCCTTCGCCTTGGGCTTCCACCTGTTCACCTGTGACATTTGGTAATGCTCTCAGGAGCGCGTCTACCAGCGTGCACTTGTACTCGCGCATCTTTCGATCACGCTCCAGTGCAGGAAGTAAAGTAGTCACATTATCTATGTACCAGGGATCCAGCAGGGTGGCAACCCAGTAGTCCGCACACGTTAAAATGTGGGCAACTCTGCTGTCGTTGCGCAGGCACTGCAGCATGTAGTCGCTCATGTGTGCCAGGCTCCCCTTGAGGTAAGGACAAGCTGTCCTCTGTGGGAGGCGTATCGTCATCGTCCTCCGTATCCCCCCAGCCACGCACCAGTGATGGGCCTGAGCTGTATGGGGTGCCACCCCACTGTGAACCTGCTTCATCCTCATCCTCCTCCACCTCCTCCTCATCCTCCTCGTCCTCCAGTAGTGGCCCTGGCTAGCCACATTTGTACCTGGCCTCTGCTGTTGCAAAAAACCCTCCCTCTGAGCCACTTCTAACAGACTGGGCTGAAAGTGCTAAAAATAACCCCTCATCCTCCTCCTCCTCCTGGGCCACCTCCTCTTCCATCATCGCCCTAAGCGTTTTCTCAAGGAGACATAGAAGTGGTATTGTAACGCTGATAACGGTGTTATCGCCACTGGCCATGTTGGTGGAGTACTTGAAACAGCGCAACAGGGCACACAGGTCTCGCATGGAGGCCCAATCATTGGTGGTGAAGTGGTGCTGTTCCGCAGTGCGACTAACGCGTGCGTGCTGCAGCTGAAACTCCACTATGGCCTGCTGCTGCTCGCACAGTCTCTCCAGCATGTGCAAGGTGGTGTTCCACCTGGTGGGCACATTGCATATGAGGCAGTGAACGGGAAGGCCGAAGTTAAGCTGTAGCACAGACAGGCGAGCAGCGGCAGGATGTGAACGCCGGAAGCGCGCACAGACGGCCCTCACTTTATGCAGCAGCTCTGACATTACAGGGTAGTTGTGAATGAACTTCTGCACCACCAAATTCAGCACATGCGCCAGGCAAGGGATGTGCGTCAAATCGGCTAGTCCCAGAGCTGCAACGAGATTTCGCCCATTATCGCACACCACCAGGCTGGGCTTGAGGCCCACCGGCAGAAACCACTCGTCGGTCTGTTGTTCAATACCCCGCCACAACTCCTGTACGGTGTGGGGCCTGTCCCCCAAACATATGAGTTTCAGAATGGCATGCTGACGTTTACCCCGGGCTGTGCTGAAGTTTGTGGTGAAGGTGTGTGGCTGACTGGATGAGCTGGTGGAAGCAGAGGAGGAGGAAGCCGAGTAGGAGGAGGAGGCTACAGGAGGCAAAGAATTATCCCCTGCGATCCATGGCGGAAGGACGTGTCCAAGGAACTCTCCACCTGGGGCCCAGCCGCCACTACATTTACCCAGTGTGCAGTTTGGGAGATATAGCGACCCTGGCCGTGCTTACTGGTCCACGTATCTGTGGTTAGGTGAACCTTGCGACAGATGGCGTTGCGCAGTGCACACTTGATTTTGTCAGATACTTGGTTGTGCAGAGAAGGCACGGCTGTCTTGGAGAAGTAGTGGCGGCTGGGGACAACATACTGTGGGACAGCCATGGACATCAGCTGTTTGACGCTGTCTGTGTCCACCAGCCTGAATGACAGCATTTTAAAGGCCAGTAGTTTAGAAATGCTGGCATTCAGGCCCAGGCTCGAGGGTGGCTATGTGGGAATTTACTCTTTCTCTCCAAGGTTTGTGAGATGGAGAGCTGAACGCTGTCGTGTGACATGGTGTAGATGCTTGGTGACGCAGGTGGTGGTGTCGGTGGCACATTCTCTGTTTGGTGGGCGGCAGGTGCCAACGTTCCTCCCGAGGCAGAGGAAGAGGCCAAGGCAGCAGCAGAACAGGTGCAGGGGGAGCCAGAGTGAGTTCCTTGCTTTTAGGATGTTTACGCCACTGCAGTTCATGCTTTGCATGTAGATGCTTGGTCATGCAGGTTGTGCTAAGGTTCAGAACGTTAATGCCTCGCTTCAGGCTCTGATGGCACAGCGTGCAAACCACTTGGGTCTTGTCGTCAGCACATTGTTTAAAGAAGTGCCATGCCAGGGAACTCCTTGAAGCTGCCTTTGGGGTGCTCGGTCCCTGGTGGCAGTGGCCAGTAGCAGGCGAACTCTCTTGGCGGTGGCTGTTCTGCTTTTGCCCCCTGCTCCCTCTTTTGCTACGCTGTTGGCTCGATCTCACCACTGCCTTTTCCTCTGAACTATGAAAGTCAGTGGCACGACCTTCATTCCATGTGGGGTCTAGGACCTCATTGTCCCCTGCATCGTCTTCCACACAGTCTTCCTCCCTGACCTCCTGTTCGGTCTGCACACTGCAAAAAGACACAGCAGTTGGCACCTGTGTTTCGTCATCATCAGAGATGTGCGGATTCCGATGAGGTGGTATTCCCATGTCCTCATCATCTGGAAACATCAGTGGTTGTGCATCAGTGCATTCTATGTCTTCCACCACTGGGGAAGGGCTAGGCGGATTCCCTTGGGAAACCCTGCCAGCAGAGTCTTCAAACAGCATAAGAGACTGCTGCATAACTTGAGGTTCAGACACTTTCCCTGATATGCATGGGGGTGATGTGACAGACTGATGGGCTTGGTTTTCAGGCGCCACCTGTGCGCTTTCTGCAGAAGACTGGGTGGAAGATAGTGTTGTGAACGTGCTGGATGCACTGTCGGCATCTAATTGACTAGCGCCTGTACCTGCTCAGGTCTTACTATCCTTAGAACGGCATTGGGCCCCACCAAATATCGCTGTAAATTCTGGCGGGTACTGGAACCTGAGGTAGTTGGTTCACTAGGACGTGTGGCTGTGGCAGAATGGCCACGTCCTCTCCCAGCACCAGAGGGTACACTAACACCACCACGACCGCGTCCGCGTCCCTTACTAGATGTTTTCCTCATTGTTACCATTCACTAAGCACCACAATAAGAAAAAAAATATTTGGCCCAATGTATTGATTTCAAATTCAGGCCTTTTTGTACCGGCACCTAACACTATCTGCCTATTTATTTATGTAGCATATTACACTAATCCAGGCACAGCAGTAACCACTGATTTAGGAGAATATCTCTTTTAGGGCTAGTATTTAGGTACTGGATTAAAGGTATCCTTTTATGGACAGATTTACACTTGGAGATGCACAGTAGCGTGAGAAAAAATATGTAAGATTATGCCTTCAGCAATTGTATTTTAACACTTTGTGTAATATACCCTTTAACGGACAGAAATCCAATGGGAGATGCACTGTAGCGTGTGAAGTTAATGAGGATGACCCTCTCAGCACTTGTATATACACCTTGAGTGTAATATACCCTTCTACGGACAGATTAACACTTGGACTGCAACAGCTGGGACACCAGATACTGGGTATTGCTATTTTGGCAAGGGAATTTCACCCCAGAACAAAATATACCCTTTTACGGACAGATTAACACTTGGCCTGCAACTGCTTGAACACCAGACTTATGGTATTGCTATTTTGGCAATTGAATTTCACCCCAGAACAAAATATATGTTTTGGCAGACACTATTATAGTTTGCCAGCCACAGCTGTGACACCAGATTTATGGTATTGCTATTTTGGCAATCGAATTTCACCCCAGAACAAAATATATGTTTTGGCGGACACTATTATAGTTTGCCAGCCAGTGCTGGGACACCAGATTTGGGGGATTGCTATTTTGGCAAGTTAATTTCACCCCAGAACAAAATATATGTTTTGGCGGACACTATTAAAGTTTGCCAGCCACAGCTGTGACACCAGATTTATGGTATTGCTATTTTGGCAATTGAATTTCCCCCCAGAACAAAATATATGTTTTGGCGGACACTATTACAGTTTGCCAGCAAGTGCTGGGACACCAGATTTAGGGGATTGCTATTTTGACAAGTGATTTTCACCCCCGAACAAAATATATGTTTAGGCGGACACTATTATAGTTTGCCAGCCAGTGCTGGGAGACCAGATTTATTGAATTGCTATTTTGGAAATTGAATTTCACCCCAGAACAAAATATATGTTTTGGCAGACACTATTATAGTTTGCCAGCCAGTGCTGTGACACCAGATTTAGGGGATTGCTATTTTGGCAAGTGAATTTCACCACAGAAAATAATCTATCCTTTGCCAGACAGCAGACAGTATTATACTTGGCTATCCAAAGCTGGAACACCAGATTTAGGGGATTTGTATTTTGGCAATTGTATTTAACCCCTTAATAAAATATAGAAATTGCTATCCTGAGTTTCTAGGGGTGACAATAAGCACAGCCAGGCCCCTGATGTAGGATATGGCAAAAAAAAAAAACTAGTATTGATGGATTGATGGACTTGGTGGCAGCTTGATCTGGTGCACCACAAGTCACAAAATGTCCGCCGATCACCCCAGAAAAAAAGTGACAGAAAAACGCTCTGTGCAGCCTAAAAACCAGTGAGCAAGTAACTAGCAAAAGTTGAATCATTCACAGCTGTAGATCGATCACTTCATTAGGTGCTTTTGCTGACTTTTCCCTGCCTAATCTCGCCCTCACAGCAGATCCGTCCTCTCCCTACACTAATCAGAGCAGTGTGACGTGCGGCGCTACGTGACTCGAGCTTAAATAGAGGCTGGGTCACATGCTGCACTTGGCCAATCACAGCCATGCCATTAGTAGGCATGGCTGTGATGGGCTCTTAGGACAAGAAGTAAAACGCTAGCTGATTGGCTGCTGTGCAGCCCTTCATAAAGTGTGAAGAAATCGCCGAACAACGACCCCGAACCCAAACTTTTTTGAAAATATTCGGGTCCGGGTTCGTGTCCCGAACACCCCAAAATTCGGTACGAACCTGAACTGTTCTCGAACCGTTCGCTCAACACTACTTACGAACCAACTTCCCATTCAAATGGACTAAATCCTTCCTATAATTCTTAGGCATAATATTTCTGCGGATTATAAGTCACTTTATGACCTTAACTTCCGCCCACTATTAAAATCAATCCCAGGAAACACTCAGCTCTTGGTCACCCACCTTTCTATCTTGGATGGGTCGCAAGAATATTTTGAATTCCTTAATAGTACCAAAAATGACATATTTACTTCAAGTTCTTCCTATAAGTCTCCCCAGAAGTTTCTTCATAGCCTTCCGTAAGATCTGTTCCTCCTATGTGTTTGGAGAAAAGAAACCCAGATTAGCATATAACATCCTAACATTACATTCCCCCCAAACTGAGGTATCGGCTTATTATCGCTAGAAAGTTATTACAAAGCTTTCCACCTTAAAAATAGTAAAAGTAAAATAATAGACTGGATCAGATCTCCGGTGAATAAACAATGGGTCATTCTAGAAGAGACTCTTGCAGAAATCCCACCAAGGAAACTGGTTATGTCAGAACAAACAGGCTCCACACATATCCCAAGAGATGACAATCTATTCCACGCCACCTACTCCATTTGGAAACAACCTGCAATAAGAGACCTATGTTCCAAATACCCGTCCCCTTTAATAACAGTTGGGGATTGTCTCAGATCATCTGAAGAGAACTTCTCCACTTTACCAATCCAAATCAGAAATTCACAAGTTCCTCCAACTGATATTTTAGATTCACAAGGAACTATCTTTGATAAAGAGTTGATCAGAGACAAATTCCAAATCATGAACCTAACTGATCTACAATACGCATATATTAGATCGTCACTGATAAAAGTCCTCTCTAACAGTGATCGATCGAGTGAGACAACTTGGTTCGAAAAACTACTAGCGCAAAGTAAATATCCTACAAAAACTGTCTGTAACATCTGCAAAAAACTCACCACATTAGATTCCCCAACCTCCTTATATTTTCTGAAAGAATGGGAAAGAGATCTCAATACCCAATTTTCAGCATCAGACATAACCACAATCTTCGCATCTCCTAAACTAGCCTCCAGGTGCATCGCTATCCGAGAAAATACTTATAGTTATATCTCTCTGGTACCTAACTCCAAAAAAATTAAGCAAAATATACAGCTCCACACCTGATACTTATTGGAGATGCCAATCACATAAAGGTTCCTTTCTACACATATGGTGGTCTTGCCCCAAAATACTTAGCCTATGGAAACAGAATTTTGATATTATTCCTAATATCCTACTTTCCAAACCAGGAGCATTTCCCAAATGCCCCAAAGTAGCATTATTAAACATATTACCAAGTGACCTATCACCCAACCAACCTTATTTCCTCAAAATACATCAATCCAGTATTTCACTGCTGAAATATAAAAAAGGTATTTGTGGGTTGTATGCAAAAATGCTGTGTGGACCAACAATATCGGTTTCTTTCCCGAAAATAAACTAATGCAGTATTTCACTGCAGAAATTTAAACGTAAGTATTTGTGCGGTGTATGCACAAGTTTTCTGGGAACCAACAATACGGGTTTATTTGCCCAAAATACACCAATTCAGTATATCACTGCTGAAATTTATTCGTAGGTATTTGTGAGGTGTATGCAATACTGCTGTGTTTAACAACAATACCGGTTTATTTCCCCAAATTACACCAATGCAGTATTTCACTGCTGAAATATAAAATAGGTATTTGTGCGGTGTATGCTAAACTGCTGTGTGGACCAAAAATACCTGTTTATTTCCCCAATATACACCAATGCAGTATTTTACTGCTGAAATTTAAAATAGGTATTTGTGCAGTATATGCAAAACTGCTGTGTGGACCAACAATACCTTTTTATTTCCCCAAATTACACCAACACATTATTTCACTGCTGAAATCTAAAATCGGTATTTGTGCGGTTTATGCTTTACTGGTGTGTGGACCAACAATACCGGTTTATTTCCCCAAAATACACCAATGCAGTATTTCACTGCTGAAATTTAAAATAGGTATTTGTGGGTTATATGCAAAACTGCTGTGTGGACCAACATTATCGGTTTATTTCCGCAAAATGCAGGAATGCAGTATGTCACTGCAGAAATGTAAAACAGGTATTTGTGCGATGTATGCAAAACTGCTCTGTGAACTAACAATAGCGGTTTATTTCCCCAAAATACACTACTGCAGTATTTCAATATTGAAATTAAAACGTAGGTATTTGTGGGATGTATGGACAAGTGCTCTGGGAACCAACAATATGGGTTTATTTGCCCGAAATACACCAATTTAGTATTTAACTGCTGAAATTTATATGTAGGTATTTGTGCGGTGTATGCACAAGTGCTCTGTGGACCAACAAGACATGTTTCTTTCCCCAAAATAAACTAATGCAGTATTTCACTGCTGAAATGTAAACATAGGTATTTGTGCGGTGTATGCACCAGTGCTCTGGGAACCAACAATACGGGTTTCTTTCCCCAAAATACAACAATTCAGTAATTCACTGCTGAAATTTATACGTAGGTATTTGTGCGGTGTATGGTAAACTGCTGTGTGGACCAACAATAATGTTTTTTTTTCGCCAAAATACACTAATGAAGTATCTAATTGCTGAAATTTAAAATTAGGTTTTTGTGCGGTGTATGCACAATGTCTGTGTGGACCAACGATACGGGTTTCTTTCCCCTAAACACACAAATGCAGTATTTCACTGCAGAAATTTAAAATACAGTAGGTATGTGTGCGGTGTATGCACAAGTGCTCTGTGAACCAACAATGTGGGTTTCTTTCCCCAAAATACATAATGCAGTATTTCACTGCTGAAATTTAAATGAAGGTATTTGTGCGGTCTATGCACAAGTGCTCTGTGAACCAACAATACGGGTTTCTTTCCCCAAAATACACTAATGCAGTAATTCACTGCTGAAATTTAAACGTAGGTATTTGTGCGGTGTATGCACAAGTGCTCTGTGAACCAACAATGCGGGATTCTGTCCACAAAATACAGTAATGCAGTATTTCACTGCTGAAATTTAAACGTAGGTATTTGTGCGGTGTATGGACAAGTGCTCTGTGAACCAAGAATACGGCGTACTTTCCCCAAAATACACCAATGGAGTATTTCACTGCTGAAACTTAAACGTAGGTATTTGTGCGGGTTATTCACAAGTGATCTCTTGAACCAACAATTTGGGTTTCTTTCCCCAAAATACACTAATGCAGTATTTCACTGCTGAAAATTAATTGTAGGTATTTGTGCGTTGTATGCACAAGTGCTCTGTTAACCAACAATACCGGTTTCTTTCCCCAAAATACCCTAATGCAGTATTTCACTGCTGAAAATTCAACATAGGAATGTGTGCAGTGTATGCACAAGTACTCTGTGAACCAACAATAAGGGTTTCTTTGCCCAAAATACACTAATGCCGTGTTTCACTGCTGAAATTTAAAATAGGCATTCGAGCGCTATATGTAAAACTGCTCTGTTGACCAAGAATACCGGTTTATTTCCCCAAAATACACCAATGCTGTATTTCACTGCTGAAATTTAAACATAGGAATTTGTACGGTGTATGCACACGTGCTCTGTGAACAAACAATGCGGGTTTCATTTACCAAAATACACTAATGCAGAATTTCACTGCTGAAATTTCAACATAGGTATTTGTGCGGTGTATGCACAAGTGCTCTATGGACCAAAAATGCAGGTATCTTTCCCCAAAATACACTAATGCAGTATTTAACTGCTGAAATGCAAACACAGGTATTTGTGCGGTCTATGCAAAGGTGCTCTGTGGACCAACAATATGGGTTTCTTTCCCCAAAATACACCAATGCAGTACTTTACTGCTGAAATTTAAAATGGGTATTTGTGCATTGTGTTCAAAACTGCTCTGTGGACCAACAATACGGGTTTATTTCCCCAAAATACACCAATGCAGTATCTATTTACTGAAATTTAAACGTAGGTATTTGTGCAATTTATGCACAATTGCTCTGTGGACCAACAATTCGGGTATCCTTCCCCAAAATAAACTAATGCAGTATTTCACTGTTGACATTTAAACTAGGAATTTGTGCGGTGTATGCTAAACGGCTGTGTTGACGAACAATACCGGTTTATTTTCGCAAAATACACCAATGCAGTATTTCACTGCTGAAATTTAAAATAGGTATTTGTGCGTTGTGTGCAAGACTGCTCTGTGGACTAACAATACGGGTTTATTTCCCCAAAATACACTAATGCAGTATTTCACTGCTGAAATGTAAACGTAGGTATTTGTGCGGTGTTTGCAAAACTGCTCTGTAAACTAACAAAAACGGTTTTATTTCCCCAAAATCACAAATGCAGTATTTCACTGCTAAAATTTTAACATAGGTATTTGTGCATGTGTGCACAAGTTCCCTGTGGACCACCAATACGGGTTTCTTTCCACAAAACACACTAATGCAGTATTTCTCTGCTGAAAAGTAAACATAGGTATTTGTGCTGTGTATGCACAAGTGCTCTGGGAACCAAAAATACGGATTTATTTGCCCAAAATACACTAATTCAGTATTTCACTGCTGAAATTTATAGATAGGTATTTGTGCGGTGTATGCAAAAATGCTGTGTTGAACAACAATACCGGTTTATTTCCCCAAAATACACCAATGCATTATTTCAATGCTGAAATTTAAAATAGGTATTTGTGCTGTTTATGCAAAACTGCTGTTTGGACCAACAATACCGTTTTATTTCCCCAAATTACACCAATGCAGTATCTCATTGCTGAAATTTAAACATCGGTATTTGTGCAATGCATGCACAATTGCTCTGTGGACCAAGAATACGGGTTTCTTTCCCTAAAATAAACAAATGCAGTATTTCACTGCTGACATTTAAACTAGGAATTTGTGCGGTGTATGCTAAACGGCTGTGTGGACCAACAATACCGGTTTATTTCCCCAAAATACACCAATGCAGTACTTTACTGCTGAAATTTAAAATAGGTATATGTGCGTTGTGTGCAAAACTGCTGTGTGGACCAAAAATACGGCCTTATTTCCCAAAAATACACCAATGCAGTATCTTATTGCTGAAGTTTAAAATAGGCATTTGAGCGCTATATGTAAAACTGCTCTGTTGACCAACAATACCGGTTTATTTCCCCAAAATACACAACTGCTGTATTTCACTGCTGAAATTTAAACATAGGAATTTGTACGGTGTATGCACAATTGCTCTGTGAACAAACAATGCGGGTTTCTTTTCCCAAAATACACTAATGCAGTATTTCACTGCTGAAATTTCAAGATAGGTATTTGTGCGGTGTATGCACAAGTGCTCTATGGACCAAAAATACGGGTATCTTTCCCCAAAATACACTAATGCAGAATTTACCTGCTGAAATGCAAACACAGGTATTTGTGCGGTGTATGCACAAGTGCTCTGTGGACCAACAATACGGGTTTCTTTTCCCAAAATACACTAATGCAGTATTTCACTGCTGAAATTTAAAATAGGCATTTGAGCGCTATATGTAAAATTGCTCTGTTAACCAACAATACCGGTTTATTTCCCCAAAATACACAACTGCTGTATTTCACTGCTGAAATTTAAACATAGGAATTTGTACGGTGTATGCACAAGTGCTCTGTGAACAAACAATGCGGGTTTCTTTTCCCAAAATACACTAATGCAGTATTTCACTGCTGAAATTTCAAGATAGGTATTTGTGCGGTGTATGCACAAGTGCTCTATGGACCAAAAATACGGGTATCTTTCCCCAAAATACACTAATGCAGAATTTACCTGCTAAAATGCAAACACAGGTATTTGTGCGGTGTATGCACAAGTGCTCTGTGGACCAACAATACGGGTTTCTTTCCCCAAAATACACCAATGCAGTACTTTACTGCTGAAATTTAAAATAGGTATTTGTGCGTTGCATGCAAAACTGCTGTGTGGACCAACAATACCGGTTTATTTCCCCAAAATACACCAATGCAGTATTTCACTGCTGAAATTTAAAACAGGCATTTGAGCGCTATATGTAAAACTGCACTGTTGACCAACAATACCGGTTTATTTCTCCAAAATACACCAATGCTATATTTCACTGCTGAAATTTAAACATAGGAATTTGTACGGTGTATGCACAAGTGCTCTGTAAACCAACAATGCGGGTTTCTTTCCCCAAAATACATTAATGCAGTATTTCACTGCTGAAATTTCAAGATAGACATTTGTGCGGTGTATGCACAAGTGCTCTATGGACCAAATATACGGGTATCTTTCCCCAAAATACACTAATGCAGTATTTACCTGCTGAAATGCAAACACAGGTATTTGTGCGGTGTATGCACAAGTGCTCTGTGGACCAACAATACGGGTTTCTTTCCCTAAAATACACCAATGCAGTACTTTACTGCTGAAATTTAAAATAGGTATTTGTGCGTTGCATGCAAAACTGCTGTGTGGACCAACAATACCGGTTTATTTCCCCAAAATACACCAATGCAGTATTTCACTGCTGAAATTTCAACATAGGTATGTGTGCAGTGTATGCACAAGTACTCTGTGAACCAACAATACGGGTTTCTTTTCCCAAAATACACTAATGCAGTATTTCACTGCTGAAATTTCAAGATAGGTATTTGTGCGGTGTATGCACAAGTGCTCTATGGACCAAAAATACGGGTATCTTTCCCCAAAATACACTAATGCAGTGTTTAACTGCTGAAATGCAAACACAGGTATTTGTGCGGTGTATGCACAAGTGCTCTGTGGACCAACAATACGGGTTTCTTTCCCCAAAATACACCAATGCAGTACTTTACTGCTGAAATTTAAAATAGGTATTTGTGCGTTGCATGCAAAACTGCTATGTGGACCAACAATACCGGTTTATTTCCCCAAAATACACCAATGCAGTATTTCACTGCTGAAATTTCAACATAGGTATGTGTGCAGTGTATGCACAAGTACTCTGTGAACCAACAATATGGGTTTCTTTGCCCAAAATACACTAATGCAGTATTTCACTGCTGAAATTTTAAATAGGCATTTGAGCGCTCTGTGGACCAAGCGCTCTGTGGACCAACAATAGGGGTTTCTTTCCCTAAAATACACCAATGCAGTACTTTACTGCTAAAATTTAAAATAGGTATTTGTGCGGTGTATGCACAAGTGCTCTATGGACCAAAAATACGGGTATCTTTCCCCAAAATACACTAATGCAGTATTTACCTGCTGAAATGCAAACACAGGTATTTGTGCGGTGTATTCACAAATGCTCTGTGGACCAACAATACGGGTTTCTTTCCCTAAAATACACCAATGCAGTATTTCACTGCTGAAATTTAAAATAGGCATTTGAGCGCTATTTGTAAAACTGCTCTGTTGACCAACAATACCGGTTTATTTCCCTAAAATACACCAATGCTGTATTTCACTGCTGAAATTTAAACATAGGAATTTGTATGGTGTATGCACAAGTGTTCTGTGAACCAACAATGCGTTTTTTTTTCCCCAAAATACATTAATGCAGAATTTCACTGCTGAAATTTCAACATAGGTATTTGTGCGGTGTATGCACAAGTGCTCTATGGACCAAAAATACGGGTATCTTTCCCCAAAATACACTAATGCAGTATTTAACTGCTGAAATGCAAACACAAGTATTTGTGCGGTGTATGCACAAGTGCTCTGTTGACCAACAATACGGTTTCTTTCCCCAAAATACACCAATGCAGTACTTTACTGCTGAAATTTAAAATAGGTATTTGTGCTTTGCATGCAAAACTGCTGTGTGGACCAACAATACCGGTTTATTTTCCCAAAATACACCAATGCATTATTTCAATGCTGAAATTTAAAATAGGTATTTGTGCTGTGTATGCAAAACTGCTGTGTTGACCAACACTACCGGTTTATTTCCCGAAAATACACCAATGCAGTATTTCAGTGCTGAAATTTAAAATAGGTATTTGTGCTTTGTGTGTAAAAATGCTCTGTGGACAAACAATACCGGTTTATTTCCCCAAAATACACCAATGCAATATCTCATTGCTTAAATTTAAACGTTGTTATTTGTGCGGTGTATGCAAAAGTGCTCTGTGAACCAACAATACGGGTTGCTTTCCCCAAAATACACTAATGCAGTATTTCACTGCTGAAATTTAAACAAGGAATTTATGCGGTGTATGCTAAACGGCTGTGTGGACCAACAATACCGGTTTATTTCCCCAACATAAACCAATGCAGTATTTCACTGCTGAAATCTAAAATAGGTATTTGTTCGGTGTATGCAAAACTGCTGTGTGGACCCACAATATCGGTTAAATTCCCCAAAATACACCAATGCAGTATTTTACTGCTGAAATTTAAAATATGTAGTTTTTCTTAGAAAGTCTCATATTCCACTAACTTGTGACAAAATTTTTTTTTTACATGAACTCACCATACCCCTCACGGAATACCTTGGGGTCTCAACTTTCTAAAATGGGGTCACTTGTGGGGTATTTATACTATCCTGGCATTTTAGGGGCCCCTAATGTGTGAGATGTAGTTTGAAATCCAAATGCATAAAAATGCCCCGTGAAATCCTAAAGGTACTCTTCGGAATTGGGGCCCCTTTGCGCATCTTTGATGCAAAAAAGTGTCACTCATGTGGTATCTCCATACTCAGGAGAAGTAGGGCAATGTGTTTTGGGGTGTATTTTTACATATACCCATACTGTGTGTGAAAAATATCTCTGTAAATGACAACTTTTTAAAAAATTTTATACAAAGTTGTCAATTTACAGAGATATTTCTCTCACCCAGCATGGGTATATGTAAAAATACACCTCAAAACACATTGCCCTACTTCTCCTGTGTACGGCGATTCCACATGAGTGACACTTTTTTGCAGCCAAGATGCGCAAAGGGGCCCTAATTCCAATGAGTACCTTTTAGGAGGGCATTTTTAGACATTTGGATTCCAGACTTCTTCTCACATTTTAGGGCCCCTAAAATGCCAGGGCAGTATAAATACCCCACATGTGACCCCATTTTGGAAAGAAGAAACCCCAAGGTATTCCGTGAGGGGCATGGCGAGTTCATAGAAGATTTTTTTTTTTGGCACAAGTTAGCGGAAATTTGCATTTTCTTTTTCTAACAAAGTCTCCCTTTCCGCTAATTTGTGACAAAAAGTTCAATCTTTCATGGACTCAATATGCCCCTCAGTGAATAGCTTAGGGTGTCTTCTTTCCAAAATGGTGTCACATGTGAGGTGTTTGTACTGCCCTGGCATTTGAGGGTCTCCACAATCATTACATGTATGGCCAGCATTAGGAGTTTCTGCTATTCTCCTTATATTGAGCATAGAAAATGCAAGAAAAAAAAGGAAGTGCCTGGCGATTGCCAGGACATAGGGGCTCCGCCCAAACATCCATACCCACTTCAGCTCCTATGTCCTGGCAAATGTGATTTCTCCATTCACCAGATTATTGATACAAAGTGTTTGCCAAAGCATATGAACTCCAACACCTCTCCTCAGCTCATATGCCTGGGCAAACGTACCTGTACTGCGGAGAAGAAATCTCGTCCTGCAGTGCCGAATGCACTGACTTCGTGGAATCCCGGCCTGGCATCCATATGACAGCAGGAGCGCACGGCGTCATTGGTTGCTATGATGCTGTGCGCTCCTGCTGTCAGATGGATGCCAGGCCGGGATACCACGGTCCGTGCATGTCTGTGTGCATGAGGCCTTAGAGGATAAACCTCTCCTTCCCCATGGGACAATGTGCAAAGCACAAATCGCCCAGAGATGTGGCGAAGTTCCTTATGCACTTTGTCCCAGGTGAAAGGAGAGGTTTGCAGCAGCTCTGTGTGAAAGGGCCCAGAGGGCCCTTGCACACGAGCGTTGCTCACACATCGTGATCGCAAAGGAGCTCCCGGCCTGACTTCTCCCGCACAGACGGGGTCGCATAGCATCATATTGATTTATGATGCTGTGTAACCCTTACAGTTATGGAATGCATTGGATAGCACTGGCAGCAGTATGCCAGACACGACATCTTTTTCTTTGGGAACGGTGGGTTGGGGTACCAGGAAAGACACTGGAGAAGTGTCTCTCATGTAGCCGGCTCACTACATCAGAGACATGGGGCACAGAACCTCCTGGATACAGGAGTTCCGAAATGATCGCTTCCTGGAATTTAAGGAAGGATCCCGTTCGCCCAGCCGTACTGTAGAGAACAAAACTATTATAGACAGCCAATTGAATTAGATAAACAGACACCTTCTTATACCAGCGTCTGGTGCGGTGGGACACTAAATAGGGAGCCAACATCTGGTCATTGAAGTCCACCCCTCCCATGTGAAGGTTATAGTCGTGGACTGAGAGGGGTTTTTCAATGACTCGTTCAATTTGTACAGTCGTGTCTGCGTGAATGGTGGACAGAAGGTAAACGTCCCTCTTGTCCCTCCACTTCACCGCGAGCATTTGTTGGTCACACAAGGCAGCCCTCTCCCCCCGTGCAAGTCGGGTATTAATGAGCCGTTGGGGGAAGCCCCGGTGACTAGGTCGCGCGGTGCCACAGCATTGAATTCCGACTAGATGTAAGTGCCGAAAGAGGGCCACACTTGTGTAAAAATTGTCCACGTATAAGTGGTACCCCTTGTGGAGTAAGGGTGACACCAAGTCCCAGACAATCTTGCCACTGCTCCCCAGGTAGTCAGGGCATCCGACCGGCTCCAGTTTTGAGTCTTTTCCCTCATAGACCCTTAAACGATATGTATGGCCCTTTCACAGAGCTTATACAATTTGACCCCGTACCGGGCGCGCTTGCTGGGGATGTACTGTTTGATGCCAAGGCGCCCGGTAAAATGTACTAGGGACTCGTCTTTGCAGATGTTCTGATTGGGGGTATACGCATCTGCAAATCTGGATGACAAATAGTCTATGAGGGGCCGAAATGTTTGGAGCCGGTCATAAGCAGGATGGCCTCTTGGATGACAGGTTTTATTGTCAGTGAAGTGCATGATGACCTCAAAACGTGCCCTGGACATTGCAGCAGAGAACATGGGCATGTAATGTATTGGGTCTTTGGACCAATATGACTGCAATACATTTTTTTTGTTAGACCCATGCGGAGGATAAGGCCTAAAAATATTTTAAATTCAGAAACTGTGACTGGTTTCCACCGAAAAGGCTGGGCATAGAAGCATTCTGGATTGGCGGTAATATAGTCTGTGGCGTAGTGGTTGGTTTCTGCCACAACTAAGTCATAGAGATCTGCGGTGAAGAACAGCTCAAAAAAGTCAAGGGCCGATCCGAAATGAGCTGTCTCCATGCGAACTCCTGACTGGACGGTGAAAGGGTGCAATACGGGTGCGGTGGAAGCAGGGGATTGCCAATTAGGGTTTGCCAGCACCTCTGGGCTCTACAGGCCTGAGAACGCGGTTGCTACGACGAGGAAGTTAGTGCACGTGCCACCGTACCAGCATGAACTGCCCTTCTGGTGCTCGCCACTTCACCGGGGAATAAAGCAGTGCTGGTAGAAGGTCCAGGATGTGCTGCGCTGTACGCTGCACCATAAAAAAGTTCAGCGCTAGTACCACTCTGCTGAATATGAGGCTCATCACACGGGGTATGCGAAACACTGACATGGGGTCGGGTACGCCTGACCGTAGCAAGGACCTCAACCTCGTCATCTTCGCTAGCGGTTAGAGTGCCACTGCTGTCTACAGGTTCATGTTCTGAACCACTGGATTCAGCTGGTTTGGTGTCCTCATCGCTTTCATCCATCACGGCCAGAATCCTGTAGGCCTCTTCAGCGAAATACCCCTTTTTTGCCATTTTGGAGAAACTAAATTTAGGGGATATTCCTCTGAGACTACCCAGGAAAAAGAGCACACCTGCCTAGTAAAAAGGAGTGCTTGCGAAGTAATGCTGCAATCGCTAATAAAGATACAAAAACTCAAAAGTGATCTTTTATAGCGGCGCAGCGATTTTAGTGTGTTTTTGCAGTGATCAGAAATTAAAATTCTGTCACTGCGGTGGGGCGGACTGAACACAAGTGTGCGCACAAGATCAGGCCTGATCGTGCGAACACTGCATTTTTTATAGAGCCTAAGGAGACCTAATGTACTAATATAGATCTGATTGCGATCAGTCTTGATCACTTTTAGATACTTTATTAGTATTAGGGCTGATTAATGACAGCGATGATGCCAATCAGCGACTAATCAGTGACTGCGGTGCGGTAGGCTGGGCACTAACTACCTAACAAGTAGTTAACTACCTGGCGGTAATTAGTGAACCTTACAGGGGGTGATCAATTACAGAAGGGTGACAGGGGGGGATCAGTGGCTACTAAATGGTTAATAAGTGACGGGGGGGTGTAAATGTGGTGATTGGTGCTACTTTCAGAGCTGCCTGTGTCATCTAGTGGTCAATGAAAGCAAAAGGGACCACCAGAGGAGCAGGCAGCAGGTATATCAGAAGCTATTTTGTAAATAGCGTCTGATATAAACATTTCATTGGTTGATTTAAAAAATTACAGCCTGCCAGCCAATGATCACGGCTGGCAGGCTATAGTTTCACTTCTTGGCTTTGCGTCACTGTGAACGCGCGCGCGTTCACATGAAATCTCAGGTCTCACAAGATGAGACCTGAGACTGATTGAGACCTGAGACTGCCACCTCCCGCACGCCTTTTGGTAAGAATAGGTATTTGTGCGGTGTATGCAAAACTAATCTGTGGACCAACAATACGGGTTTCTTTCCCCAAAATACATAATGCAGTTTTTCACTGCTGAAATTTAAAATAGGCATTTTTACGCCATATGTAAAACTGCTCTGTTGACCAACAATACCGGTTTATTTCCCCAAAATACACTAATGCAGTATTCACTACTGAAATTTAAACGTAGGTATTTGTGCGATGTATGCACAAGTGCTCTGTGAACCAACAAAACGGGTTTCTTTCCCCAAAAAAAAACAAAGCAGTATTTCACTGCTGAAATTTAAACACAGGTCTGTGTACGGTGTATGCACAAGTGCTCTGTGGACCAACAATACTGGTTTATTTCACCAAAATACACTAATGCAGTATTCACTACTGAAATTTAAACGTAGGTATTTGTGCGATGTATGCACAAGTGCTCTGTGAACCAACAAAACGGGTTTCTTTCCCCCAAAAAAAACAAAGCAGTATTTCACTGCTGAAATTTAAACACAGGTCTGTGTACGGTGTATGCACAAGTGCTCTGTGGACCAACAATACTGGTTTATTTCACCAAAATACACTAATGCAGTATTCACTACTGAAATTTAAACGTAGGTATTTGTGCGATGTATGCACAAGTGCTCTGTGAACCAACAAAACGGGTTTCTTTCCCCAAAATAAACCAATGCAGTATTTCACTGCTGAAATTTAAACACAGGTATGTGTACGGTGTATGCACAAGTGCTCTGTGGACCAACAATACTGGTTTCTTTCCCCAAAATAAACTAATGAAGTATTTCACTGCTGAAATTTAAAATTGGTATGTGTGCGGTATATGTAAAACTGCTGTGTGGACCAACAATGCCAGTTTATTTCCCCAAAATACACTAATATAGTATTTCACTGCTGAAATTTAAACATAGGAATTTGTTTGGGGTATGCACAAGTGCTCTGTGAACCAACAATACGGGTTGCTTTCCCCAAAATACACTAATGCAGTATTTCACTGCTGAAATTTGAACATAGGTATTTGTGCCGTGTATGCACAAGTGCTCTGTGGACCAACAATACGGGTTTTTTTCCCCCAAAGTACACTAATGGAGTATTTCACTGCTGAAGTGTAAACATAGGTATTTGTGCGTTGTGTGCAAAACGGCTGTGTTGAACAACAATAGCGGTTTATTTCCCCAAAATACACCAATGCATTATTTCACTGCTGAAATATAAAATAGGTACTTGTGCGGTGTATGCTAAACTGCTGTGTGGACCAACAATACCGGTTTATTTCCCCAAAATACACCAATGCAGTATTTCACTGCTGAAATTTAAAATAGGTATTTGTGCGTTGTGTGCAAAACTGCTCCGTGGACCAAAAATACTGGTTTATTTCCCCAAAATACACCAATGCAGTATCTAATTGCTGATATGTAAATATAGGTATTTGTGCGGTGTATGCAAAAGTGCTCTGGGAACCAACAATACGGGTTTCTTTCCACAAGATACAACAATTCAGTATTTCACTACAGAAATTTAAAATAGGTATTTGTGCAGTGTATACAAAACTAATATGTGGACCAACAATACGGGTTTCCTTCCCCAAAATACATAATGCAGTATTTCACTGCTGAAATTTAAAATAGGTATTTGTGCGGTGTATGCAAGTACTCTCTGGATGACCAAAACGGGTTTCTTTCACCAAAATACACTAATGCAGTATTTCACTGCTGAAATTTTAACATAGATATTTGTGCGGTGTATGCACAAATGCTCTGTGGACCAACAATATGGGTTTATTTCCCCAAAATTCACTAATGCAGTATTTAACTGATGAAATTTAAACGTAGGTATTTGTGCGGTGCATGCACAAGTGCTCTGTGAACCAACAATACGGGTTTCCTTCCCCAAAATACTCAAATGCAGTATTTCACTGCTTTGCTTTAAATGTAGGTATTTGTGCAGTGTATGCAAATCTGGTCTGTGGAAAAACAATACCGTTTTATTTCCCCAAATTACACCAATGCAGTATTTCATGGCTGAAATTTAAACGTAGGTATTTGTGCAGTGTATGCACAAGTGCTCTGTGAACCAACAATACGGGTTTCTTTCCCCAAAATACACTAATGCAGTATTTCACTGCTGAAATTTAAAATAGGTATGTGTGCGTTGTATGCAAAACTGCTCTGTGGACCAACAATTCCGTTTCCCCCAAAATACACCAATGCAATATTTCACTGCTGAGAATTAAACATAGGTATTTTTGTGCATTGCATGCACAAGTACTTTGTGGACCAACAATATGGGATTCTTTCCCCAAAATATACTAATGCAGTATTTCACTGCTGAACTTTGAACTTAGGTATTTTTGCGGTGTTTGCAAATCTGCTTTGTGGACCGACAATACGGGTTTCTTTCCCCAAAATACACTTAATGCAGTATTTCACTGCTGAAAATTAATCGTAGGTGTTTTTGCAGTGTATGCACAAGTGCTCTGTGAACCAACAATACGGTTTTCTTTCCCCAATATACATTAATGCAGTATTTCACTTCTGAAATTTAAAATAGGTATTTGTGCTTTGTATGCAAAACTGCTCTGTGGACCAACAATCCGGTTTATTTCCCCAATATACTGGAAAGCAGTATGTCATTGCAGAAATGTAAAATTGGTGTTAGTGCGGTGTATGCAATACTGCTGTGTGGACTGACAATACTGATTTATTTCCACAAAATACACAAATGCAGTATTTCACTGTTGAAATGTAAAATTGTTATTTGAGCAGTATATGTAAAACTGATCTGTGGACCAACAATACTAGTTTATTTCCCCAAAATAACCCAATGCCGTATTTCACTGCTGAAATTTAAACTAGGTATTTGTGCGTTGTATGCAAAACTGCTCTGTGGACCAACAATACCAGTTTCTTTCCCCAATATACAGTAATGCAGTATGTCATTGCAGAAATGTAAAATAGGTATTAGTGCGGTGTATGCAAAACTGCTGTGTGAACTGACAATACCGGTTTATTTCCACAAAATAAACAAATGCAGTATTTCACTGCTGAAATTTAAAATTGTTATTCGTGCAGTAAATGTAAAACTGCTCTGTGGACCAACAATACCTGTTTATTTCCCCAAAATACACCAATGCAGTATTTCACTGCTGAAATTTAAACATAGATATTTGTTCGGTATATGCACAAGTGCTCTGTGGACCAACAATATGGGTTTCTTTCCCCAAAATACACTAATGCAGTATTTAACTGCTGAACTTTGAACGTAGGTATTTGTGCGATTTATGGACAAGTGCTCTGTGAACCAACAATACGGGTTTCCTTTCCCAAAATACACAAATGCAGTATTTCTCTGCTGAAATTTAAAATAGTTATTTCTGCGGTGTATGCAAAACTGCTCTGTGGATGAACAACACGGGTTTCTTTCCCCAAAATACACCAATGCAGTATTTCACTGCTGAAATTTAAACATAGGTATTTGTGCGTTGTATGCACAAGTGCTCTGTGAACCAACAATACGGGTTTCTTCCCCCAAAAAAAACTAATGCAGTATTTCACTGCTGATTTTTAAACAGAGGTTTTTGTGTGGTTTACACAAGTTCTCTGTGAACCAACAATACGGCTTTATTTCCCCAAAATACACAAATGCAGTATTTCACTGCTGAAATGTAAGATAGTTATTCTTGCGGTGTATTCAAATCTGCTCTGTGGACCAATAATACAGGTTTCTTTCCCCAAAATACACTATTGTAGTATTTCACTGCTGAAAGCTAAAAATAGTTATTTTTGCGGTGTTTGCACAAGTGCTCTGTGGACCTACAATACGGGTTTCTTTCCCCAAAATACACTAATGCAGTATTTCATTGCTGAAAATTAATCATAGGTATTTGTGCGGTGTATGTTCAAAGTGCCCTGTGAACCAACAATATGGGTTTCTTTCCCCAAAATACACTAATGCAGTATTTCACCGCTGAACTTTAAAAAAAAGTTTTTGTGCTTTGTATGCACAAGTGCTCTATAGCACCACAATACAGGTTTTTGCCCCCAACTACAGAAATGCACTATGTCACCCCTAAATTATAAAATATTTAATGTAGGGGTCTTGAACTGCCAGAAAAAAGGAATTTTTTCTTCACTGAGCTACCGAAAAAGGATTAGACTGATGTCCCTGGCAGACTGGAACACATGCAGGTCACATGCAGTTCCAAGGACACTGCAGTTTGTAAAATGGCTGCCGACTAGAGATGAGCGAACACCTGGATGTTCGGGTTCGAGAAGTTCGGCCGAACTTCCCGAAAATGTCCGGGTTCGGGATTCGAACTCGAGCCGACCTTTGTCCCGAACCCGAAACCCATTGAAGTCAATAGGGAAACCGAACTTTTAGGCACTAAAAAGGCTGTAAAATAGTCCAGGAAAGGGCTAGAGGGCTGCCAAAGGCAGCAAAATGTAGGTAAATCCCCTGCAAACAAATGTGGATAGGGAAATGAATTAAAATAAAATAAAATAAATAAAAATTAACCAATATCAATTGGAGAGAGGTCCCACAGCAAAAAAATCATGTGTCATATCACCCACCACTGGAGAAGGCCACTCTCATTTATTTTGGACCAGCACCCAGACAGAGGAGAGAGGTCCCACATCAAGGAATCATGCGTCATATCAACCACCACCGGAGAAGGCCACTCTCATTTATTTTGGACCAGCACCCAGACAGAGGATACAGGTCCCACAGCAAGGAATCATGCGTCATATCAACCACCACCGGAGAAGGCCACTCTCATTTAT